>JAWNNQ010001974.1:0-576534 GCA_035044765.1 Leucophenga montana | reverse complement strand
TTTATTTTTATGTTGTAACCACTGAACACATTTCTCGTATTGCTGGTCGCTTAATCTCTTGTTTTGGTGATTCGCACTAGCCGGCCAGATCGCCCGATTTAACCGTTCCAGACTTCTTTTTATGGGGTTTTTTGAAGTAGTGGGTTTACGTTAACAAGCCTCAGAACATTGAAGCCCTTAAGGAGAATATTCGCCAGGAATGCGAGATGCTGGCGGCCACTTGGCCGATATCATTTTCTCTACTTGATGGAATAAATTCTAATGGATTAAAAATAAACAAATTTCAGAAGCAGAACCAAATATTTTCATTATAAAAAAAAATTACAGCTAAAGAACATCGGGTGATTACTTTTGCCCCACCTTGTATAAAGAGAGAGAGAGAGAGAGAGAGAGCTAGCGCGCACTTTAGCAAATTAGTACACACAAACGATAAGTTATATACTAAATATATATACAAATATCAATATATACTTAACTAAAAAGTCTGAAACAAACAAACAAAACAAAAACATTTAAATAAACTAACAAATCGTAAGAACCATGCAAACGTTCGATCGTTTCTATTATCTCTCAAACAGAATGACTATCATCAATGCTCTGATAGATACGTGCTGGGACTAAATTGTAAAAACAACAAATGCTTAAATTATACTCTAGATATACATATGTATGTACTATCTATATCTATATAGAACACATTTTATGAGTATTGTCATCGACTGCAAAACATTCTTATCTTCCTTCTACGAGTACATACCTACGCGACTACATACTTTTCGATTTCTTTTATTTTAACTTTGTCGGGTATGTTTAAAGTGGAAAAATAAATTTTAAATTCGAACTATTCTCATTAGATTCCACAACAAAGTACAAAATATTAAACGATTTATAATTGCACTTCGCACTGACAAATAATGATGAAAGCAAAAAAAAAAGCACAAAAAAAAAACTAAATAAATAATGAATTATTTTTAAACAAAGATGCACGATTGTTAAACGATTAAGAAAATTAATACTTTCGAATGCTTATCAGAAACATCATGAACAAAAAACGTGCTCAATTGTGTATTCCAAAAAAAAAAAAAAAACAATACTGAAATTAATTGCGACAGCAATTAGAAAAAATTGAGAAATTAACAAATTTATATTCTAAACTAAAAAGCGTACTACGTACAGTCGATACTTTGTTGAGGTGTACATCTATTTAAGTAAAAGCTGTCTGTCATTATTGATAATGTCTTTAATACAACTTAGATTATATGATTTCACGCATACACAGTCTAATCTAAAAATAACCGAACTTTTTAGTTATAAAATAAAACACAAGCATGGTATTTTGTTTCAAATCAAATATTTACTCAAAATACGATCCATTTAACTCAATACAACGTTTGGAACATACTTACTTACTTAGGTGGCTCTACAAACGTCTATCGGTCAAGGCCGCACATAGAAAAACGCACCATTCGTTGTAGTTTAGTGCGCGCCGGCGCCAGTCGCTGGCAATTCGGAGCTTCTTCAGGTCATCACAGACCTGATGATCTTGCCATATTAAGCTCGGACGTCTTCTCTGACACCGTCCATCAATCAAGTTCAGGGTTCCGTCGTAATTTAATGCGCTGAACTATGTCTACCTCATCATACAGCTCATACAGCTCGTTGTTCATACGGATCGTAAACTCGATGCCAACTCTAAGGGGACCAAAAATCGTACGAAGAATGTCTCTCTCGAACACTCCTAAAAACGCTGTATCCGTTGATGTCAGGGTCCATGCTTCTGCTAGTTAGCTAAAGCGCCACTAGACATTGAACTGTGAAGATGAACTTATTGTATATGTAGTGTCCTGATTGCAGTGAAAAGTTATCCCAGAATGATAGTATCAAGATTATCAATCATTTATATGTTACTTTGAAGTTACATTTGTTCAGCAAGTCGGTAATTTGGTGGCTTCAGTTGGATGTTTCTTGTAAAGGTGTCATCTTTCAAGCAACCCTGGTTCACTAATGGACAAAAATGTGTGCTCAATACTTGGAGGAAATTAGATTTTCAACAACTTCATGCGTGATGGCAGATGTATAACGGGTCATGCTAAAGTTACAGTAGAATCTTCAAAACGGACGTTTGATTTTGCTCGATATTTTAATATTGAAAGAATGAAACTCATGCGTCACGTTCCATATCCAGGTGGACAGGAGGAGAAGTTTTCAAAGTATCACCCGAGAGATGATTCAAGAGGGTCGATTCTTGGTCGAAACCCTTTTTTGCAAAGAAAAAGTATCCGAGTTTTCATCGAACGTTTGCGACTGCAAAACAAGAAATCGAAGATCTCGACACTCCAGACGAAGGTATAAAAATGTCTCATAAACTGCGTCGACTGATACCAGTCACATGTGGCACTTGGCACAAACAACTGTGTTCATACTGATTACTTCGCTTCATTCTATGTGACTGTTGAGAAAGTGATTTTTCACTATAATCAAATTAAATCGAACCACTGATCGTCAACTTTAGAAGAGACCATGAATTCGAGAATTTTTGTGGCACTCAATGGAGTGGGTGGGTGCAGTTGTATATGATCCTAGACCAGCTGTAGCAGAGTTTCTTCTCAAGTAGGAGAGACATTACCACGATCCAGATTTCACTGTACTGTACTCAAGAAGACATTTCATTCAAAATTTTTTCCGAAAAGATTCTGATTTGTAATTGTATTTCATCGTTCGTTTTCACATGTAATTGGTGATCGGAGATATCAAACCATCTAAATGTTTGCAATTAAAAGGAGCAATAGTACTTTCTGCTTTTTTAATACATTTCTAATGCATTTTGAAAAATTTTTTGTAGCCAGATTGTAAGTACTACGTGGCCCTACGACCACGTACATCCTACTTAAAAAATGGTCTGAGTCAGATCCTCAAAATGTTGTGTTCATGAGTTAAAAAAGTGGAGAGACGGACATGGCTAAATCAACTCGTCTCGTCGAACTTATTAACAATACAAAGAGTATAGCATTAAGAACGTCCGAATTTTAATATGGGGAAGAAGCAAGTATTCAAATGGATACCTTTGTGAGAGTCACTTCCGGAAACATTACTGAACAAACATTTCATGCATCGAATTCATTGTAACGCGAGCTGTATGGTAAGTTGCACCATCTTCATCGATTTCAACGAATTCGACAAAGAAATAGTCCGATATCATAGAACGATAACGATTGCCGTTCTTCATAACGCTCGTTCCTTGCTCATTTTTTAAGGAAATAATAACCGATAAAGTGCCATAACATAATCTACACCGAACTGTGAATTTTCTGCACTCCAATAACGGTAGTTTTGCTTTTTTTTTCTTAGCCATGCAAATGCGGCTCATGGGAGAAGATGATTTTTCAATGAAAATCAGAGTCAATTTCCATCTATTGCTCAAACAGCTAATTCCCGAACCAAGTGATGGGCGTTTCGTACACGGATTGGAGGCTTCTGGTCGTGTGTATAGTAAATTACAATACAATACAAACTTTTCCACTTTTACTGGCATATATTCCACTCATTAGGCGCAGAATGACGATCATGTTTTGCGCGAAAAGCTCTTCGAGTTTGGACAATTGAAACTCGAATTTTGATAATATGAATGGTACACTCATATGTACAAATGGTATAAACACTCAAGTGTAATACTTCAAACACTTCAAATAAATACTCGTAGTACATGCAACTAATCCAAATTATCAAAAGATTATATGTAATGGGATGTGAATTAAATGCTAATAATGTTGATTGATGTTTAAGGTAGAGCGAGCCTTCGATGGAGAAAGAGATTTATATAGAGCACTAAAAGACAGTGACTGCAACTATAAAAGGGTATCAATGTGAAGACTAACCTGTTGGCCAACAGTTCGCTAAAAAATTGTAAAATTTTGAAAAACTAACTAACTTCAGAAGGTAGATCTGCATTAGATCTGATTTATTGAAGATAAAATCAATCTTATGGATCAAATGTCGCCCATGCTTAAAACGAAACGCACAGAATGGCAAAATTTTTGTCTCCTACCATCCGTAATTTGTAACCCAAAAGCTTTTCAATGGAGTTATCAAATAAGGATACATTCCACAATATTTAAAAGTGACAGAGGTCATTATAATACTGAAGCCTAGCAAAGATGCTTTAGTTTCAAACTATTGCTTTAAATCGTGTTTCTTTAAGTTACGCACTTTCAACTTTAAGTGAATTTATTATTGCACATGGTATTTGTGTAAGAGGTATAAAACTTTGAGCTAAATTTAAAACTTTCAGCTAAGTTCTTGAAACAAGAATTTGTACTTCTTTTAAGAAAATCCATAGTCACTATACTTTTGCTACCGCCATGGATTAATTCAACTACGGAAATCTTGGTTTCTTTTTATCAGTGTAGAGAATTGGCTATCATTTTTTTGTCGACTCTCATACTTAATACTCGTATATGTATAATCCCACCACAGATGCTAAAATATGGGTATGCAAAATAAAATTACATTATTACGTGATAGTATTATTATTTTGTGGCAAAACAAAAAATGAAATGAAATTTGAAACGAAAAAATCATCTCAATTAATTTCATTACATGCAAGTTAATTAAGTTACACATTATAAATAGATGTGTATATGATAATTTCTTAATTTGATATGCCTAAGTATTGTCAACTTAAATACAATATTAATTGCAATGATGCCCTTCAAATGCGCTGTACGACAAACACAGCCACTATGAATGAACGAACTATGGGACAGTGGAGTGATGCTTTTGTTGATAAGTTGATAAAGACTCGACACAATGCCTGGTACTGTTTTTTTTTTTTTTTTTTTTTTGCAGAATTTGATAATAAAGTAGAGAAGAGCAGAAATTACACTAGAGCAGAAATTAATAGTTTACAAATTTTTCAAAATTTTCGTATTCTTGAGATTTCGTATTCTTGACATTCGCGCGCTGAATTCGAAAATGCTGAATTTTCACACTTTTTCATTATAAAACAAGTGGTTTTATACTCGTATAAATGTAAATATCTTCGTTTCTAATACGCGCATTTCAAAAATATTTCTAATTAAATGTAAATCAATTTTCTGCGACACCATTCAAAGCCGTCTCTAAGGACCGGGATGTTTTTGGGGGTTCAAAGCTTTGAAAAAAAAGCGCAAAGACAGAATGTTAGCTAATTACTACTTGTCAAGAGAGACACTGAACAATTCGTCGTTCATAAATGTAAGAGATCATCAATAGCCAATCACCGTTTTCGTTTCAAAAATAAAAATCTAAACGAAACTTTTAATCCATTGGAAAAAGTTTAATGACTCTGTTCGATTTCAATCAATTAATCTATTAATCCGAAATATGTAATTCATACTGAGAAATGTGAAAAAAAGAAATTACAGAGTATTTCGTTTAAATCCCTACTTAATTTCTATTGAACATGATGAAATCTTCTTGCTTACAAAACTATTGAAAAGTCTATAAAATAGATAAACTACACCAAAACATGTTTTTACCAATAACTTTAATATATGCAGGTGTTAGAAATTCTTTAAAAATGCAAGTCATATATACTTTTATAGAGTATCAGGAAAAAAAAAATTACTGGGAATAGCATACTTTCATTTGGAAATTGATCAAGCAAAGACTTCAATTACAAAAGGTTCAGTGATTGAACGTTTGAACGGTTGGAAGTCGATGCATTATTTTACTGCAAAATTTTATGCAGGGGCTTACTGCCTCAATGACTTTGTTAATAAGCAAAATTGTCACATTTAGTGCGAACAAAATCGAATGATGGTCCACCAACTACCAAAACAGTTTGAAAAATGCACCGTTTTGGTGCAGGGCCATACTTCTTCAAAAATGAAGAGAATACAACAGTTATCGTCAATGACGCACGATATCGATTCATGTTCAACAATTTTTTGTTTCCAAAAGTATGTGAACATGATCTGGAAAGCCTTTTTTCAACTTGAAATGACGTTACATGCCATACTTCTGGAGCAACCATAAACAACTTATTGAAGCAAGAGTTTGCCGAGAACATAATCTACAGAAAAGGAGTCATTACCTGACATGCAAAGTCGTGTGATGTGGCACCGCTGGACTGCTTTATGTGGAGATACTTGAAATCGTTGGTGATTGAAAAAAAGGTGAAAAATTTAACCTCAAATAACACAACTGAAAGATTTGCGCAGAGCTCAAAGTTGTTGCTTGGTTCACTGGCCTGCAACAGGGATACACAGCGGTACAAGTACGCAGGGGTATATTTAGCTCTTACTAATCAATATACAACATTTTCTCGGTTATTCGTTTAAATTTATTACAACACTTTATGTTATTTATGTTAACAGTGAATTTATTAGTTCAGTTTAATTAATTCAGTAAACTAAAATTTATGTTAAAAACAGTGATTTTGTAATGTTATTTGGTTTGATATTTGGTTTAACTGGAGTAGCAGTCATAGTAGTAGCAGAAAATATCAGTGATTCGAAATAGCATGTTTTACAGTTAATAAAAACTAACAAATATTACTCATTGCAGTGTATGTGAGCTGTTCTTTTCACTAGGCCTTTCATCAAAAAGTCTATTTATTAGAATTATGTGAGTTCGTATCTAGCTCTATGATCAGCTAGAAATATATTATTCGTGGAAATAAATAATTAAAATACAGATAAGGTATCAAGTACGGTGGGACATAAACATAATGACAGATTTTTTTAGAACGCTAAGAAGAAACTCCAAGCAGAAAGCAAAATATAAAATAAAATAAAAAATGAGAAAACCACTGCGTATATTCGTATCATACAAAGACAAGAAAAAAATGTAGACGAAACATATTTATGTAGTAAGAAACATCATTTATTTCTTCACATTTCATCGCTCAACTCTTCTAGATACAGAATCAAAAATGTTTGAAAATTTTTGTGGAAATATTGGGTGCAAATACGTGAAGATAGCAGCTAGCATCTAATACACGCGCTCCATACTTTTTTTTTAAATTTAAGGGAATACTCCCTCAAATTGATTAAACCTCGTAAACTGCGGTCATTTATGAAACTGAGGGAAGACATCGATTTGACTAATTTGCATTTGTGCATTCTGATTATTTCATTCAAATAGTTGATTCTGTTGATTTTTATTTCGTATGCAAATTGAATCGATAATTTTTTAACAAAGGGAATAGACACAAAATACTTCTGAAGGGTACATAAAAGAATGCAAATTGATAAATCAAAATACATAAAAATAAGTAGAACAAGACTAAATGAACACAAAACGGTTTTATTTTTATATGTTGTTATATATTTTTAAAGATGATTTATATCGAGAAAACCACATTTTACAAATCGAGGCAAAAAGTAGTATCGCAAATAAACAATGAATTATTAAATAACATTAGATATGAATTTTAGCTTGCTCAAGGTAAAATATATACATATCTGAAAAATATGTACACACAGCCAAGGATACAATTGTTTCACATTCAGCTACGAACTTGCATCAGTGTGTTGCAATTTTCGCGTTATATCACGCTTCTCAGAAATAGTGGCCAATGTGTCATACCATATGTATGTCTCTGACTGGGCATTACAGATTTAAAATACACTAATGTAACATTGGTATCAATCTGCTTAGAAGATTAGGAAACTCCGAAACACATCACAGAAGATTGCCCAGCCATGATCTTGACCAGGCTCAAACATCTTGGTTGTAACCAAGAAACAGTAAGATTTGTGCATACACTAAACTCAAAGAACCTGGTTGGTTTTTTTAAAGCTGCAGGACAGGAAGAAGCGTTGTAGGTACAGCCAGGGCACAACTAACCAATATCAATAATACTAATAAAAGGAAAAACACATGTTCCCCTAAAAGAATATTATTTATTGTTATTTGGCAACTACGGTTTTTATGCAAACTTTGTTTTATTGTTGCATTAACCACCTATTAACCACATTGTTGGTTAGTAACACCGTTACCTCGATTGCCAATCGTGTGAAGTTTTTTCATCAAGCATGCTTGAAGGGAAAGTGCGTTTATTCTTGGATACACATAAGTACATATGATAAACAATGCACTTTTACTGGGAAGCATGCTATATGAAAGTAGCAAAATTGGCAATGTTCGTCCAGCAGACTGATGAGTTCACGTAGCTGAGTCCGGAACAATTGTCTCCGTGGCTAAACAATCTTTGTATAATAAAAAAGTTCTTGTTATTGTTTTCTCGTCACATTAAGAAAATTATACATATAAAATATTTCCCAATGTAAAAATTAATTGTAAAGATTCCATTGTATTTAGCGGATGACAGCGTATTTGACAAAATGCAACAAACAACAAAGCACCACATATTAAAATTAACATAAATTAAACAATTTGCACTAAGAATGAGAAAAACTTATAGACCGTTTGGGATAATGTTGGTAATTATAAATAATAACCGCGAGTGACTAACTTAAAGCACTCAAAAATAATCTTTGTTTTGTTGAATAAAAATTGAAAATTTGCATCGATTAAAGTAAGTAAATAATTTCCTATGATTATTTACAGCATTTCCATAGCACTGTCATTTATCATACTCGCACAATAGCAAAATTATTCAATTTGCCGTAATGTAATTTTAATTACCAAAGACTAGCAAAAACACATTTAGTCAAAGATAGTACATGCATATACTACTTGTAAGAAAAGCTGGGATACAGTCAAGCGAGTGTTATATAAAACATTTACGTTAATGTAGATACTTACTGTTGAGTTGAAGGCCGATATTGCATTAAATCAAACGACAAAAAAACGAAGACTAATTAATGAAGTAATATCAGTTCAAAGAACTTAATACAAAACGAGGGAAACAGTTTAAATACGAAACTTTAATACACTGCTAAATGTACCATAAGTGTGCGTTTTTACTGAGAGGCATGATATGTGTAGAAGCATGACTGATGAGAACTGATAGCTGTGTGCGAAACACGTGTCTCCGTGACTAAATCATTTGTAGTATTACAAAAAATTGTTGCTATTGTACGCTCTACACATTGGGAAAACTATGCTAATGTAAAAATCATCTTAAGCCAGCTACTGTTCGAATGTTGGCAATAAAAATGAGTTTTCCAAACAAAAGTATAAAATGGCATGAACATTTTTATAGTTTCACTGCATGCAAAACTCTTCGAAAAATGAATAATAACTTTTATTACAATCAGTGTAAAGCGTATAATACGACTCTGAACACGCACAAAAATCGTTAAAAAACGAAACAAACACAAAAATACAAAGCAATTGAATTGACTAGTGTACCAAGCAACCGCAAAATGTGGTCAAGTCTTTAACCTGTTGAAGGTTGATTACGATTTTCTAATGCCTGCATGCAGTCGTTTATACAGACGGTTGGACAGACAGACAGACAGACAGACAGACGGGTGGACAGACTGTAATGTGCCCAAGACTTACAATTTGAATAGCGCATTTCGCGTTTTGAAAACTTTAAAAACATGAAGCAGAAATCGGTATCGACACCGAAATGCTTAAAAACAAATGCATAAAAAATAGTATATAGTATATTGTAGATATTTATAAAGTGTCAATGTACAGATACAAAACAAAATTAAAACAGAAAAATGTATATTAAATTCGATATAAACGAAGTTTTAATACGCTTAATACTATCATCTATCGTCAAACTCTACGAGTATACTCGTATATACTAACTTTTTTTTAAAATCAAAATAAGAAAAATTTAATTTAGCTTAGCTTAGAAGAGATTCTTCTTGTAAGAACAATTTACAAGTATAAAAGTACAATACATATACATATATGTATAGTAGAGGTCCCGAAGCCTTTTGTTTTTGTAATGCTCTTCATTGTTGTGCACACACACGCAACTCATTTGCATTAAACAGTGAAAATTACACAAACTATTGGCTTGTTCTTCGTTATCTTTCTGCCGAAGAGAAAAGCAAAAACAATTTCAAAAACGGTATGATCTAAAAATAACCGAACTTTTTAGTTATAAAATAAAAGCAAGCATTGTATTATGTTTCAAGGCTTAACTTTATTCAAAATATGATCCAATTAACTCAATACAACTTTTGGAACACTCAGCCAATTTATCCATAGACTATTTAAACTCGCTTTTTGGGATATGCTTTAGCGCCTCTATCACGGCTGCTTGTATGGCTGGAATTTCATCGTAAAAAACTACTTCACACGGTGATAGATCAGGCGACTACGTAGGGTGGTCGATGAGACAAATCAGTTTTTTCATCAAAAATTCATTGACTACACGAGCGATTCGATTTAACTGATGTGGAACAAAACGTGCACACACCTTTATTCAGCCCAAACCTTTAGTTAATATTTTGTAGATTGTGCATTACGATGAATTTAATTCTTCAGCCAGTATTCTCAATTTCACTTACTTTTTCCACTAACTCAGCACGATTAGATGCTTCGGGTCGTTCAGGTCTTGGCTCATCATTCTCAATCATCACGACCGTTTTTAAATCGCTTAAACCACGTGTAAACTTGAGTACGATTCGTACAATCATCATCATAAACTTTTTTTTTTTTGACAATTCGTAAGTCTCAGCAAATTTTTTGACCGAGTTTAAACAAAATTGCTCTGTGTTCCATTATGTTTTTACGATTTAACTACAAAAACTGCTGTTATTAAAACGTGTGTCATTTTGTAACTTATCAAACGGTTAGCAAGAACTTAGCTGTTTTCGAAAGAAGAAAAATGTACCTATCAAACACTGCCAACATTTAATAGATGGCGCTACGTGGTCTATGTGATAAATTAAAAGTTCGGTTATTTTTAGATCAACCTTGTATGTATTGGTATGAGCGTGCTCTTCTATTTTAAACTTATGGGCACCTTTGCTATAGATGTAGCCCTTTCTTAGTAGCCCGGTCAGGAACAATTTTGAATGATTTATTAGAATTTATATTAGTAACATGAAATTTGAAAATTCTAGCTTCTGTATGCATAAAAAAGTTGTCTACACCAAGACTTTTAACTGGAAAATATAATTTAGATAAGGCTACATGGTTTAGGATTCTGATACGATATGATATGATATATTTGTAGCATTCATGCCTAATATAGATTATCTAAATCGAATAATGAAGTATTTGTATATACAAGAATCTATATGTGTACTATAGGATTGTATGGACACTATATACTATAAGGATCTAAGGTGAGTTTATGTTAGATATTTTATAAAGATCAGTAAAAGAAACATCTATACCAAATTATCAATTCCAAAATTCAATTCCATGTCTCATTTCATGCGTTACAAAATTCCTAACAAATTTTTAATATACTGTGTTTTTGAAGCGTATATAAAAAAAGGCCAACTTAAGTAGTAGAGTATGTAATAAAAATATTATTTACAATGATTGGCGCGAGCTCAAAGTCCACATCGACTGACTGTGCGCTTTGCTCTCGTTTGACAAGCTTTTCGCTTTATAAGGTGAGCTACGCATGCGCAATGAATGCAACACTTTCGAATACATTTGCATTGCGCCGGAGCTTCTAGAAGACGGTGCGGAGGAGTCAGGCAGTTTTTGCATTGCACAATTCATTAATAAAAAATGTAGCCTATCATATTCGTATTAATTCACTGTTTGCATCTATATACAAACAGGAATCGAATTGAGAAATCGAATGTAAAGTTACGGTACGACAGAAACTCAAGTAATTTTAGTGCAAAACTAGTCAAAAACTTTTTATGATATTAATAGCAATGTAGATAGTGTAGATAGTACATGTATCAATATGTAGAAAAACATAGTAAATACTATTAATATAAACTATGGTAGTATGTACGGCCAGCATTTTGTACATTATTACGTTTATGCGTTTGTAGTTATTTCTATTCCATAGCATGCTAATCACTACAACTAATCTAAAAACAAACAGAGCGACAGTCACCAAAAACAAAATAACGAAGCGCATACCAAGTAAAACTTGCAATCTCCTATCTCTTTCGCGCTTGCAGAGTTGTATTAACTTGTGATTGGCTATTCGCATATTGTTTAGTATTTGTGTGTGTGTGCGTTTGTTATTCATATAAGGAATATGTGTGTTTCATTCGTTGTGTGAGTGACGATTGTTTAAGACTTTTACGCCCAAAATATTCAACCAAGAAAGAAAAACTCGAATTTAGCATACTTTCGCTACCGATATCTATACCTTGTCTACGGCTCTTTGTTTGAACCACAGATTTATATGGGGACTATATTCTATAGTGGTCCGATCTGAACGTATATGGATTATTTTATTAAGATTGACAATAACTCATAAGTGGGTGGAAGGTTTATGTGCGTGTTACTTCTTATAATAGGGTTATCATATTCATGAAGCTTTTATCTCTCATAGTCTCGAAGATCTGTTCGTTCGAACAGTCGGTCGGACGGACACACAGGCATGGGTATATCGACTCACCTTCCGATGAATATCAATATACTTTATAGGGTCTACCAAGTCTCCTTCTGCCTATGGGTACATGGTATAGAAATGAAATTTGGAAAACTGGAAAAACTGCCTATACCAAGTTTCATCTTAGTTTTTTATTTATTTTTGGATTTTAACCATGCCCTAAATTATGTTGTCGTAGGCTGCATACAAAAAAAAACATCATTTGAGAGCTTATGTTTGCTTAGTTTCAGTTGCTTAGTTGCTTAGCTTAGCGAAGATCTTCCCAGTGTGTTGAAAGTCAGTAACTGAACATTGCGAAAACTTCGAAAACTTCGAAAAATTAAATATTCAAAACGATCCAGAGGATAGAGAGGCATACTAACTGCATAGTTTTCTGAAAACAGAAGAGCTAGGGGCACAATTTTTTTTTGTGTAGATTCACTATTTGAACAGTTGATATATGTCTGTCTTCTATAGTACTCCTAGATGTTTGCATATATTCTTGAACAATGTGACAAGGCAGTTCAGTCTAAACGTCTCTGTCTGTATGTCCATTCGTAAGTCCGCAAAAAATTTAACATGTAACAGAAACTTAAAACGGAACCATATAGCATCAGCGAAAAAGGTATTCAAGCATTTTAATGTTAATCGGCCGGTGTCTTGAGATCCCAATGCACTAGCTATTCGCTAACGAGTGCTCGTTAGTCTTAACGATTTAGCTAACTACTACTATTGCATTAGTCGTTAGCCCAAACTCTTTATAAGGTTGAGCACCACATTGGGTTTAAGGTTCCATACATTTTCTTGAGGCACTGCTAAGAAAGCAAGGTGAGTGCGCTGTCTGCATAAGCCTAAACATTTACTTCGAATGTGTTGAGTCTGTTCGTTATCTATTCATATACATATAATCAAGGAATATTTTCGTAGCAGATATGTTAATATTCTTCAAATGCTGTATGAGTTTACAGTGTTCAGTAAGCTGGTAAGTCGATCGAAAGGTTCTTTTTTAAGAGCTTGCAAAAAGTTGGATTCATTAAGTCATAACTTTCATATTTTAAAAGATCCCTTCCTTTAGAGAAAACTTTTTATTACTGCATCCAAAACAGCAGTCTTCTATTCTCAGGCTCGCATTGACTTTGTTTCTGTAAAATCTCAACATAATACCAATAAAGATTTATATCCTGACATAAACAACATACTCGTAAACAACATAGATTACGTAGATTCTTATCTTGTTTGCACCCTTTTTACTACTGCAGTTAATGGTTTTTAACTGCTGCAATATTGAAGATATGAACTGTAAGTAAGCTCACTCTTCAGTCAGCTTAATAGCTACAGAGACATAGGCATCCGAACTCTTAAAAGAGTGATTAAAATATTTTGTAAGATTTTTACTACAAAAAAAAAAAAAAAAAATGCAATAAAAAGGCATCCACTTTCATATATTTTCATCCAACGTGTCTCTGAACGCTGTACAGGTTATTGTTGTGTATCTCAACTATATCTTTTACATCTTGTTGTTTAAAAACAACGCAATAAATTAATGCCATTACAACCTAATAATAACAAAATCATTATTGCTTATAAATTCCTGTATTGATTGCACGTATAAGGAAGTTCATAGCGAAATATTCAAAATTGAAACGTTGTATCAAAAGCGCTTATATATATATATATATATATATATATATATATATATATATATATATATATATATATATATATATATATATATATATATATATATATAGAGAGAGAGAGAGAGAGAGAGAGAGAGAGAGAGAGAGAGAGAGAGAGAGAGAGAGAGAGAGAGAGAGAGAGAGAGAGAGAGAGAGAGAGAGAGAGAGAGAGAGAGAGAGAGAGAGAGAGAGAGAGAGAGAGAGAGAGAGAGAGAGAGAGAGAGAGAGAGAGAGAGAGAGAGAGAGAGAGAGAGAGAGAGAGAGAGAGAGAGAGAGAGAGAGAGAGAGAGAGAGAGAGAGAGAGAGAGAGAGAGAGAGAGAGAGAGAGAGTAGAGAGAGAGAGAGAGAGAGAGATAGATAGATAGATAGATAGATAGATAGATAGATAGATAGATAGATAGATAGATAGATAGATAGATAGATAGATAGATAGATAGATAGATAGATAGATAGATAGATAGATAGATAGATAGATAGATAGATAGATAGATAGATAGATAGATAGATAGATAGATAGATAGATAGATAGATAGATAGATAGATAGATAGATAGATAGAGAGAGAGAGAGAGAGAGAGAGAGAGAGAGAGAGAGAGAGAGAGAGAGAGAGAGAGAGAGAGAGAGAGAGAGAGAGAGAGAGAGAGAGAGAGAGAGAGAGAGAGAGAGAGAGAGAGAGAGAGAGAGAGAGAGAGAGAGAGAGAGAGAGAGAGAGAGAGAGAGAGAGAGAGAGAGAGAGAGAGAGAGAGAGAGAGAGAGAGAGAGAGAGAGAGAGAGAGAGAGAGAGAGAGAGAGAGAGAGAGAGAGAGAGAGAGAGAGAGAGAGAGAGAGAGAGAGAGAGAGAGAGAGAGAGAGAGAGAGAGAGAGAGAGAGAGAGAGAGAGAGAGAGAGAGAGAGAGAGAGAGAGAGAGAGAGAGAGAGAGAGAGAGAGAGAGAGAGAGAGAGAGAGAGAGAGAGAGAGAGAGAGAGAGAGAGAGAGAGAGAGAGAGAGAGAGAGAGAGAGAGAGAGAGAGAGAGAGAGAGAGAGAGAGAGAGAGAGAGAGAGAGAGAGAGAGAGAGAGAGAGAGAGAGAGAGAGAGAGAGAGAGAGAGAGAGAGAGAGAGAGAGAGAGAGAGAGAGAGAGAGAGAGAGAGAGAGAGAGAGAGAGAGAGAGAGAGAGAGAGAGAGAGAGAGAGAGAGAGAGAGAGAGAGAGAGAGAGAGAGAGAGAGAGAGAGAGAGAGAGAGAGAGAGAGAGAGAGAGAGAGAGAGAGAGAGAGAGAGAGAGAGAGAGAGAGAGAGAGAGAGAGAGAGAGAGAGAGAGAGAGAGAGAGAGAGAGAGAGAGAGAGAGAGAGAGAGAGAGAGAGAGAGAGAGAGAGAGAGAGAGAGAGAGAGAGAGAGAGAGAGAGAGAGAGAGAGAGAGAGAGAGAGAGAGAGAGAGAGAGAGAGAGAGAGAGATATATATATATATATATATATATATATATATATATATATATATATATATATATATCTATCTATCTATCTATCTATCTATCTATCTATCTATCTATCTATCTATCTATCTATCTATCTATCTATCTATCTATCTATCTATCTATCTATCTATCTATCTATCTATCTCTCTCTCTCTCTCTCTCTATCTATCTATCTATCTATCTATCTATCTATCTATCTATCTATCTATCTATCTATCTATCTATCTATCTATCTATCTATCTATCTATCTATTATTATTATTATTATTATTATTATTATTATTATTATTATTATTATTATTATTATTATTATTATTATTATTATTATTATTATTATTATTATTATTATTATTATTATTATTATTATTATTATTATTATTATTATTATTATTATTATTATTATTATTATTATTATTATTATTATTATTATTATTATTATTATTTCTTCTTCTTCTTCTTCTTCTTCTTCTTCTTCTTCTTCTTCTTCTTCTTCTTCTTCTTCTTCTTCTTCTTCTTCTTCTTCTTCTTCTTCTTCTTCTTCTTCTTCTTCTTCTTCTTCTTCTTCTTCTTCTTCTTCTTCTTCTTCTTCTTCTATTATTATTATTATTATTATTATTATTATTATTATTATTATTATTATTATATATATATATATATATATATATATATATATATATATATATATATATATATATATATTCATTCTGATGCACATTAAATAGAGTAATACGCGTCCGACTGTTCGCCTGCAGATACATATTAAAAAATGTATCCATGAAACAGTGTTGACATAAACAGGTGGACATGCCTGACTGCATACTCGTAGATACATGCTGCTGCTGACGGCAGCCTGCTGCGCTTCTTGACTGGATTAACCTTGACTATTACAACTTTGATTTGCATATATATGTATCTATGTAGCTATATATTTATTATATTATAGTAAGTATACACATACATATAAGCATTGTACTAACAAGTCAAGCATGCAGCGTTAAAATGTGTTTGCTTTATACTAGCTTCATATACTATATCGGAGTGCACAGATTTGCGCTTGATACTTGGGTGGTGCTGATGTTGGTAAGAAATATTAAGGTGTGCTAAGTGATTGTTATAATGTCTTTGTAAATAGATTTGCCAATAAATTTTTAATATAGTACAATAGACGCTTTCAGAAATCAAAAGGTTAAATATTTACACACGAAGGAGCTAGCAAAAGTTTGATAGTCTGGCAATATTTTAAAAGTATTTCTTAAAGTCAAAAATTGTAATCAATTGATTAAGAATGTTTCATTAAAAATTTCCGAAAAATCAAAAGAAAAGACCATAAAACATCAAATTAATAAGTTAAGTTCGGTGATGTTTATTCTCTACGGATTTCAGAACTCAAATTCAACGTACTCAACTAAAGCCAGTGGAAGTCTTAAACGAATGCCAAGCATCATTCCTAGAGACTGATTTTAGAAGGGTATCGAGCATTTCAGGCAGCACATTTTTATGTAGAGTATGAAACTAGAGAAGTTCAATTATGCAAATGTGGCTTTGGTGAAGTCAAATATTTATGCATAGTTAAGTATAACCCAACAAAGAGAGTTGGCTTAATTGCCGTGGCTATCTCACAAATTTTACTTTATTATTTGGAATACACGCAGAAATGTGCTCGTTGGGTTCCACAAGTTTTGAGCTACGCCCACAAAAAAAAAAGCACGTTTGCGTTTTGTTATATACAATTATATTTTAAACAAATTCAAAGAAGTCTAGCATCTTTAATAAAATCATTGCAAATGACGAAGCTTGAATTTATAAATAAGAATGCTGAACTAAACAGCAGTTGATGGTGGTAAAAAACGCAGAAGATACCAGTTCACTTATTAAAAAAAGCTATAAAAGTCAACTAAATGTCGATTTACTTCACCAGCACTAAAATGTTACCCATAATATTTTTGTGAAACTGGTCAGACAGTAGGTTATAGAAGATAGATGAGAATTCTGCTTAGAGCAGAAGTTTGTAAAGAAAAAAATTTTTCGGAAAACCAAAAAGGAAAATAAACTTCATATATCCAAATAATAAGACGGTCAAGTCAATTGTGATTTCTTAGGAGGGAAGTCTCCAATAGGTAAACGAATACGGGAGGACTAACAAAATGCCGTTTAGTTGCTGGTATTTTGTTTGTTAAAAAAAAAAAAAAATCCACAAATGGTACATTGTCCTACGATATTTAATTGTTTTACTTCAGCAAGAACAATCGGCATGGAGATGAGAACAAACAAAATTACTGATGCACAAGGTCAGCATCATAGAAATCACCATACCGACTACCAGCACAGCAAAAAATTCGCTGTGCGATTCATTACAACTTCCGGGGCCAACTGAAGCCAATATAAATTCGATCAATGAATGCTAAACTGCATATAAAACAAATGCACCGTCTCTTCAAAACTATCTCCAAGTAATTTCCAAGACTGCAGACTGAACATTTTGCCGGTAAACGACGAGCTACGAGAAGGACGACCAAAATATTCAAATAAATATATAAAATATACAACCGACGAGTGAAATATGGCCCTGAGGTAGGTACTATTGACGAAAACGAAGGCGGACTCTCTGTTGAAATGTACACATCATCTAAGTTTATAATACTAACATAATCTAAACAATCAAAATTATTTTTTTTTTCTTTTTGACTCTTAGTTTTCTTTAAAAACCCAAATTCAAAATTTGTGATTTTTGTATTTTCAATTACAGTTTTCTTCCAAAATTGTTTGGCTTTTTCTCGCCATCTGAGTACCTACCGATTGGAGAATTCAAAAACTGTAGTCACAATATGTGGAGTGTACACTAAGTATATACATACAGATTAAAGCACATACTATTTATCAGTTGTTATTTTATTTGACTTTTAAAATGTTAAAATTACTTTTAATCAGTTTAGACAAAGAGGTATGCATTAAACTAAAAATAGTGATGGCACTACAGTCAATCATAATCAGCATTAAATTGGTACAATAAAAGCAAAACAAATAAAAAACAACTTAATTGATTTAATTTGAAGTGGAAATTTAGAGTAGATTATCGTTTAATTGGAGTATGACGTTAGTACTCGTATACCAAATCAGCAAATTCGAAACGAAGCATAACTGTCAACATTTGGATGTTGCGGATGTGGTCATGTGAGTTCCAATTTTTTAAATTACAAAACCAACTCTAAATAATATTTTTATAATTCTGTTTATGTTTTGGTAGAAGGATGTGACACCTCATAAAGTAGTACATACAAGATACGTTACGAAGTAAAACCAGAGCTTTCTTAAATTGGCATTTCCTAGTGGTGCTATTTATTAAAAGATTTGTGAGTTAGATAGGATAGGTCTAAGCGGCACTGATATCTTGTAGAAAATTTCATGAAATTTGTGACTAGAAGTCGATTTATTGTATTCTAAGTGTGCTCGGTGCAAAAATGAGTTTCGACAAAGCGCCAATATTGAGTTCTATTTTAAACTTGGTAAGACTTTTAGAGTTACGAGTGATATTTGCGATAAATGAAGAACAGCACGTTAGTCAGCAAAAACCTTGATAACCGATGGTGACATCAAAACTCTCCGTGGATGGTCAGCCAAAATCTGGAAATTTGTATTGAATATCTGCAACACGTACATTTTTCACAATCGTTGGATGCTTGTGCCGAATTTTTGCCTTTTTATCGGCTTATTTGACAGCGTATGATTCCAAATTGTTTGCAAATGCACACTCTTTTGAGGACATAGAAGCCGTCCACAAAGCTTGCATCGCCATTCTCAGGGTCATTCATTGTATCAAGACTGAGATAACAAAATAAATATGTAGATTTTACCAAAATATTTAGTTTCTATTTACATTTTTAAAAAGCCTGATTTTTTTGGAAAGCAATTTTGTAAATACATACATATATTCTTGTTTAGCTGGACAAGACGTTTCAAACTTGGCAAGTCCGGTCATTTGCTAGCTGTTTTTATTTACGCAATTTATGAAATTTAGATCGGAAACCTGATACACTTGGCACGCCCACTAGAAAGTACAGTCTCATACAAATGCAACGCATGGCTGAGTTTTTCTCTGCTTATTTTGTTAGCTCATTTTATCGAAGGAAACTCCATATGGAGTTTTTATATGTTACTACTATAGTGGATCTCAAATTAATTTGTCGCTCAATATATTTGCGTTTCGTATGAAATGTTCAAAAATATCAATTTAAAACTCCGACCAAAAAAATCTCAGTCCTACCAAAGTTGGCGTTTTCACACGAAATCTAGAACGGAGGGGGGAGCAGCTTTTCCACGCTATATACATACATATAATGCTCTTCACATGTATTCTGAATATTATTATAATTTTGTAACACATTAAAGAAGGCATCGTAAACCCCCTTAGAGTATATATATTCTTGATAAGCTCGACGAAACGAATCGTACTAGCCATGTCCGTCTGAATGTGTGTACTCTGAGTGTGTGAATTAAAATTTGGCACTCAGTTTTTTAGAAATTGAATATGGAGACTTCTTATGTACTTCGGTTGTGCAGGTTTGTGTGGTAGCTAAGCCTTATAGTGGGCTGCCACGCTAATTTTGTACACTTTATCTGCACATATACATTTAAAGGGAGTCTAAATAACAAAACTTGAATGCTCTATCTCTTATAGTCTCTGATATCTCGGCGTTAAAACAGACAGTCAGAAAGATATACCTTCATCGAATCGACTTTATACGCTTTATGTGGTCTGGGAAGAAGCCTTTTGACCCTTACATGCATTTGCACAAACATTATATATGTACATACACTTTTACTCTACGGATACAGAATATCAAATTAGTTATTGAATAAGAGCATCAAGTAGCAAAAGAAATGAGTATTTAAAAGGCATTTAGATATGATCCGGATGCTCGAAATTCTCCCGGACAATTATATGCTGTGGTGAAAAGATATGATGAAATCTACGTTTTTGCTACGACTTGATTTTTTGAATTTTATGAACATTACAGCAAAAGTAGTATACTTGCATGTATGTACATATGTATGTACATATGTCTGTACATATATTAATATAAGTGCACTATTCACACTTAGAGAAGTACTCTTAAATTCTTATACTATACAATATAAAAATAACAGTTTTAAATTAGCAACAAATTGTGAACGGTTTGCATTGTTAAAATCTTTACATACATCTTCAAATGTATATAAAATCACATTTTGTGAAAAATAAATTTTCTATGTTTGTAAAGTACCTACTTAAACTTAAACATTGATTATACACTTTATTTGTTTTATTTTTGGAATACATAACGAGCGGAAAATTTTCAACTCGAAATCGAATGAAATCAATGTTCGATTTGACCTTTCTTGAGATTTGATTCGATTCGATTCGATTTGATTAGTTTATGCATGACCCGTGCTGCGTTTTAATATTTCTAGTATTTATCATCAACTGTCTATAAAGCCCGGAAGCCATACTCACCTTTTAGCATTGAAATGGAGATTGCCTCGAATGGTATCTGGGAAGCCTCCAGCAGGATATAAAGTGCTCGACTCGATTGATTTAGAAAATCAAAATAGAATTTTAATGGTTGCGACATTTTGAGCGTTTTGTCCGTTATTTAAGCGAATTAATTAATTTCAATTATTATATATAAAACAACTCCTTTTTGATTGAGATTTTTTCTTTCCTTTTATTAAGACAACAAAAATAACAAACAGAACAACAATAACTCTCTTCGGCGCTCCCGTCCCGCTTAGCTTGACGCGATCGTGTTGACTGCCGTTTTTAGACTGAGCTCGAAACAACAAAGTCGCTTCATTTTTAAATGGGCCCACAATCAGGCGACGACGTCGCACTGTGGTACAACTACATACAAAAAATTAAAAAAAAAAAAAAGTTTACTTAGCAAAACAGGAAACTAAAAAAATTTTAGTGGGTACTCAGCAGTTATGCAAAATCAGGGACACAACTTTTCTATAGGCACCGGTGAAGGCACACAATTTATCGTTTCATGATTTCATCAAAAAGCTTGTTGTCACCAAAATAATTTTCTACTTTTGCAAAGAGCTCAAAGTATTCTCAATGCGGAAGCAAAATCTTACCGGAAATCCAGCCATTTTATTATTTTGAATAGTATAACAATTAAGATCCTTTTTTTTCAAAAAAAAAAAAAAAAAAAACTTTTTTGTATAAAAAGCAGCAGTAATGTTTATTCTGAAATCAGATGGAGATGCACTCCATTTAAGCAAAAAAAAAAAAGCTTTTGTTTTATCCTAGACCCCAATGGCCTTTTGAAGAAACTTGTCATAGCCTTGACCGATGCTCTCAGCTTAAATATAACATTTTCGATTCAATCACAGAATTCTAGTTACAGCGTCGATAATGTTGATAACTTCAGTGACGCTGTTTTATGGTCGCTCTGATTTCAGCATATTGTCGTGAAATAGTGCCAGCTAGAAATGCGCGAGAAAAGTTAGTATTATGTGATGTCATGTGTGAAACATTATTCGAAAAACTCTGGAGGTTTGTCGGCAGAGTTGAAGAATCATATCAAGGCCTTATCGGCCTGCGAAATTCAATGAGCCAACTGGTTTTGCTGTGATGTAGAGTGCAACGTCAATCAAATGGCAAAATTCGTTTAAAGCCGTGTACCAATATATTGATATATTTTGAAGACGATATAGTTGATGCATATACATACATAAATGCAGCAAATCGATCCATATCATGCCTAGACTAGAATTATGTAGATTATGCGCTGAGTAGCCGATCCCAAAAAAAAAAAAAGCAATAAGAAAAATCATATCCACTTGAAATGAGCGGTACCACGCCTAAATATGAGAAAAATGAAAGAGGCATAGCAGCACATGGCGGGTACGCTGGTAACATATAATCATGACGAATAGACTGCATTGGAGTTTAGCATGATGGCAGCGGTTTAATGAATGAACACACTCCTTCTGAATAAATGGAAGTAAAATGTGAATAAATGAATTATTAAATCGTTGACCTCGTTTACTACAACTCAATATCATTTAATTAATCAAAATTGTAATGCTCATGAATAATACATTTTTTTTCTTACTGTACTATATTCAGTTTGGGTTTTTTGATAGACAATACAGGTCATATAATACATAAATTTTGATTCTATGCATGAAAAATATCCAAAAACTTTATATTTCCTTATAACATTTGTTTTTGTCTTTATTGCGTTGACAAATAAGACTGGAAGTTTTTAGTTGGTAATATGCCTAAGCAGATAGTAACAATTCCAAAAATAAAACACCATACCATACAATTTATAGCATAGCAATGATATCCTGACGAAATCTGAATCACCATTTATATCTTCTGATTGGTTTTATTGATGCCTCCGTCGCACTTAAAATCATGAAGCAATTTGTGAAAGCTTTTAATTCAGAGTAGGAACACTTTAATGTGAAATTGAATTTTGTTTAATTGCTATTCACACAATGTATATTTAAAAAAAATGGGTAATATTTTATCGAATTCAAAATATCGCTCTGGTTCCTACAAAACGAAACTTTAAATTATATGACTATTTATACCTTTATTAAAAAAGCAAAACAAATAAAAAATTTTAAAAATAGAACTCGTGTTGAAAATTCGTGTAGACCGTTCTAGGTATTAAAAAAAAAATAAAAATTGCCTAACACACTTCTGAACATATTTCGTTGCCACCAAACGCGGCCCAACCCTTTATTTTGTATAAATTATGCCTGCTACTTGTTCTTACTTACATTCATCAGCTGTTTGTTGCAGCTACTGGCACTTCTACGCTCTGTTATAGTACATAATTGCTGCAACATACCTAGCCGTGCATTCAACAGATGGCGTTCACTGATCATCGATCAAATGCGCCCAATTTGAAATCCATTTTAAAATTGTTTGAAGATAACAGGTTTCTTTAAATAATTCCGTTTGAACCACTGTGCAGTTATTGTTGTTGATTTTGCTATCGGCATTTTTGATGCGTTCGTTGTTGTTGTTGTTGTTGTCTATATTGGTATGTCTATTTGTCTGTCCATTCGTTTTGAGGCTTGGCTCTTTTAATTTTATTTTGTTACTTCTCGTTTTATTTTATTTTTTTTAAGTTGTTGTTCTTGTTTTACTGTTGTTGTGTTGTTGTTGTATCCAAGTGCAACAGCAGCTGCCGAAAACGTATTCGATTTGCGTAGTAAACAACAAAGAAGAAGTCAAAAAACAGAAAAGTGGCATAAAAAATATTTTAAATATAAGAAAAAAAGACCAAAAAGACACAAAAGAAGACAATGAAATATAGAAAAACAACAACTAAAGTCATATACAGAGTTCATGCGTGAGAAAGAGAGCGATATATATATATAGAGATAGAGAGAGCATTGATGTTCGTAATTTGTATTATTGTTGTTGTTGTTGTTGTTGTTAACCTAAACTAAAGCCGGTCTGTGCTTGTTTATGTCGTGCGATTTCTTCTACATTATTCGTAATGTTATTTTTTTTTTGTTTTTTTGTTTTGCTCTTTATATTTATTTCTACAGCATTTGATTTGTTATACCTAAAAAAAGCAAAAGCAATTCTATTACAAGCATTATTTAAATTTATAAACTTACATTTCCAATTTCAAAATTCTGTCGCGCATTGGCACGTGGGGCAGTGCTGTACCCTCCTGCGTGTGCCACCACAGGCTAACTAAAATAAGTATTTTTTTAAAAAAATAGTACCCCTAAAATTGTTGAAATACAGTTTTTACTTACCATTGTGTTGTAGAGCTGGACATAGTTCGCACTCCCCCCGCAGTCTTTACTATTGGAAGAACTTTTGATGGGGGGGGGGGGTTTGTGGGTTGGTTGGTTGTTGGTGCAACTCCTCCTCGGTGACAGTAGTATTCGTTTTGGTTTCGTCACAGTCCTGGGAAGGGAAAAAACTAAATATTTTTTTTTTAAATTCTCTTGTTGAATTTACCTTCCTGGGTTCCCAATATGGACAAAATTGGGCATAACGCCAGTTGTGCCACAACTTTTGATATAAACGCGATTGGTTGCGCGATTGTTTGCGCAGGTCTGTTGCTTCGCGTTTGGCATTAGACCTTATCTCTTCTCTTGCAGCAGTTTCAATAATTAAATATTAAATTTTTCTAAAATTACATTATTATATAAATTGAATAATTGATAATTGAAAATACATATGTACATATGTACGTATTTTCAATTATTGTTCATACGCTTTATCACAAGCATATGAAAAACTACTAAACCAGCAAATGCATATCATCATGCAAGCATATTATGGACGGCGTATTAATAGAGTTTGGAGTCACGTATTGGGCGAATGAGTGGATTGAATTTATCCAATTATGTAGTAATAAATAAACAATAGAAGAACTTTTCTCCTCTCGAACTTTTGTTTTCTCATAATGTTGCCGAAAATACCCGAACCTTAATATGTAGGGTGCACGCTGCTAACTCTGCCTTTTGTTTATTCAGATAATTCTAACAGTAATTGATTTTGATTTCGTTGAGTTTGTCACTCAATCGTACTGTAAATCTCTCTGTGCAAATGCAAACCGATTAGCGGTAAATCGTTTTTACGAAAATTGAAACAGCTAAATTCAGCATAGAAAAGAGAATACTCGAATTAATAACGCATGTTTCACACATTTCTATTCGGCAGGCAGACCGAGGCAGGTGACCAGCAGCAGTCTAGGGCAATTTAAGCAATAATTATAATTAGATTTAAACTAATACGCATTGTATATTTTTATAGAATTTTTAAGCGTAACCTACCACACCTCACACTACCCTACTAGTACATACTTACTCCACATTAATATTAAACAGTTTATAAACTTAAACTAATTTGCAATTATTTGTGGACTGCGGAGATAAGGGTGGATGCTGTAAAAACTAATCGGAACCTAAAAAAAAAATTAAACTCGGGTCTAGTGGACCGAGATTTGCAACATCGGAAAAAACATTAATAGCGTAGTAGTTTGAGATTTCTAAATTAATAGAACAATCTAAAAGACCTCACACACTTAATGATACACTGCAAATGGCCATAAAAGTTGTGGTGCTTATAAACAATTATATATGTATTTACAACCTTGCTGTCCAAATTTTATTTTTTCTCCGGAAATATATTTTGCCAAACTCAATGTGTGACATGCGGTGCAATAATAGATCAAGAGCGCAACATTCACCGACATTTTGATGCATTGCATACAAGAAATTATAATTTCTCAGGCGTAAAACATATAATTTCTGTTCTGTTAACATTTTCCCTGACCATAAATAAAAAGTTGATAAACAAACGCAATCCAATGACAAAATTTCAAGTCGAAACTTTTTTTCAGTGCATGCATTCAAAAGTAGAAATATACTTACATATGCAAAGTAAACAGCATACAAACTTACTGGACAGCACGGATTTACAACAATATTGAACTTACCTCCTCTTGACGTTATCGCATTTGCTGACATTTCGGTTTTTTTTTTTTTTCGAATAACACCAAATTTCAATACAATTAATTAAAACAACCAATTAATTTTCAATCAAAACAATTTGAGTACACAAAAACTCGCAAATTAATTTCTGCGCTTCGCTTTAGAAGGATGCATTTTCACAGTTAATGGATTTTGTATTTACTTGCTTAGAAATTTCCCCAAATCAAGCTAAATGTAGTTAAGACGCAAACGAATAAAATTTAACCGAAGTTATTCTTGTTTACATTCTAGTTGGATTTGAAAATTTTAAATGATGATCAAAAAATAATTTCATCAGATTAAAACGATCCAGATTTTCTTGATTCGATCCTAGCTGCTGATGAAACATAGTGTTTTAAATATGATCCTGAAACTAAACGACAATCTGTAGAATGAAAGTCAAAAGACGAGCCAAAACCTAAAAAATTGCGTTTTCAAAAGTCAAGAGTGAAGACAATGTTGATAGCTTTCTATGATTCCAAGGTTATTGTTCACAAGGAATTTGTTCCAGAAGGTCAAACTGTCAATGGAGAATATTATTTACAAGTTTTACATCGATTGTGGTCGAGAGTTCTACGCGTTTAGTCCGAATATTTGAAAGGAAAGCAGCTGTTTGTATTTCATGCTAATGCAACTCCTCACAAGACCAAAAAACTCAATGAATTTTTGATGACTAAACAGATTTGTCTCATCATCATCAGATCTATCACCGTGCGTTTATTTTCTCTTCTCAAAAACTGAAAACTGGAATGAAAGCAGCTTTTTACGATGACATTCTAGCCACAGGTGCTAAAGAACATCACCAAAAGTGAGTTTAAAAAGTCTATAGATAAATTGGTTGAGCGTTCCAAACGTTGTATTGAGTTAAATGGATCGTATTTTGAACAAATATAAGCTTTGATAAATAATACCATGCTTATTTTATTTGATAACAAAAAAAATTTGCTTATTTTTAGATCACACCGTGTATTTTGGGTGATCTCCGATGCTTTCTTTATAAGACATTGCAAACATTGTTACTAAATTTTATTACTATTCACAGTCTGTGTGAAGAGTATAACTATTTTATACAAAATTCTAAAAATGGGTGGTGCGTTTGTATATGCCACCAAATAGTGGGCGTGGCATATCAATTTAGATACACTTTAAATTTTAAATTTACAAAAAAAAAAAAAAATGTAATTTATCAATTAGCTACTTTTCTTAATTAATACACAAAACTTTGTTATCTTGTTTACGCCGAATATTCTAATAATCAGCAACATTTTGCTTACTTTGTTCTGCCTGTGCCTTATATCGGTCATTATTTGCATGAACTCGTACATACCCGCATATCGATAAGAAGGCAGGGACAGAAACACATTCCATAAATCGCATGTAGGCGCACATTCAGCTAAGCATAATAGAATAAGATCGTATTTTCGTATGGGTTGCAGTCGAAGATCGCTGCTTGCTTGCTTGCTTGTTTGCCATTCCCGTCGCCGGATACACTCGTTTAACTGCTTAAAAAAAAAAAAACAAGAGAAAACGTTAACTTCGGAAAAATCGAAGCTCTAATACCATTCACCAAAATTTTAAATAGTAAAAGTGGGGGCTCACTAGTAGATGTGTATGAAGCGATGTAGTAGATGTGTAAGATGCCACCATATAGAATTTCAAGTTGATATTGACGTTTTCCATACAAATGCATAAAAGTGAGCTGTGGGTTTATATGGGACTACCTCGGGACACGCCCATTTGTATATGTATATGAAACGGTTGTCCATTAAACTCCACATAAAAATCCACAAATAGTGGGCGGTCCACGCCCGTTAGTCTATGTATGTAAAGCGGCTGACCATAAAAAGGCACCACATTGCATTTTAACCTAATATTGACTTTAATAAAGAAGTGTTCTTACAAAAAGTCAAAGGTGGACTCTGGGTTTGTCTGGGGGCTACCCCAAATAATGGGCGTGGCGGGTCAATATTGACACTCTATTAAACTGGAATATAAATAAGTATACGTGCAAAATTTCAACTGGACGGACAGATAGACAGACGGACATGGCTAGATCGATTCGTCTCGCCGAGCTGATCAAGAATATATATATACTTTATGGGGTCTACGATCGCTCCTTTAATGCGTTAGAAACTTTCAGACAAACTGAGAATACCATTTCACACTATGTGTGAATGGTATAAAAAAAGAACAAAACGACTTATAAATAGAATATCAGAGATTATTCAGAGCTTTTGAAAGGATTTACCGCTCAATTAAAACATAAACGACCGCAGTTGCTAAGGAAAATAATAAAGACGCAACAGTCGAGCGTTAAGTAATCGACTTCGAGTTAACCTGTACCCTTTTTGTGTTTTATTTGAACCATAGATTTGCATGGGGCTATATTTCAATAATTTATTAAGATTGATCAAATTGGTCGTATATAAAAACAAAACAAAAAAGTGTGTGTGTGCAATTCACACACGGCAGAAGTGAAACTTCAGAAAAGTATCTTACAAGAGAATGAGATAAATATAGTGTATCACGAGTATTAGGATAATTAAAAGATTTATTATTTTTATTTATAGTAATTTTTTCCAAAAACCCTTTGGAACATGTATATCCCACATAATCCTTCCCGAGACTGAGCAAGTGGCATATCCCCATTACAATTCTTTGAGACTAATTCCATACTTCAGGAAACCGCCATCAGTTTCTGGAATATCTTCTTTTTTGTGCCATTTTCTGGAGAGGATTAGTTTAAAATCGTACAGAAAACCATTCGAGAGTATGAGAGAAATCACTTGGGAATTGAGGCGGGAACATGGAATTTAAGGTAGTCATCAGATTAGATAAAGAATTTTGTTTTGGTCTTCTATTGGGACGTGACACCGCTCCGCTTTCCACAATCGGGAGCAATACGTAAGTTACTTCACAATAAAGACCGTTTCGTAGAAGATGTTACGAAACTTAATTTTGTGAGTGGATGATTAAAGGCAGCGCTTGCCGCCAGCACATTCCAAAATACGAAGGACCAGAATCAGAAAATAAAAAAGGTCGAATTATCAAACTTCGACACGATTCCGTACATATTAAATTATTGCTAAAAGCAAAAAAAAAAGAAAGAAAAAAAGTCATAAGATCCCAGAGTCAGAACATATAAAAGCTTCTAAATTATAACTCACTCAGCTGATGAATATGGAGTTGAACAGTGAGAAGGAAAGGAATTTGAAGTATATATTTCTTTTAATCTCGAAGCTCTTGACGTTCCGACAGATGGACGTGCCAAATTTATATATAAATATACATATATACCAAATTTTTTTTTAGAAATACCGATTAAAGCAAATAAGGAGAATCAATTTCACCACTTAAGTCGTCGTGAAGACAAAGTTGGAAGATCAATTAGTTTTAATCGATCCACATATGGCGGGAGATGTATGTCAGATGACCAATTGAGGTTTTTGAGAGCAAACAGCAGAAACTGTTTTTGAACAGACTCGATGCGATCTTGATGAATTACAGAATGTGGATTCCAAACACCAAATACAAATTCTAAGATCAGTCGAACAAGTGAAGTATACAGAAGTTTAGTAATATAAGGGTCATCGAATTCTTTGGATCAACGCTTTATAAATCCAAGAACTCCTTTAGCTTTATTTACCATAGAATTTATATGATTTGGGGTCCATAAGAAGGCCTAAATCATTAACACAAACTTCCCTACTAAGACTATGAATATCTAAAAAGTAGCTTATAATATTAAGTTTTCGATGGAAGGAACATTTACATTTAGAAATATTAAGGTTAAGATAGTTTGTTAAACACCAGGTGTATAACGGATTTAATTGGACAAGTGGTAAATAGCAGACCCTTATACGACTTTATCTAAAGAAAAGTTGTTCGAACTACCAGATTTCCGTAAAGGAATTTGTTGCTAATCTTGTGGCATATCAACAAAAATATTTGACTGGATCTGGATTTATATAATCGGTCGTTTCGCTCGTATTCAGAAAGAACTCCACAACTAAATTAGTGTTTTGCTCAAAGGCAATACTTGTGTGCAGAAAGTTGGCCGGAAACTCTTGGAGGTGCAACCCGAATAACATGCTCTGGTTCTACAGCATTGTAGTGAAACCAATGCTACTTTATGGCATAGTCGCATGGGGAGAGAGTGACAGTCACTACGGCGCTCAACTCCCAACAAAGACTAGCGTGTGCTTGCATCACAGGGGCAATGCGCACGTGCCCAACAGTAGCGTTGCCAGCTATTCTGGATTTGACACCACTTCATCTGGAAATCGAGCACAGAATAAAAGAAACACTCCTAAGACTATCAATCGATGGAAATAAAGCTACCTCGGAGATCTGTCAGAAGCGTCTCCATAAATGGACGAACGGTGCATCCCTAATGTCCATGCCAAGAGACAAAATGACACAGAGGAATATATTTGATCGGAGTTTTATCATTAAATGCCGGGATTCTAGGAAAGTACTAAGATTCATATAACATATAGGCTGAGGGCAAGCGAAAATGATAAAAGATGGTGTCAAGGCAATATGTTTGCTCGAAATGCAGTCCTCATTTATGCTGCACGCTGCATACACCAACAAAAAAAATTTGAAATTTTTAACTTTAATCGCAAATATCTCAGGTTATGTTTTATGTATTGCATCAAACTTTGTTTTATTATATAATTTATTAATTTCTCTCAATTACTAATATTTTTACATCATTTTTATGCTTTAAATTATACTTTTAATTCATTTTATGAAACAACATGTCAGAAAGCACTACCGCAAACGTCTGCGTACAGGCTTCTTTTTTCGAAGAAAATAATGTGCTAATAACTGGTTGGAAAACCCTTTCCCGCCAGTACCGCCGTAAGACGTCTTGGCATAAAGTCCACAATTTTTTTTTTTGATCTTCAGTTGTAATTTTTGGGTGTGTTCGAGTAAGTCCCGCAATCAGGTCCGGACATTGGGGAGGTGTCCACAACTGATATTTTATATTATAAAGAAGTCAGAGCTTTACTTTAAGCGCACAGTGCTTGGGGTCGTTGTCTTGCTGAAACAAAAAGTCTTCTTGCAGCGCCAACTCTGGGGAACTTTGCAGCAAATTATACTTTAAAACTTGGATATAACAAGTTTCGTCCATTATTGATTAAATAAATGTTTCCCAACACCATTGGCTGCCATACACCCCAAACCACAACTTCTCCTCCACCATGTCCAAAAGGTCCTTCAAGCCAAGAGGAGCTTCTTTACTTTCTATTAAGTAAAATACAGTTTTAATAATATTTTCAATATTAATGTTTTAATGATACAATAAAACCGTGCTTTTCCACTAAACTAACTTAAAACTATAAGACGGACACAGCCTGGGCAGTGGTCCAAGCGGGCGCAATTGCAAAAATAAAGAAAATAGAAGTTGCTAACTGAAATTTATTGAATAGTAGTGAATTGACAGTACAGAGTTTTTTACATAGTGTAAGGAGGAGTTATAAGAAAAATAGGAAGAAAACTTATTGTAGATAGAACAAAGAGCACAGAGTGAATTATTGAGCGCGTAATTTGCCGTATAAAAAGGTAACTATATTGGCACGAAGTGGCGAGTTGGGCGAATGGGGACATTTAACAATATGGACTGAAGTAAGTAGGGAGAATCAATCTCCCCAATAAGTATTTTATGAAGAGAAGCAACATAGAACGGCGTGATAAGAGGGTTGTTAGATCAATTAATTTTAACCTGTCATGATACGCTGGAAGATTTATTTCGGGATCCCAATTGAGACTCCTAAGAGCAAAGAGAAGAAACTGCTTTTAACTGACTCAATACGATCCTAAATTCTAAAATCGGACGAACAAGGGAAGTATAGAGAAGTTTAGTGGTATAAGGATCATAAAAATCCTTAGACCAACGCTTAACAAAGCCAAGAACACCTTTTTCTTTATTTACTATTGAACAAATGTGATTATTATAAATAAGTTTAGGCTCCTCTCTACCGAGGGTAATGTTATTTACAAAATATGTCACTATAAATGGTTTTCTGCGAGGAAACGTCATACACTTGCATTTTGAGAAATTTAGATTTAAGAAAATTTACACGACACCATGTTTTTAGTGAGTTTAAATCAGTTTGCAATAAACTGTGTTGCGAAACATCAGAATATGACAAGCATAATTTAACATCATCTGCTTACATTAGTGTATGGGCATGATTAATAGACAAAGGAAGATGATTAATAAAAATTTTGAATAATATTGGACCTAGGTGAACACCAGAAGAAACAAAAATAGTTTTAGACAAACAATTGTTAAATAAAACTTTTTGTGTTCTACCGGACAAGTATTACTCAATCCAAGTAAAAAGAGACGGAGAAAACCCTATTGCTTTTAATTTGAATAAAACCTGCTTATGACACACACTATCAAAAGCTTTACTGAAGTCTGTATAAATGACATCAGTTTTGGCAACCCAACGCAAAACGATTATTTACAAAAGTGGAAAATTCTAAAAGATTAGTTGTTTTTGGTAAATTTGCTTTATCAAAACCATGTTGGGAAGAACTGACAACAGACTTTAATGACTGTTGCAATTGGTCACAAATGATTTTATCAAAGAGCTTTGGAATAGCACTCAGCTTAGCAATACCTCTATAATTCGATACACCAGGCTTGCAACCCTTTTTATCTAAAGGAATAATAAAAGACTCATTCCAAAGAGATGGAAATTTACATAACTTTGTGGATAGATTGAAGAGAATCAAAGAGAGCTAGAATATTGTTTTAGTATGCAATTAGAAATATTATTAGGGCCTGTGGTAGGAAAGAGAATTTAATTGATAATAGACATGTTAATATATTTCGCATGGAGATAGCGGGAGGATTTATTTATGTCATATGAACGACAAATACAGTCAAGCTGAAAAGAGACTTCCAAAGTTGGATGTGTGATTATTGCCAGGCATTGTAATAGGAGGAATAAATCTTAAACTTATTAACATCGAAACCAGCATCAACAAAAACAAGATCACGAAGTCTTCCAGAGCTGTTACGAACATTATTACACTGTTGCACGGACAATTCAAAAATACTATCAGCACTTTAGTTGCCCGAGATACCCTTATGTGGCCAGTTACCCAACAAATCGCGACTTTACGGCCGTTTGACAGTTGAAGAATTATATTGGTCTATGTGAAATTGTTATTATCTACCAGGACATTGAATTTATATGTGTTAAAACTTCTTTTCGTGGTTTCAACATATACATTACTTGCTCATACATTCCTGCTTCTTCGGAAATGAGCATTTACTGTCAGCATGCCGCTGCTATTTGACAATTCAAAAATACTACATTCTTTACAGCTGGAATCAGCATATAGGTATCAATCAAATTTGACCACCCTATATAAGGTAGATTAAAATCACCCAGAACAATAAGATGATCTTTTTAATGTAAAAGAGTAGCGATGCATCAAATAGCAGCGGCATGCTGACAGTAAATGCTCATTTCCGAAGAAGCAGGAATGTATGAGCAAGTAATGTATATGTTGAAACCACGAAAAGAAGTTTTAACACATATAAATTCAATGTCCTGGTAGATAATAACAATTTCACATAGACCAATATAATTCTTCAACTGTCAAACGGCCGTAAAGTCGCGATTTGTTGGGTAACTGGCCACATAAGGGTATCTCGGGCAACTAAAGTGCTGATGAAATAGCCAGGACTGGTTCGGTAACTTCTTTCATATGTCCGGAGCCTTTTTGCGGACAAAATCTTTCATAGTAGATCGGTTTAAAAGCACTGGCTCCCGGTACTGGATATAATATTCTAGTCTACGGCAGGCCAAGCTACTAACTCGTATTAAAATGTACCTAAAAACCAACGCACATCTCAATAGATCTGACCAGAGGTTGCTTTTGGGCTACCTCACCGGCCATCATCCACTGAGATATCACTTAAATAAACATAAACTAGGTCTTTCCTCAGAAACAGAGTCCTCTGGAGGATGACGAAACTAGTTTACATATGCTTTGCGATTGCCCGGCCTGGCCAATAAACCCTTTATTACATCTGTTGAGATCAGAAACACCTCGTCTAAGGATATTCTCCGTTTCATTCATAACTAAACCATATCCGGGCTAGTGTACAAAAGACATCATTTTTTGTCGCTGTGCCCGTTTTCTTTAGGATAGCCCACAGACGTTCTAGCTCTGGCACTGAGTCTCAGTTAGCGTTACAGGCTGATCGAGCTTGATTCGCAGTGACCACTTACTTGTCATGCGGTTATGGTAATATGATTCTTTATAATCTTTATAATATGAGTGAGTAAAGTGTAGATTCAATTTTATATTAAAAGTTATCTTCTTTTTTTTTTCATATTTATGCATTCTCGTATAGTAAAAAAAAAAAAAAAAAAAACATACATGCTTATAAATAACTATATCTGCGGTCTTTCTAATTTTAAACATTTGATTTTCAGTTATAAATATAATTAAATTTAAACACGAAACAAACAAACAAAAAATGAGCGTGGAAGGAAGGAAGGAAGGAAGAAATCTATGCTAATGTACAAAAGTTTCTTATAAACAAAGGTTAAAAACTATGTTTTTGGACAATTAATATACATACATACATATAATATCTAATCCAAATCCAGCATGTTTGCCTGTAAAAAAAAAAAAAAAAAGATTTAAATATACATAATATAAGCATATTTCTTTTCCAATAAATCTTAAAATTTAAATTTATTCTACACACCTTGACAAAACGTTCCCAGCCGGTGCCACGCCAAATGGGTAATTTTTCGATATGCGACAGCGTCTTAAAACGGCCGCGCAATGTACGATGCACAGAAATTTGAAACGCTGTTTTCTGTCCAATTTGTGGCAGTAATTGCATTTCCTTAACCGAACCCGTATTTAACAAATGCAGTATGGCATTTTTATGTTTCTTCATCTTTTGCGTATGTGGCGTGCGGGATTTCGTATTGGTATTGATATTTTTATCATAAAAATAGCTCGTAATGACGCTATTATCCAGCTTGTTAATAGTTTTACGTACACTTTTCTTTTTTGGCGGCAATATTTTTTCTTTGTTAATTGTTTTCGATTTGGCCGCTATGCGTAAACTATGACGTACAGCAGTGGTTTCATCATTCGTAGTTTGCAGCATATACGATACGCCACTACACAATGAATCTGCTCGTGATTTAAGACGTATTGAACGACGCACTGACTTCATTGGCACAATGGGTGTCTCAATAGGCGTGCCAAATGAATCCGCAAGTATTGGCGATGGCAACGTCAACGGTAATGGCAAGTGTGGCATTTTAAAGACGGGACTTGATGTTGTAAACTGTAAAAAGCGTAGCGAAATTGTTTAAAGTTTTATTGGAAAGAACAATTTATACTTACCAATTTTGGATCAACATTTTCGTTCATTGACTTTTCCGATAATGTAGTTGTGGATGTTTTTGCTGTTGCTGTATCCGTTTTCGCTGTCATAAGTTGTGCTTGATTTAATTGTTTGCAAATTTCGCGCCATTTCTCATCCAAACGTGTTTCAAACATTTCTAAACACTGTTGTAGTTGTGGCAATTGACTAAAAAAAAAGAATATTTTTCATGTGTCATGTGTTTCTTATTACTTTAAACCCAGATTTAGACTATTGACAAAAGGGGCAATGAATGGACAATGGCTTCAATGCATAATAATATTGGCACATATTCACGCTGCATCCAAACATGCAGTCAATGAATTGACATCTCTCATTGACAATGCCGTCAATAATAACCATCTTGTTCGTTTTTTTTTTCTTTTTTTCTCATTGACATTTTTGAGACAATGTATCATAACAATGCGTTCACACTGTTGGCAGCGACGAGCGCTGGCAATACAACAATGAAATTATCAATAGTCATTGTCACACTTATTGTCATGCGTTCAAACTACTTATTTCTAATTATTACCAGATTATTTCCCGTTTTGTCAATAGTTTAAATCCGGCGATTGTTTCTGTTTCACTATTCGATATTGTTCTTTGAACAAAGATTTTCTGATTGAAAAATTACTGAAATTTCACATTTAAACGAGAGATTATGAAATTACCCTTGATATGCGTGTGCATCTACTTCTGTAGAAGTAGAAATATTTAAAGAGTATTGATCATCTCTGAAGTCATTAAAGAGAATCACACGATTATGTCCGTTGTTAACCGAATTTGGTTCCCTTGATGTTTGACGTTGTTGTAGAAATTGTGCGCCTGTTTTAATTCTAGCGACGGCTCTGTGAAGAAATTTGTAAAGATTGGCAAATTAATAAATAAAATTAAAGAATAAAAAACAAAAAAAGAAAAAAAAAATCTATACTTACTTTTGGCGCTCTTTTGGGGTGTGTCCCATATCGGTTTGATTGCACTTTTCGTTCGGGTTTTTATTCATTTGCAAACAGAACGTATTGGACCCTCTGTTGAAATTCCCATCATGGTGAGACTTAGCCGCTATTGTGTTGAATAATGGACGATTGAATTTCTGATTGGACATTCGGTTTCCCGCTGGTGTCTCGAATTTGTTGCGCTGCTAAAGAACAAAAAAGAAAAACAAAAAAAGCTTTAATACCATTCGCATGAAGTTTCAAATTTTGTACTTAGCAGCTATAAAGAATAAACATAATTGTAAGGCATGCCCTTGATAATTATGTGAAGCGTTCATAGATAAAAAGTTTGGCGGCTTCAAAAGTATAATTGATTTTGCCAGTAATGAAAAAGTTTTCACGATAACTGTTAAATTTAAAGCCTATATTAAGTGTTTTCACTGATCAGTTCTACAGATAAGAAAGTTTTAGTTAAATAAACAGCAAAGTGGACGGTGTTTCCTCCCATTAGTGTGCGTATCGCCAAATGTAATGCCAAATTTAATGCCCGCGCCTGCACAAAGGATTTACTGTGCATTGCAAGTTTATATTCAAAGTATTATTTAATAAAGCTTTACGTATGGGGGCTACCCAGTGGGGGCACGTTGTAACGACTAGAGTACTTGAAATAAACGTCGCTAACAGAAGTCTATATACAGATTTTTATAAAGATTCTTTGAAAATTGAAGAACTAGTAGCGGACATGATGACACTCAATTATCTCGACGAGCGGACTAAGAATATATGTAGGTATGTGTGCATGTACGAGTGTGTTCGCAATTCTTCTTCGCCTACACAGCTTTTTTTTTTGATTTTTTGTTAGCTACAGTTGGACCCGGTAGGTGTAAAATAAAACGTCGTTCGTTTTGAAATTATTTTTTTTTTCAAATAGTCTAAATAAGGTTTTTACGGAAAGAAAAATTGGAAAAGTTATCAGAAGTGATTTTTGTATGAACTGAAGGCCATAACTTACGATTAACATATTTAACATTTATATGTTCGTCATTTTGTGGAAGGGGGCGCATAAAAAGTTGCGGGGACCAGCTAGTACAAGAACATATGTATATATTGTAATTAATGGGATCTCCGACGACAACTTCTTTCTGTTACAAACTCTGCAACAAAATTATTATACAATCGTATTTACACAATGTGCGTAAAGTAGAATATTTTAAATTTGTTCAAACCGCAAAGATGCAAAAAATGTCATCTAAAATTAATGTTTACACAGCAGCGGCAGCTGCCGCCGGAGAATTCCACACTATAGTATATTAAGTATACTCGGCATTCAGGTAGATTGGAAGCATACTAAAAGTTTAAATAAAACAAAAAAGAACGCTGCAGTCGAGTGTGCTCGACTTCGAGATACCCTGTGTCTTGTTTATGGCTCGTTATATGAACTATAGATTATATGCTTTAGTAATCCGATCTGGACATGTGTGGGATATTTTATTAGAATTGTGTTGAAATATGAGAAATAATTAAAAACAAAAAACAAGAAAAAACGTTAACTTCGGTTGAAGCAAAGCTCTAATACCATTCACACGAAATTTTAAATCGTATTGTAAACATAAACATGGGGGTTTAAATAAGGGCTAACCCAAAAAGTGGGCGGTACATGCCCACTAGTAGATTTGTATGTAGCGACAAGTTGATAGTTACGTTTTCCATACAAATGCATAAAAGTGAGCTGTGGATTTGTATGGGAGTACCTCAAAAAGTGGGCGGGAAACGCCCATTTATATATGTATATGAAACGGCTGTACATAAAAAGCCACCACATCTAATTTCAAACTAAGATTCATTTAAATAAATAAAGTTTTTCATACAAAAACACAAAAGTGGGCAGTAAGTTTATATGGGGGCTACCCCAAAAAGTGGGCCATTATAATGCATATGTGAAGTGTCCGTCCACTAGAAGCTACCATAATAATTATTAAATTGATATTGGCTACAATAAAAAAGTTTGTAATACAAAAAGTCAAAAGTGGGCGATGGTTTTCTATGGGGGCTACCCCAAAAAGTGGGCGTTGCGGGTCAATCTTGATACTCTATTAAACTGCAATAGAAAGAAGTGTATTTGCCAAATTTCAACTGGATAGCAAAAAAAATTGGTCTTCAAAAATGACAGACAGACAGACAGACGGACATGGCTAGATCGACTAGTCTAATTGAGCTGATCATAGAATATATATATATATATATATATATATATATATATATATATATATATATATATATATATATATATATATATATATATATACTTTATGGGGTCTACGATGACTCCTTTAATGCGTTATCAACTTTCAGACAAACTGATAATACCATTTCACACCATGTTTGAATGGTATAACAAATAATTTTCATACAGTAACTCAAAAATGGGGGCCAGGTTTCCAAGGGTCCGATGTGGGCATATTAGGTGTTTTTAAGGATTCACGTAATATATGCCCAATTTGGCATTTCTAGCTTAATTAAGAACAAAAACAAAAAATGTGGCCTACGTTTGAATGGGGCCTACCCCTGAAAGTAGGATTGGCATGCTGATTTAATAATAGTTATCTGAAGAGGAAAACACAACTTCAAATATTCAAACTTGCAGTCTTTATCTCTAGTGTCCAGAATCTGTTGTTTCAAACAGAGGGACATGTCTATATATCGATTCGACTTCGGATGCTGATCAGGAATTTATATACTTTAAATGGTCTGCCACGCCTCCTTTTGGTTGTTACATACACACATTGCACACATTTAATATACCCTTTTACTCTAAGGGTAGAGGGTATAAAAACTGTATAAACAAATTGCATTATTGCATCCATGCTGCACACAGAGAGTTAAACTTGATCGAACAACATTTGAAAATCTTTGTGGTTGTGGTTGTTCGGCTTGCGGTTCAAGAATGTGCCCGGATTTCTATAAAGACGCATGTCTAACGTATTCCAACGATCAGTTAGTACAAAATGGCAAGCAGGTGCAGAAGCAGCAGCAGCACAGATGATAGCGAGATTGACGACAATGCGAAGACAACTGATGCCGCCGCCTCCGCCGGTACAGTTGATGATGAAAATCGTCCAACTGCAGCTGTATACGCTGCACTGGAAGCGCTGCTTACGAAAAAGTTTCCAATGCATCAGCGTCGCAGCTATCAACTTCACAATGCCTCCGCGAAGGGCGATAACTACTTGGGTGTGGTTTATCGCATCACCATTGAGTTAGATGACGACGAACGTTTTAGTTTGATTTTAAAGGTGCCGCCACATAATGCAGTACGCCGTAGGCAGTTTTTTGCGCGTCCATGCTTTTTACGCGAATCCATGGCCTATGAGCAGGTGATTGTCATAATTATTTAATGCATCTTTACCATTTGTACATCATTGTTTTGTTAGTTTCTGCCACTAGCTGCAAAATTTCAACAGGAACATGGTGTATCCGTGGCCGAACGCTTCTGCCACTATGCCCAGTGCTATCATAGCATGAGCGAAGAGTTCAATGAGGCCATATTTCTAGAGGATCTCTGCGTAAGTGGCTTTACGCTATACGATCGTTTTAGCGAGCTGCCACGTGAACATGTTGCAATGGTTATGCGTGCCTATGGCAAACTGCATGCCATCTCGCTGGCAATCAAGCAACAGCAACCGGCGCGTTTGCAGCCTTTTCAACAGCTTGTGGATATATTTAAGCAGCGGGAGCATGACGTTGCACTGGGTACGTATTTTGAGCAGCTAAAGGTGAGTGCACTGAGTGCACTGAACAGTAGTGCAGGCGATGAAGTTTATATCAAACGACTGAAGGCATACTTTGCGCGTGGCACAACGTTCGAATTGCTGCTGGAACAACTTGATGCAGCAAATTGTGAGCCGTATGCGGTGGTGTGTCATGGCGACTGTTGGAACAATAATATTATGTATCGACATGAAGAAGGTGATGTTGAGAATGCGGTAGTTGTTGTTGATGCGCGACTCATTGACTGGCAACTGATGCGCTATGCATCGCCAGTTACAGATCTAGCCTACTATTTCTACACATGCACAACGAAACAGTTCCGTGATGCACATTATGCAGATATGTTAAACATTTACTATACGGCGCTGGCGCAACAGCTAGAAAGGTTCTTATTTATGCAGCAGAAGTGGCACTTTAAATTTTATTTTATAATTTTGTTGTCGTTAATTTATACACAGACTGGATGCCAATGCAGCTTTGCTCTTTCCGCGTAATGTTTTTGAAGCACAACTGCAAGAAAAATGCGCCACCGGTTTGCTGCTTGCCATGATGGTGCTACCTATTATAACAATCAGCGGCAAAGATATACCCGATTTGGAGGCATTAAGTGCGCGCATTGAGGCCGGCGGCACAACAGATCTGGAGGATTCTGGTTTTCTGGGCGCCAGCAATGAACAGGAATACAAGCGACGTATGCGTGGCATTATAATCGATTGTGTAGAGCATAATTATATTTAGTTTGTTCTACAAATACAAAGTATTTAATAGCAGAAAACAATGTGAATGTGTCATAGATAAATGCGAAGGACCTAATTATACAAGAAGTTCAGCATAAGTTTGAAATTGATTGCTCAAGAAATAAACAAGAGAAAAGAGTAACTTCGGTATAACCAAACCTTCAATAAGCATCTATAACAAAAATTAAATCTATTAATGCTTTAGTAATTATTTGGAGGAATGGAGGAAAGTCCACTTGGGATATACGATGTTTTTGTAAACGCACCAAACATATCTAAAACTTACGTTAGTTACGTATATACTGTGGATGACAGATAACGAAGAACGATGAAATGGTTTGTCTAATTTATAGTATTAATTCAAAGAGCTATGTGTGTGTGTGTGTGCATTACAAAAATAAATGTGCTTGAAGATCATACGACCTCTGCTCTATTGGTGCAACTATCCAGCTAATTGATGTCCTCGACAAATACAAGACTGACACAAACGCTCTGAAAAAGCATCCTGTGACATCTATTAAAGTTACTATGCGAGAAAGCATGTATTTTAATGCAGTTTTGTGGTTATTAGGAAACTACGCGGTCTCATTTCTAGTTTCTACGTGCTGACGAGCGTCTGCCCGCGATACGGATCAAAGCTGAGGAAAGCCTGGGAAATCACTTCGGTTTTTAAAGATATATGTAAGCACTGGAGACGTATCTCTCAGTCTATGTATACGAGTTCCAAAGAGGTCATTGGCTACACCAGACCTTTGACAAAGTCTTGTTATGACGAGGAGTGTCGCCAAAATACCGTCTACAGAAGAACTATGCAGTCGGGCGCAACTTGGGCTGAAAGTGAGCCATATCGAGATATGGAGAATTTAAACGCCTCTTCAGGCGCAAAAACAGGAGCAAGAAAGGCGTGAGCTTGAGGATTTTGAGATTTTATGTGATAGTTCTAGCTTCTGGCTTAAAGTTTTAAGCTCGGAATTTCTTTATGCACAGGAATCACTGAGACTATGGAGAATGTTTCAGTATTTCTAACTGAACATTGCAGGCTCAAACAACATATATTCACAATACACATTCAGAGATTGTTTAGAGTACGAGAAGTTTCCGGAACATATATGGAACCTTGTCTAGCCTTGGTTAATATAAAATTTATAGTCTTCGACATCTCGTTTTTCGTAGGAACAGAAAGAGAGAGAGAGAGAGAGAGAGAGAGAGAGAGAGCGACGGAAGGACTTACTATATTGACTTGAATTTCATTACTGATGAGGCATATATGCTACTATTTTACTTAATATATGCGAACCCTCTTTATTCTTTTAACATCTGCGTAAACCGTATCGAGCCTGTTCCGGTTATCAATTTCGGGAAGATTTAGTAAATTGTAATTTCTTTACGCTTGGATTTGACTTCACTTGGCATTGAGCATGTGTATTTCATATTACTCAATGCAAGTGAATTTATAACGCAAAATCGTTCCAAACGTGAAAAATATACCATTTTAGCGTAATCTTCCCGAAAGTGTTTCGGACACAGGCTGTTTGCTTTTACCTTTATCTCTTTCATCACTGTATTTAGTTGCGGATCGTGTTTCAATTGTTTTGCGCTCTGCGCAAAACGTATAGTAGCGACGGTGTTGCTGAGATCATGCATATACGGACTAACACATGCCAGCAGTGTTAGAAATGAATTTGGATTTAACGATTCTGTAGATATATAAGTCAAATGTTAATTTAATTCAAAAATATACGCAGCATTGTTTGCTTCTCACTCACCCTGCAATACGGTTGTAAGCACACTGTCGCGATACGGTATTACCTTCTGTCCCGTGGCCATGGAATGCAACACTTTGTTAAGCGACAACAATCCTTGATTTATCTTTACACCCTCGGACATCGCTATTCCCTCATGTCCAGTGCGCCGCACTCCTTCCGAACCGGCCAAATCGATGATATTTAGACGTGCATGCCGGGCACCCATTTTCAGATGAATTGTGAACACCGCATGCGACCGTGAGCTCATTAAATTTAGTAATGTAGGACGCACATGTCGGTTTCGTGTTCCTTGTTCGAATAACGCATGGAAATCTTGCAGCTCGTGAATCTGCTGACGTTTTCCACCAGTGAATTTGTAACCTTTTTCAAGCACTGCTTCGTTACTATTTGTTGCCAGCAAATCGTAAACTTTTTCATTATAAATCTCGATAAACGATGCATGTATGGTTCTGGCCATGTTGGGTACATCAGGATCCGTATTCTCGTTGTTAGTGACTGAAATGCGCTGTAAGATGTCGCGCAGACAACGTGGCACCATACCAATGTAATCCTCTGTGAAACTCTATAAAGAAAGAGCCACAAAACAATCATAAAATGAAATAGCAAATATATATAATAAAAGTATTCCCCACGTAAACCTACTTATCATTGTCACTTGGTTGAAGCGTAAACAACAACAGCTTTTACTATACTGGCAATGGAAAGTGAATACGCTACGACAATGCCAAACGCAAAAGTCATGGGTTAAGACCGGCTAACCAACATCAGCGGCGAAGCCTTGATGCATTTGAGCCGGGTATTGAAGAAAAAACGGGCGAAATTTGAGAAGAGACTTGTTTGAGTAATTTTTCAGCACGACAATTCTCGGGCCCATATTATAAATCCATTTGGAAATTCTCAAATGGGAACTCCATACGATGTACTCACCAGTCATTGCTTCTTCTGATTATCACTTGTTCCGGTTGAATAATTTTAGCCTGGCTGTGCAGCACTCTCATCTCATTTTTGCTCTAGCAGCTGCAACTAGGACGAGTGGATATACGCCCGGAACTGATTTTCGCAGTCAAAGGTCGTCCGAACCAACCCAAGTGGCTGTATCAAGTATAAAAATAAGAGCCACTGGAAAAGTGTGCAGTGCTACGATTCCTATAAAGAATAAAAACCTTATTCGACCTATCTTCGTGACTATATGAGGCAGATGGAAGAGATTTTGTTTGTACATATGAAAAGGGTACCGGGAAATTATATAGTCACTACAAAAATGTGCAGCGATACACACTCCCCCCCCCCCCCCTCCCATAAAAGAAAAAAATTCAAGTTGCTGCAACTGCTAGGTATTCAACTTTTGTCCGTCCGTCCGTCCGTCATTTAGTGTAAGTGTGCACCTGCACTGCCAATGGCCTACATATGCAAAGTATTACCTCACTATTTAGGCCCATCGAATAACTTTTGCCTGTGCCCGTTTGTCCGTACGCCAAAGCCGTGCAATTGTATCCTTGCCAGAACTTGTCGATCAGCGGCCGGGACAGCGTCTCGTACAGTTGCTCCTGTGTGGCCCCGGGTCCGAATACATGATCAAATGTAAAGATACGTTCGTCCACAATCACAGACTGCAATGCATATTAATCGAGTAGAATTATTTACATTTGTACAGTATATTTCATTTTAACATTTTTCTACGCACATTGCCACACTGTGCCGGATAATTTATAATATTTGGTGTCGCGTCTGCGGCTGCGTTTTGACTTCGTGGTCCTTCGCGCAACGCAATGCGCACCGCGCACTTCCTAGCGCCGTTATTCATTTTGTTAACGTTAAAACTTCTTCAATCAATCAATTAATTAATCAATAAAAAGTCTTCATAAAAATATAAATATTTTAGATAATAATAATCTTCCTTTAAGCGCACCGTTTCACGTATTTTTCACTTATAACTTTTTCTTTTACGCGCAAATTACATTATTCTTCCAACAATAAAAAAACATGAACTCAACAAATTGTTTAAAATAGTAAAAATTTTCCCGCAGCTCAAATCTTATTTTTAAATGGCGTCGCTTCTGTGAGAAAACAAACACAACAATCGACATCGATGACAAAAATTAATCGAGATAGTCGTCGATAACCTTAAAATAATCGAAACTCACGATTTCGATAAGCCCGAAATCGAATTTAATTAAAAACAGTGTAGAAAAATACCAACAAAAGCATTGTTTACTACGAAAAGTACGTTAAATTTGAATTAGGAGCAAGAATGAATGCTGCAGTAATGCCTACACTACCTTGAAATTCCCTAATAAAATAATAAAATTTTTTAAATATACAATAACAAAAAAAAAAAATGTTTTTTTTTTTACTCTTTACACAGAGCCATATCCGTCTGTCTGTGCTTTACTGCACGCCCTATTCCAACAAGCTTTGAAATATTTATTTGAAAGTTAGTATGAATTAAATTGAAAGTTATAATCAGAAACTGCACAGCTTCAAAAATGCCCGCGATTTATTCACTTTAAATATCTTTAAATTTTAATTTAATTCTTTCTAATAATTTCAACCGCAATTAAATTATTGAACACCCTCAATCTACATCTACAACCTTCAAAAGGACGAATATCATTTCAAACACTAATATGAATAAATTTTATCATTAATTATTAAAGTTATTAAAACTTCGGTTCGAACGAAGTTAACTTTTTTTTCTTGTCTATATATATATATATATATAAAGACACAAAAAATGTTTCAACCTATTTCCGTTATAGACTTTGGAACCATCCAACCGATGTTCCCCAAATCGATTTCATTTGAAAGGCAATAATGCGAAGATGGTTTTAGACCACTAATACCATTACGCATTTTCCCGTACAAGAATTTTCAACATCAACAAAGGGTGGTGTTACTCGTTACTAAATTAAAAACATTAGTGCGAAGTTGGTCCATAATACAGTCTGTCAACACAAAAACACTGATCTGTCATTCTCTTTAGAAATTTGTATAATTTGTGGTTATCGCGTCGATCATGTCAAATAATCGAACTAGAAAATATTAAAAACATTATAAATAGTACAAAAAAAATTTGTTTTCGTGAAATTTGGTGGTGATTTTGAGTATTGTTTGCAATTGTAAGTGTTCATTCAAGTTTATCTCACTTCTTAAAGGAAAAATGCATTAAAATCAAATCTAAATCGAAAACATGATTTAATTGAATGAATCCGGGGTCAGAATAGAGAGATATTTGATGTTATGTACTCGAAAAACGGGTTTTTTTTTCCTACTATTGAGGTTCATTGAGGTACAGGGTGCAAAAAATTGTTGTGCTCTGTCTCCCCAGTTAGTACATCATTTAGTACCACTCTAAACTAAACCACTCTAACTAAACCATGTTGAGCTGTGTTATTGTCTCAAATGCTTAATAACTTCGAATAGCCATAACTTTGCGAAAAAAAAATAATCGTAGTTGAACTGTTAAATTAAAGGATAAGAGTGGTACTAAATTATGTAACTAGAGATTGAGACCACCAAAATGTTTTGCACCCTGTACATAATCTCAAAAGTAGGAAAAAAACGCCGTTTTCGGGAACATAACCTCAAATATCTCAAAATCCTGATGTGATAGGCCAATTCTGATCCCTGATTCGGATTCTATGCAGCAAATTACTTCGGAAATGACCCTTAGCTTTCCAACAACTGACATGACCACTGTATATCCTGTATATTTGTAGGCCTGTGTTATCTATTCATCAATATCTATTTTATCCCTTTCAAAGTATGCCCTCTAAGATATAATATGCTTGTGCCAGCGCTTTTTTAATTCTCGAAGCAGTTATGATATGCACTACTTCGTATGTCCTTGAGCTCTTCCAGCGATGCAGTCAGATTTATCTATTCAAAAAAAAAAAAAAAAAAGGAACGCCGACCTTTTCAAATTTTGGGGACAGAAAAATGTCGCCGACATTCTAACCAACTTCTCTACTTGTGATTTGACTATTCTCCATAGCAATTTTCTTCACTGCTTCAACGTTTTCATCGGTTGTTGACGTGCTGGTGTATCCAGGGCGAACATCATCATTAATATCTGCTCGGCATTCTGTGAAGAGCTTGTACCACTTCTAAACATTTTAGCGCGTTGGAGTACTTAATTTTATTTTTCACACAAAATTTAATACAGATTCTTTGATCCAATTTTTCAATAGGAACAAATCGCCAAGCATAAGAAAACACGTCTAACCTTATGTCTGACCAAAACAAACTAAAACTGCAAAATTGCTAATCCATGTCAACATATGTTGGAAACAGGTGTACCAACATAAAAAAAAAGCGATCACGCAAAATGTGAAGCGTTACCTTTTTTTTTTTAAAAAACAACCCGTATACTGTACAAAAAAGATTTGTTGAGCCGTCAAAATGTATGTAACATAGCGAAGGAAGCATCGGAGACCACATAAAGTAAATATATTCGTGATCAGCGCGACAAGACGAGTCGATATAGCCATGTCTGTCCGTCTGCATGTCTGTCTCAGAACAATATTCTCCATTTAGTGAAGACTTAGGCATACTTAACTCACGGTTTAGGATCTCTTAGTACCGCACTGCACTTTAATTTGAAATTTCATAACTCGCAACCATTTTACCTTAGTGGTAGAAAACCAATTCAGTTGAAAAATTGAAAAGTTTTTAGCAGCTAAAAAAAAAAAAATTATAGCTACAAAAAAATATGGGGTGTTCAGGAAATAATATAGTCGAGCACATTTTATTTTTATTTTTTATATACATTATTTTTTTATGTTTAACAAGCAATAATCAATAATTTGCTTTAGGCTATGAAATGCGGCAGGGTATTAGAACTCACGATGCAGCATTCTTTCTTGTTTTAATCTACAATTGACTAAATAGAGCAAGAAAAAAAAAACAAATATTGAAAAATGTTTTTGTATGGTAGTTCTAACTTCTAGTGGCCACATTACTGTAGCAAGTTTTGAATCGATATCTCAACAACTTGGAATACGGTGCACTTTTACACATATACTGACCTTGGCGAGCTCATCAATAACATATATACTTTATGGTGTCTTTGTTGCTTCCTTTAAGGCGTTGAAATAACAGTGGCAACATTTTTATACTACTCGCACTATTTGTGAGGAGCACAACAAGGCCGAGTAATTTAAAAAAGAAATTGCATAAATTGTTATAAATGCCAAGAATAAAAAAAAATATGTTAGAGAAAAAGTAAAACACAAGAGTTCCACAAATTTAATAAAGAACTAAAAAAACTTGTTAAAATCCTCATCATCAATGTAAAACAAATGTTTGAAACGAACTAGTTTTGAATGGTTCGAAAAGAAATATTTCAGTTGTGCGCATCGCTGGTGAAGCGTTTAACAATGATTGAACAAAAAATGTGGAGACCATTGGAAGAACTATTGCATTTTGCTATTTGTTCATAGTTGCTTTTATTTATTGTGTGTGTTTTTTTTGTCCTTAACGTTTTGACGTTTTGGCGTGTGATTTGGTTAAAAAAAAAAAAAAAAAAAACATATTCGAGTGCTCACTTGCTTTGGCGTAACTGTTGCTATTTCTTTCTATGTCTGCAAAGTTTTCCAATGGGGTATACCAACGGCTGCATAGGCTATAGCGCGGATGTACGACTAGATTGCAATCTAGCGGCCAATCAATAAAATAAACATACTTTAATAGAATCCCACAGATGGCGCAATAGAATCCCACAGATGGCGCAATAGAATCCCACAGATGGCGCACTCTACGGCCTATTAGCGCCCTCTGTGTACTAAAATGCTTCATTTGGTCATCAGTTTGTGAATGCTTTTTGTCATCAACTCGTCATTCATTATACACTAGCTGTACATACGAGGGATACTTTCTATAGTGTGCCGATATGGAATTATGTGGCATACATTGGTGGATTTTTTTTCTTGATTCATTAAAAGATTTTAAAAATAAATGCGAAAATTTAGAGTTTAAAACTGTAACAATTGTACAGACTTATAACAAAAGAAATCATTGGAATAATGTGTTCTAAAATTTAAATTCTATAATAAATAGTTTTCCCTTGTGCTTTTGCTAGCTTAAGTAACGTGTTCTTCATATAATTTATTAAGTTTGACAGAAGGCTTTGCTTAGCTTAGACTCTCCGACAGAAACATAGTTTTTTATTTTCGTTGTAAGCACGCCGAGCTAGTGTGCTCCCTATTTTTCAATTGGGTTTAGATCTGGGATTGCGCGCTGGCCAGTGCAAAGTTTTCACTGCACACGCTTCCAGAAAAATCTTTTGTTTACCGACATCTCTATGTTCCTGTAGAAATCGTACCGCACACATTCTTCTGGTTGTTCATTTTTGAACTAACGAACCGTATGTCAAGGAAGTCACACTTGGAAAATGCACTCAACACCATGACTGAGCTAACATCAAAATTTCGTTTTCAGAAAATGAGATGTTGCCTTCGCAAGTCACGCCAGTAGCTTGGGAAACCATCTAAACAAACATTTTTTATTTTTTATTTAGAAGGAAAACGGTTTAAGGATAATTATAAAGCATGCAAGTTGCTAGTGAAGTTTTGCCTACCTGGTTCAGGCGCGTTTCAAGATTTTTAGAAGCAATTTAGAGTCGGATTCCCCTATGATGCTTTTGAAGAGTTGACATCTTCTTCATCACGCCTTGCACAATAGGTTTTTTTTTTCTTTTTTTTTTTTGGTATTTAAAGTACATTAAACGCACATATGAGACACTGGAATGTTGGAATGGGCAGTAAGATGCCGACAAAATTTCGTTGAGGGACTGGCTTCTTTCAAAATATGCCTCTTTTTTCCATCGGTTAGCTTTGATTTTCGCCCAGTAGCTCAGTAGTAGTTGTTGTTATATTATTTTTGATTTACCAAAAAACTATTAATTACACCAATAGTTTTACTTCGAATGCTTTTCTTTACGCAAAAAAAAAGCATATGCGACTTTACTAACGGTACTTTTCCAGAAGAAATCATCAAACGAACGCACATCGCTGCTTACCTTTTGCACTTAAGTACTTCTCTGCCCATTCTTTTTTCAATTGGTTTTGTTTTCATAGATCACGCGTGACTGTTGTCAAACTGTCATTTTGTTTTTAATCAGTATTGTTTAAAAATGCATCATGGAAAGACTCACACCGCCACAACGTCTGCAAATTATTCAGCTGTATTACGAAAATCAACGTTCTGCCAATACCATCCGCAAATTTGAGTCTCAGTGTACGTTATTGGATGATACACGACCGAATAAACCACATACAGCCCGTAGTAAGGAGAATATTGCGGCTATAGCGGAGACTGTGGCTGAAGACTATGACCAATCGATTCGACGCCGTGCGCAGCATCTTGGCCTCTCGTATGGAAGAAGTTGGTGAATTTTACGCCAGTATCTTGGTTTTTAAAGTTTACAAAATCCAACTCATTCAACAATTGAAGCCGCCGGACTTGAATTTACGCTTTAAGTCCAGTCAATGGGTTCTGCTGCAGTTCATTGAAGATCCGCTGTTTTCGTACTGTGATGAGGCAAATTTCTGGCTCAATGCGATAAGTGAATAATAAATTATCGCATTTGAGCTGATAAGCAACCCGAAGAGATTCTCGAACTACCGTTACATCCACTGCAAATGCACTGTTGTTGCTGTTGGTTATGGGCTGTTGGAATCATAGGTCCGTATTTCTTTAAAAATGCAACCGTCCATGGCGATCGCTACCGCACCATGAAGCGAATTGAAGCCCGTGATATCGTCGACATTTGGTTTCAGCAAGACGGTGCTACGGCACACACAGCACGCAAAACAATGGCTTTATTGAGAAATCATTTTGGTGAGAATCTAATTTCGCGTTTCGGATCTATCAACTGGCTGCCTAGAGCTTGTGACATCACACCTCTGGATTTTTATCTTTGTGGTTATATGAAGTCAAAAGTCTTCGTCGAAAAGCCATTTACGATTCAAGACTTGGGAGCCAACATTATTCGCGTAATTCGTCAGATACCGTTAGCATTGCTGAAAATAGTGATCGAAAATTGATCTTTCCGAATTGACCACGTACAACCACGTAGTCGCGGCCAACATTTGAATGAAATAATCTTTAAGCTGCTATTTCTATTTCGGGAACTGGCGACACTAATGTCAAAAGCTAAAATCTGGCAACAGCATAATAAAGTTTGACATTTTTTGGCATAAACGTACTCACAAAGTTTTGATGTACAATTGCTATTTGTTTTGTTTACAGTGAGTTAAGAAAAGCAATTTGGCCAAAAAATTGAAATTTCAAGAGAAGGTTTTCGTTGGATTATTTTTCACAACTTTCGACGTGGATTATCTCAATAAGAATGTGTCAATGAACTTAGTTCTTTCTATGGCGATAAAGCACCATCAAAAAACACAGTATATCGCTGCTATAGTGAATTCAATCGTGGTCGTAGTTCGGTCGCTGACGAATTCCGTGAAGGTCGTCCAAAATGTGTATAAAATCGTGACAGTTCACGAATCATGGATATATGCGTATGAGCCGAAAACAAAACAGCAATCGACCGTGTGGGTATTCCAAGACAACCCAAATCCAACAAAAGTTATTCGTGGAAGAAGCACAGCGAAGCAACTGATCGCATGTTTCTTCGGCCGAATGGGTCATGTGGCCACTGTTCCGCTTGAGCAACGTAGGACGGTAAATTCTGAGTGGTACACGACCATTTGTTTATCGGAAGTCTTCGGAGAAATTCGTAAAACCAACCGCCAAAGACGAATCATTCTCCACCATGCCAATGCGAGCACTCACACATCTCGTCAAACAAGTGCATTTTTGAGCAGAGAAAACATCGAATTATTGACTCATCCTCCTCAATGTTCTGTTCTGTACAGTTCTAATTTGGCACCCAATGACTTCTTCTTGTTCCCGAGTATGAAAGGTAAACTGCGTGGTGAACGATTTACGAGCGCCGAAGAAGCAGTTGAAAACCATGTTTTGGAGGTGTCTCAAGAGGAATTTAAAAACTGCTATGACAAATGGTTTGAACGAATGCAAAAGTGTATTGATCATCAAGGGGAATATTTTGAAAAACAATAAAGCCATTTTCATTTAAAATTTTTTGTTATTATTTGCTATTCCCGAAATATAACTAGTACCCCTCGTAGAAGACACAAAAAACTAAAAAATAAACGCTGTAAACATTCTCTTTGGTATCTCCCGATATTCATACACATATGACTACAATACAAGTCTGTCCTATTAACAAAAAAAGCATAAGCAGTCAGCGCTTCTGTACTGCTTCTACAAGTTGTATCCTTGGGTTGCTGAAAAATTTCTTCTTGTAGACAGACCATCTGTGTAGTTGGTCATCAAGATTCGGAATTTTAATATCTTCTTCCAGGAAATGGAACAAACTTTGCGATAGAAATAAAATACAGAATGATTATGAAGTGAATTTGTATATGGCATTATATAATAAAGGGAGAAGATCTCAATTGTGGGCAACAAATTATACACATACAAGTACCATATACAATGGCATACTTCTATTTAAATATGTAACTTCCCTTCATTTGGAGGCACATCACATTGCGCTTGCGTTACTCCACCCTGCAGCACAGCTAGGTGCCATGGCACGGCGCGATACAACACGGCACGGCATGGCGCGGTTGATAATTCTATAAAAATTCCAAACACAATAATTCGTGTACAGGGTGTCAAGCGGTGACAATGTTGGAAGGGAATTGCTGACGCTGAAGGCGTGTTGCTGCGCATGCGCATTGGCTCTCGTATCTCGTCTCTCGTCAGCAATATTTTTTATCGTTGATTTATTCATTGCTAATCCGTGCAACTGCGTCAATCATCACGTCGTCGCTCGTGGTCATTTTTACCGCATGGCATGGCATGGCATGGCATGGCATGGCATGGCATGGCATGGCATGGCATGGATATGGCTTGTTCTGTCATGTCCAGCACTTGGACGCTGCGCGTATGCAATGGGCGGCCTCGTAGTGGACATTGGCGTGGCTTTGTGCCGCAATTGTAGACCCTGCATTATTGGTCAGCTTGGTTACCCATTGTGTGTGTGTGTGTGTGTGCGTTTAGTCGCCGCCGTTGTCGCCACTCAATTTTCAGCTTGAGACGCACGCGTGCATTGCACAATGAACACCATGGTCCAGACGCAACTGCACTGGGTGTCTGGGTGTTAATGAGCGTAACGTTGACCTTTTGTGCGTTGTGATTTGCACTCGGTTACACCATGTCCAGTCCAAGCGTCCAGTTGATGTCGTGCGGTGTGCGGCTGTATTGTCTTGGATTGGCATTGATTTTCTGCAATTGTGACGAACGCCTTCTAATTTTTATTATACCCTACACACACAATGTATGTCGAAAAAGTTATTCACAGTTTGTTGGATGGATGGTTTGTTAAAATGCATTTATGTCTAAAGATTTGTACTGATATACATAGTTGATATAGATGTTTCTTAATTAATTTAAAGGATGTGTTAAAGAGCAAGTTCAGAAAATTATTTATGCGCATAAAAAGTTATGTACCAAAATTCAAACGGAGGTACAAAGAAATACACTCCAAATGGCTTGCATCAAATATAAGAATTCAAATTGATGAACCCGATTGGAGATTACATGCTAAAATGGCTCAATGTGACTTATATTCAGCAATTGAATATAGAGATCTCCCATACCCGATTTCAGATCGATATCTTATCTTCTCTGAGGAACTACTTTTGATTCACAGAAAGAGGGGCCAGTTGGACAGGCATGCTGGAATGACCACAAACGATTTCTTTGTAAGTGGCCCAAGCTGGTTTCCAAGGTAGAATCAGAACATAAGAACATGAGAAGGTAAACCCTTTTCATTAAGTATAAGTGCTCTGGGTTCGGTCTTTTCCACCGAAAAAAAGCAAACAAAAGTGGAAGCCTCGGTTACAATGCCACTTTGACAATGACAACCTTGCTTTTTTTAGACCAAGTTTAGGACGACTTCCGCAAACTTGGTATTATTTTTATTATTATTGACTGGTTGACTTTCCTACGTGCAGTCACGTGACCAATAAATAGTTGTAGCGCCACATAAGTAATTTTGAAAAAATATAAATCTGATAGCTGCTCCTAATCATAATTTGGATGTTTTATATTTTAATTAAAAAAAAAAAAAAAAAACATTTCCTTTTCATGGTATTTATAGTGCGTGTGTAAGGGATTAGCGCTTCGGTTTAGTTTTCAAATTTAGTTGTTTTCTATTTTGTTTTTTGCAGGTGTTTTCCAGCTGAATTTTGCTCTATAAAGACTTATAAATCTCAAACTGCATTCGTATTGGCTCGATGGAACTAAACTGGAAGTCAGAATAATATTTGTTCAAGCGCCGCATGCCATTTCTACGGCAGCAAAAATTGAAGCAGATGCAAAAAAAACTACTCGACTTACTACGTGTATTAGACATAAAGGAGCAACATCAGCAGGATATTTGACAATTAAATAGGCGGCAATAGAAAAGGCTCCTATATATAACGGCAATCGTTGATAAGATATGCAATGCTCGGTATCCTGCTAAGTGCGGCAATTAGTGAAACAACAATGTCCTTTTGTCCGACAAACTATTGTGCAGTACACTTCGAGACAGACAAACTGAGAGAGAGAGAGAGAGAGAGAGAGAGAGAGAGGGAGAGAGAGAGAGAGAACGCTCGATAGCAACAGCAGATCATACTTCACAAGGATATGGCTTAAGTTATATAAAAAAAAAAGTAAAACAACTGATAAGCGTGTCGATGAAGCAATTCATAGGATCACAAGAATCACAAAGTCTGGTTTTATCGAACAGTAGTAAAGGAGAATAATTTATTATAGATCAATAAAAAGCGTAAAAAATAAATTCTGGAAAACGTTTGTAATACTAATGTACAGCAGTGTACGTTTTATATGGTTAACTAGCTATATATAAAATAGATTTTTAACATACTAGTACCATAACATTTTACTCCTGACTCCTGACTCCTGTATTCCATACATCCAGGTAGGCATAATGATTGTTTTGTAAACAAGTAGTTTATTTTCGAGACTGAGTTTAGTACTACTTGGGCGATGTAACCAGTTTAACTTTTTTGAATTTAGCCTAACAAACTGTTACAGGATTTCGAATATGCGTACGCTAAGTGCCACGCCTTTCAAAGTTAAAACCTAAGTAGCATACAAGATCAACATGTGAGGTATGACCTAACTGTTAAGCAAAACGGGCATGCAGTTCCCTTGATTCAATGTAAAAGTGCAGTGTCTAGACTTTTCACTATTGACGACTTGTATATTCCAGCGGTTGGTCCAACGTTGAAAATCTCCAAGGTAGTTTTGAATGTTAGTGGAAGCTTCGTTTGAACAGTTTGAGTTTGCAAGTATGGCCGTATCGTCAGCATATGTAGCCACAAGCATGTTCCCATTTACTGGAACTGGCATATCAACTGTATACAATGTATAAAGGACAGGACCAAGCACACTGCTTTGTGGTACACCAGCTGCAATGCGGCGGATCACTGAGCGCATATCTTTGACCTCGACTGTGAAGACACGGTTAAGCAAGTATGACTTCAAAAGAAGGAATTGCGATGTAGGCAAAATTGATTCAATTTTGAAGAGAAGGCCTTCAATCCAGCCTTCAATTCAAATGTTTGCTGTACATCAAGAAAAACAGCAGAGCTATGTACTATATTGCTTATTCTCATAGGCCTTAAGAATATGTTGGAAAACTCTGTGCACTTATTCTGGGGTACCATGGTGATGCCTAAAGCCAAACTGATGATCGAGAAATCACTCTGGATGTCCAAAGCAGGTAAGATTCTATCATGGTATTGAAGAGTAGTACCATAAACATTATTGCTTTATCAGGAAGCGCATTTGCTACTCTGCCATCAATTCCGTCATACCCCGGGGCTTTCTTTTTCTTAAGCATTTTAATCTGCAGACGAACCTCCTGCGGAGGTATAGGCTAGATAGACTGCATATTTGTGCAGCTGTCTTTCAGAAACTTAGCGGTGTCTCGCACATCATCTAATTCAGCTAGATCGAAAGATCTGAAGCGTTCTTAGAGTTCAGCGGCAAATGCCACAGCTTTCTCCTTATCCGTGCGGCACCAGGAGTTGTTTGAAGTCTTTGATAGGTACGTGTCTCAAAGGTCGCCTCTTTATGGATTGCCTCTATCGCTTTCCATAAGTTAAACCCATAGTTCTTGTTGGGGTCTGCATTGGGGTCTCTGTGGAACTCTACGCACCACACCGACGGAAACACTTAACGACTTATTTAACTTACTAATATCAAGACAGAGCCTTAAGACTGCGGAAAGCCTTCGGGCACTCAAAGATACTCCTACTACAATAGAGTCTCTCCCATCAAGTATGGTTTAGTATACTTTCCAATTACGATCTTCCATAAAAAATATGATGTCTCAAAAGGTCGCAGTCAACATTTTCACTGACTGCTAAAGGCTCGACGGACGATTTGAAGGAGATATATTCTCCCCGGATCTGAAGATTAGAGAATTCTTCACACAACCACAATATTGTAGCGTTTACCAGATAGAAGTGTTAGCAATCCAGGCGGCTATACACTTTCCCATGCAATTAAGAGCATGTGAAGATTTTCTCGGATAGTCAACCAAACATAAAAAGAAAAACTACCGGGTACTGCAGAACTCTTAATGAGACATATCTGAAACAGATAAGTTGCGTACCACAGGCGACATCTCTCCCGGAAAGGCTACTGTAGGGATACCTATGGATAAACAACAGATGGAGTAACTTTAACAATTGTAAGACCTCAAAACAATCACACTACTACGCCACAAAAGATCGCACAACTCTATTCTGGTAGGGGGCTTTGTGGGGCACTGCCTCATACCTAAGATAGTGGATAGCACTCATGGCTTCTGTAAATGTTGTTTGAATGAAGAAGAGGAGCAAACGGTGAAGCATCTGCTATGCCATTGTCCAGCATATAGTAGGAAGAGAGTATCTCTACTCGGGAGATACTTCTAAGATAATCATACAGAGATATCTGCAAATGAGTTCGAGTATGTATCCTAAATATAACGTAATGTATTGTACTAAAATTATCAAAAAAATACCATAAAATTCTTGGCACGGTATCAATGTGAGTTGACAGCAAAATTGGCGGACTGAGCATATTGGACACTAGACGTGCAAAACCTTACACGGTGCAACGGTTTATTTCGGAAGTAATTATCATCAATACTGTGCTAGTTTTTGACCACTTTATGTTGTTGCAAAACAACTGCAGGCAGTGAAATTTTGAGATAAATTTTATGTTATGCAAATATTATAAATATTTATGTTAAAATGCAACACCTAGAGCGTCTATATTGCAAAGTTTGTTGTCGCTACTTTATACAGGCTCTATACTCGTATAAGAAACAGAATGTGTGATCGAAGGATAAACAAACGAATTAACTATAAAATTCGACTCGATGTTCTCATATTTACATATTGTTTGCCTTATTGGGTTTCCGTCGTATCCTTTTAGGTTTTACATGCCTGTTGAAATAGGCTCTGCCCAAATATGTATATCGAGAATGCATTTATGGTTTAATTTGACTGACATGAGATCATAAATATTTCAAATATTTCGTATGCATGAAAAGTATATGTGAATCCTGTTACGTTAAGCCAAATTGGCATTGATTTCACGGTACAATCGGATTAGGCGCTCACAGCATAAAAATAGGATTTCATTTCTAAGCAATTTCATATGACATTTGACGTTAAATAGAATAGGCGAGCAAAATGCCAGTGTCCTTGGGGGAGCTACGTTGGCATATGTCACATAACACCTAAAAAGTCTTTTGAGAAAACATTTTGACTGCAGGACTCGCGTGCCAGCTGACCAAATGACGATGACAAAAGGCGACATTTGAACAGGATGAAATAATTTCGGATAAGACTATCGAAGGAAAATAAGATGAACAAAAAAAAGGACGAAATAACAGCAACTAAACCTGCGCTCCACATTGCAAGCATAAATCTTTGAAATCCTTGATATCCTTGATATAGATATACACTCATTTGGCATTGATACACACGACTACTTATGGAACGCCAAGAATGAAAAGACAGCAGCCAGCTTAGAAAAGCAGGACATTGAGCGACAGATACTCGTAGTAGCTGTATGCCGCTGTCGCATTAAATACACTGTGTTGCATATCCTTGCTGTTTGTGGTCCTTTGCTGGCATTTATCTCTAATAAAAACAATACATATATAAAAAAATTAAGAGGTGTACGTTTCCGTGGATTGCAACCATTCTGTATTATACGCTTCGCACGTCATGTGGAACGCATATTATAAGTTTGTTGCAGTGGCGTAGATAGCTTTTTTGACATGGGGGAGGGGGGAATGGAATTTTTAATTCACAAAATTTGTGTAGAAAAAAATAGGAATCACATTTTAACACAATGCGGGAATTGATCCTTTTCATCTCTTCTATCTACGACGCTGGTTCGTCTTAGAGTTTGTAACACATCGGATACCCCATAATGTGTATATGTACGTATATTCTTGAATTGTTCGATGGTACGACTCGATCCGTCTGTTTGTATACTTGGGTCTTGCTTGGGTCTTCAATTTTTAGTTTCGCCTGAGCTCTATTGTCTCCTTTTAGCATATTTCTCAATATTGGCGCCATCTAGATGGCATATCGTAGAACTAATACTTTTTTATTGGTCATCATTACGCAGCATTGGTCATCAACGTCATGTAGATATATTAGCGCCATCTATATATTATTTTATTCAACATGGGACCAGATTGAACCTCTTCAAAATACAAAACCTCAGGCATACCTAAAATCACGATAGATCCAAGTGATGCTGATATATTTTAGTTTTTATTGATGAAGCTAGAGAATTAAAAAGTGTTTTTTGTTAAATTTAGAAACCATTTACAATAATTAAGAGAGAATTTCATTTTATGGTTACAGTAAATGTTTAGTTATGATCGGTAAAAATATTTATTACCTTATGCTGGAGCGAGCCATAGTTCAAATTAAACCAAACGAATGAATGTCAAGTTCCTAATATAAGAGCAAAGTATAAATTTAAATCAATGAAATTCTTGAAGAAAACCCATTCCCCATACCCATTCAAAGAAATATATTTAAAAAATCTGCGAAATTTAAACAAGTGAAGCAAAACTTGCTTAACCTTCGAATTAGACATTTAAGAAGCTAATCTAGTTCTTCTGGTTGAAAACCCAAAGTTACCAAAATTCGTTGTGAGCCCAGAAACACAATAACCATAATAGTTAATTGTCCCACGTTTGGCGCCGAAAGTTTTTCTCTCTCTTGCTCGCAAATATTTCACACCTTAGGCTGTCAATCAAACGAGTTTGGTGAATTTAGCACCAAAATAGCATTAAAACATTTCATATTGAAGTATATATTTCACAATAACCGTGCTAAGCCGGGTTACCGTTTGTTAGTGCAATATTGACATATTGCTGTGATGTTGCCAGGCGACAGCATTGGCAATGGCTGCTAATCGCTTTAATATGAACTACATATATACGTTCGATATGTCCTTTTACCTTTTTTTTTGTTTTTGTTTTTTGGTAAGATATCCTCGTAAGATACACTCGGCTTCGATTGACCATAGTTTATTGAGCTACGAAATTGCTGTGGCAACTAACTTAGTTGGCTGCTTAAGTGGTCAATAATGGGCGTGTTTTTTGTTATAAGAAAACTCAAACGACAAACAAAAGCTAACAGAATATAAGCTTAAACTATAAGCGCCACAAATTGCCAGCATCCAGATATCCTTTTTCTAACTTCAGTTTCGATGTAAAATGTTGTCAGCTTATTAAAATCCAGTCAGACGTGTCAAAGTTCAAACTGTTATCCACTATTGCGATAATAATACGAAGCACAGCATCAGCGATAAGCAAATCATTATATTTCAAATTATCCTGCAAAAGAAAACTAGAAAAATATAAAGCATCAGCACAAACAGAAGCAGACAAAATTATGCGTAAATGAAGATGAGGGATCCAATTACTTTTACATAATGAATAGGTGCCAGAGTCGCTAACAAGCGGGCAACACTTCGAAGGCGTCCTTTTTCTCGTTATCGTCATAGTCATCCTAATGCTGCTGCTGCTGCTCCTGTTTCACTGTTTACAAGGCGTGGGCGCCATTTGCCGCCTTAGCTGTCAAAATACAGCGCGCCACATGCAATCGATCCGACTGCTCTATTCTTCGTCCTTTGTCATTATTGCTGCATTAAGGATGCATTGCATTGATTAAGTAAAAAATGTTGTTACAAAGAAAACACACAAAATTATGCAGTTCCTGGTAGTAAGTGTAGTAGTAGAGTGTAGAGTTTTCCTTATTTGCTGCTAGTTAATTTCAGATTAATTTCGTACACTTGAGCTGCAAAACAATTATCCTTGCGGCCAGGCAACACTTGTGTGTACAACTCAATTTGTTCATTTTTTTTCTTCTATTTTTTATACCCTGTACGCTGTAGAGTAAAAGGCTATTTTAAGTTTGTGTAAATGTATGTAACAGGCAAAACGAGGCGTGCGAGACCATCGGAAAGCATCGGAAAACAAGACGAATCGTAGACATGTCCGTCTGTCCGTTCATACGTCTGTTAGAACCAACAGATCTCGTAGTCTATAGGATATAGAGACTACAGGTTTCGCTACTTAGAGTCTCTTTTGTCCTCTTCAGATAACTATAAGCCAACTCCAGATTAAAGGGTAGCCCCCATACAAAACTGGCTCCCATTTTTAAGATTCTGATTAAACATTTTTTGTTTGTTTTCTTGTTAATTATGCTAGAAATGCCATATTTGGTGTATCAGATTTAAATTCTAATAAATTATACTGCACATGTCCAGATCATGTCACTACAAGGGGTAGCCCCCATACAAACTTGTCCCACATTTTTAAGTTTTTGTATGACATATTTTTATATTTAATTAATTTCAATTAAAATATCCCGCAAAATATGTCCTTAAGCAAAGGCCGTAAGTAAAGGTACAGCGTATCTCAAAGTCGAGCACACTCGACTGCACAGCGTTCTATTCTATTGTTTTTCTATTTTTTGTTGCATCTCGTATTTCGCTCAATTTTAAGTACTTCCAATTAATTTTCGTATACAACTGATTATGCAAAATTGTGTCCTTTTGTTTGTTGACTAGCTGGCTGCGTAGCCTGGCTAGCCTTAACTGGAAATTCTCCTTGTCAGCCAACTGCTGTCCTTCCGCAACTGTCACATAAATCAATTTGTTGAGCATTTAACCGAGTTGAAATAGAGTACGAGTTCTATTTATTTTATATTGAGATGAAGAGCATTGCAGATCCTTCTTGCTGCCTCTTGAGTAGACATCGCGCGGTCATGTTCAAGTGGGCTACTGGCGCCGCTGTCGTTCTCACTTGCCAACGACTGCCAACTTAATTGATATCTTTATATGTTCCAGTTAGATGCGATTTGGAGATATGCATGATAGCGTACATCTTCATTAAAAATATTGTACACAAAATATTTATTATTTTACTTAGAAATTATTGAGTGTTGCTTCTTCCTTCGTCATTTGGTTGAAGCGTAAATAACAAAACTTTTTAATACATTGAATACGTAAAACTTTGTGCCGGATAAATTGTTTGTACGGGATGTTCGACTTACTTACTTTAATATGAAGAAACGTGCTGCCGAACGTCATCGAATTTTATCGGAGCAAAGGAGTCGGAAGTGGTCCAACATTATAATTGTTTATCAAATTTAAACTCAATCGCATATGTTGAAGTGTTCCATTTCCAGTACAGTACAACAGCTTAGCATTGTCGTAACAGCACTTGACATATGCTTCGATCTCGGTCTGACATTTATCTATACAGCAAGAGAATTCAGTATAAATAGTATTTACACTTTAAACCACAGTGCTCTTGACACTTTGCCGTACATACAAACACTTTAAGATACACCAACAACATTTATACTTCATGCGAAACACTTAAGATATCACTACAAAAGAAAAGCGCAACACATTATCTGCATTCTCTAGTACACTACAAGCAGTGGTGGATCCAGGGGGGGGGGGTCAGGGGAGGAGCCTATGGGGCACTATGTTTCAATATACTCTGTATGTACGTCTTGGACGGTCTGTAAGTATGGAGAATTTCAACTGTAATGTTGTAGAAAACTTCGTCTATATGGGAATAGAAATTACCAGCGACAACAACGTTCCCCGAGAGATTAGACGAAGAATCATGCTTGCTAATCGCTGCTACTTTGGGCTTAGCAAGCAAATTAGAAGTAGAGCCCTCTCTCGAAGTACCATACGTATAAGACACTGATAATCCCTATCCTGCTGTGTTAGGAGTGTTCGAGAGAAAGATTCTTCGTAGAAGTTTTGGTCCGCTTAGAGTTGGCGTCGAGTTTAGGACCCGTATGAACCACGAATTGTATGAGCTGTATGTTGGGGTTGACATAGTTCAGCGCATTAAATTCCAGCGGCTGCACTGGGCTGGTCATCTCATCCGGAAGAACCCAGAAGCTTCTGCTCCAGAGGACGACGTCAGAACGGACGTCCGAACTTAAGATTGCGAGCGACTGGCGCCGGCGCACACTGAACTACTCCGAACGGTGGGCTTTTCTACATGCGGCTTTGAGCGATCGACGGTTGTAGAGTCATCTAAGTAAGTAAGTAAGCATGTACGTTTCAAGACCTTTTTAATTTTTTACAGGGTGTCTCAAAAGAAAGTTCACATTTAAAAAATCGATACAAAAAAATTAAGTAGTTTATTGAAAAAATGTTTATTACATATTAAAATACACACTTTGGGAATTTATTTGTTAAAAATGATATTGTCCAAATGTAAGCCGTTGCGTTCACTGCATTCATTTAATCGAGCACTAAAATTTCCTATAACGGCTCGGCAGCTATTCTCCGTGATGGTTGCCATTTCGTGACGGATATTTTCTTTTAATTGTGCCAGGGAAGTCGGTTTGTTGCCGTAAACTTTAGATTTGACGTAACCCCACAGGAAAAAGTCCAAAGGGGTTAAATCGGGACTTCGTGGAGGCCAATTTATGTCACCTCTCCTGGAGATCAATTTGCCAGGAAAAATTTCATGAACTTGTGCTAGAGACCTGTTGGACGTGTGTGAAGTTGATAAAAATGCGGAACAATGATGATCTATGCATGTTTAAAGCAACACCACGCTTCCGAATCGAAAGGTTCGGGTTGTCACGAACAGACTGAGTAACACTGTCTACGTTTTCGAACGTTCTCGAAGACTTTGGACGCCCGGATTTTGATTTTTCCAGCGTTGAACCGGTCTCTTCAAACTTCTCGACCCATTTTCCAATGAGTCGAGGGCTTGGCGCATCATTTAAATGACGAACATGTCGAATACTGCAGAATTTTCTACACGCTACAGTCGCTGAATTACCGTTTTTGTAAAACTCACGTACGCACAACGCACGGTCTGCTCCCGAGAAACGCTCGATATCAGCTAAATTCCCAAAAGCTAGGTTACCGATTGACATACCCCCGCGCCCCTCGGAATAGTTGCGTTCACGCAATCAGCAAATCAAATGTGAACTTTCTTTTGAGACACCCTGTTTTTTTTTCCCCAGAAGCAGAGGCTGCATGTAAAAGTAAGGGTGTGGATATATGTATTATGCTGTACGGCAAGTTCTGAAGCCAATTTTCTTTTTATTCGAGGCCCTGCCTCTGCATAGCTTACTTTTGGACGGCCAACTTTAAAGGGTGATGGGCTTGCAGTACTTTCTTCATCGAGTACAACCAACAAATTTTTCGAAAGGCACTCTGAGTGCTAAATTTTAAATCTCATCAGATTCCTCTAGCATTTAGGTAAATACCGTTTTACATGATTGATAAAATTATATACTTTTGCCTTTGCGCAAACATGTTTACTAACGCTTTTTAAATCGTTTTATATTTTACAAAAAAGAACGAGAGAGAAAAAGCACACATTGGTTAACAAAAGAAGGGAAAAGTTAAGAATACATATAATAATAAGAAATCTGTGTATATTTATACCATTCACACACACGCACTTTTTGGTGTAGCCCCATACAAACCCACCGCCCACTTTTGATTTGTATGAAAAACGTTTTTATTGTAGTTAATATCAACTTAATAATTGAGATGGTAGCTTCTAGTGGACGGACGCTTCACATATACATTAATGGGGTAACCCCCATACAAACCTACTGCACAGTTTTAGGTTTTGTATGAACAAATTCTTTATTAAAGTCAATATTAGGTTGTAATGCAATGTGTTGTCTTTTTATGTACAGCGGCGGGCGTGTTCCGCCCACTTTTTGACGTAGTCCCATACAAACCCACAGTTCAGTTTTATGCATTTGTATGGAAAACGTCAATATTAACTTGAAATTCGATGTGGTGGCATCTTTTCGATGGTCGCTTCATACTAGTGGGCGTGTACCGCACAATTTTTGGCGTAGCCTCTATTTAAACCCACAACACCCTCAATTACCTATTACAATCGATTCCAACAATACAAGAAGAAGTTCTGTAAGTTGCAAGTTGGCTTTCGTCGTCGTTACTTTTTACCTCGTTAAGAGGTTTTACTATTTAATTGAGATATAATTAGTCACTTGAAATCAATGCAGCATCTTCGAAACACCATACTGCTAGTTTGCTTCTAAATAAACACAATAAATACTTTCTTGTAGCCTTATGATCCTTAATGAGCATTTGATAAACACATTGCAGTAATCCATACGGCATTTTTGTTACTATAGCTCGAAGCTCTTTTATGGGTTTTTATTTTTTAAGGACAATAAAAGAGCGTGTTCTTTGTAGAGAAGACGGCAGCTGGTTGTTTGGCGCGTGATATCATAAAAGTATCTCAAGGATATTAGCGCACATCAAAATTTTTAAGCTGACAGGCAAAAGTCGTTGGAAGTAAAGCAAAGAGCTCATGAAGAGAAGTGCTAATAAAATATTTCAATTCTTTATCCTTATCCTTATTTTTTTATATTTATTTTTTTTTCATCTCTTAGGGTAACGCCAACACTTTTGAAATAAAGTCAACATTGTTTCTTGTTGTATTTATTAATTTGGTTTATTTTCATAGGATTTCATTTTTAAAAGCATTTATTGTTGATATTTTGTATCTGTACGAGTAGCTGTGTGTTTGTGTGTGTGTATATACATTTTTTTTTGTTCTGAGGGCGTTTTAGAGCTAATTCAATTCGAAGTGAGTAGAGAAGCATATGTTGACTTTATCAAATTGTATTATCCTTTTTTAATTTTGCTAAATTTGTCGCTTTGTCAGCATTGTAAGACGTTCATTAGGCATATTGTCTGTTATTTAACTTTTTAGTCGAAAGCATTTGTTGTTTTGATGATGATGGTGAAGAATATATATATGAACAAGTTTTATTTTATTATGTAGGATGATTTTTTTATATTTAGCTTGCATTTTCTAACAGGTCTTCAACTGTCATAAATTGGTCAGATCTGGCAACGCTGTTGTCATTCGTGTCATTTAGTTTACCGTTTTATCATGCATAGACTAACGCCAGAACAGCGTTTGCAAATTGTGCAAAGATATTTCAGTTCGGGAATTTCACCGTGCGTTACGTCCATTTTACGGTCGAGACAAACGTCCTTCCGAGCGACTAATTCGATTAAACATAATTACCTTCTTACTTCGAGAGATGGCTCTACTTCTAATTTGTTTGTTGAGCCCAAAGTAGCATCGATTAGCAAGCATGATATTGCGCCAGATCTCCTGTTGACACTCTGTTCGTTCATGCCGATGAGGTCGATGGTATCAGCATACACGAGTAGCATCACAACGTTATGTAGAATCGTGTTCGATCATTCTACGTTTGGATATCGGTGTAGGATGTACTTCATCTGAGGTTTAAAAAAAAAATCACACGATAAAGAATTATCCTGTTTGAAATTTCTCTTCTCTCTTCTCTTATGACGCTTTGTATATGGTGGTGTATGGCTCAAGACGTTTACACAGTACGCGGGACAGAATTTTATATCCAATTGAGAGAAGACTTATTCCACGGTAGTTCGCGCAGACGAGGGGTCTCCTTTCTTGAACAGCTTCCTTTGACAGTTTTCTACTATTCCTAAATTTCTGTGTTTCGAGTTTTTATTTTTTCGTATCTACGACTGTTCAGATGCTTCGAATACTCTTTAATCAGCCTATCTTTCTATTTGTTCTCCATTCGTAGTTGAATTTGAATAGGGTAGGCTCCTTATATGGGTAGACGTACTGCTAGTTAATTTTTGAAAGGAATCGGCAATCTACTGAAATATTCATGCCGTGATTAGTGTTTTTGTGAAATCCGACTACTCAGTTCAGCATTTTTCGTTGTCTCTTGCAAATCTTTTATTGTATTTTTTTGCGATAATAAGTAATATGTTGGCAAAAATCTCTGCTGAATGCACCGATTTTCTCGTAGTAGAATGTAGTCTACGTCACTTTCTAGCGATCCATCTATATGAACGCAATAAACCACGTAGATTCTTTGTTAAGTTGCATTGTGAAAAAAGGGCAAAATTAACATGTGAGTGGCAAAATGATGTTTGCTTTCTTTATATATCAGTTTTTTGTGTTGACGATAATAAATATAAGATGATATCGATAACACTAGTTTACAGCAACAAAATAGAACCTTGCGCTTAGACTTTTTTAGAGTAATTATGGTGCGTTGAACACGAAAACCAGTCAATTACCTAGATAACGGTATATTTGCATTTTGCTATGAATGATTTTACTCAAACCAGCGTCCATTTCTTTTTGCAATTTTCAATGAATTTTATACATTTTTCTTATTTCATAACCTTTTCTCAACACCAAATAATTATAATAAATCGGTGTATGGCAACAATCTTCGAGAATGTTGAAGATTTACAGAACGATAATACTGATGGGGAAATGTGCAAGCATGATTCTATATGCAATATGTTGAGATTGTGCAGCCTGTTGGGCGGTGGAATGACTTTATTAATCATCTATAGCTTCAATGGAAATCCATAAGATGAAATTATAATACGATGAGTTCTTGTTGGTGACAATTTGACGATTGTGGGACAATCTAATTGTGGTTATGTTAAACATCTAGTAACATTTTACGCTGATGCAACTTTGCTAGCTAGATAGTAAAAATGTAACTTATTTCGCAAATAGTTCGCTGGGTGGAGATTTAAAAGCCAAGCCTTACGACTTGGAGACACTTAAAATTGTTTTCCTGTTAGAGTTAAAAACTTTCCAACGATTATATTTTTCCTACGCTCACTTTGCGTTATCATTGTACAATATTTTCATGTTGTTGTTGTTGTTGTTGTTATGTATTGTAATAAATGTCAAAGGCTAAGCATGGCTGAAACAAGGACAATTGTGTCGCACACTTATCTCATACTCATACTCAACGGCTGTGTACCTATGTATGTATATACAAGTACTATATTGAAAAGAAGGGCGAGAGCGTTAAATACGCTCTAAATTAATCACCAGCAGCAGTTAAAATGGCAAAGGAGCTGGCAACAAGGATAATGCCACCACTGCCGTTGTCGTCGTTGTTGTCGTTGTTGTCGTTGTTGACGATGTCAACGATGTGGAAAATGTTACGCTACAATTTAATTGAAAGGATAATCAGGCACTGTGCTGTATAGTGTAGTGCAGTGCAGTGGTTGATGATGGCTGATGAGAGCAGCGTGTCTCATACATACGATACGAGTATTGTAATACTCACTCACTTACACATTCACTCACTCATTTCGCATTATAAACGCGCAGGACATTAGCACAAAGCACGATGAGCATGAAAGGATACAATATTTGAAATGACGATTTTGTTTCGTATTTCTTTTTCTGCTGCGCAGAACAATAGAAACCAAAGCACAAAGTTTGCGCCACAGTGGTTCAAAAATATTTTTACCTCGGACAAAATTCTGTAACTATTGAGAAGATCAATATATTTAAATTATTTTGAATTTTTAAGCAGAAAATTCTGAAGTTGGATATATTGATAATATGTTAGAAATAAAGCCAATACTTCTTTATGGTGAATAGACATGCGCTTCTTCTGAAGAAGGAAAACTTTTCAACATGCTTTCTTGTCCGTGTAGGAAAAGCAAGCTGCCGTTTTTCCAATTCTTCGTCTTTCTGTAATTTTCCGGAAGACCGGAAATTGATGTCGTTGCGTTCGGTGGCTGATTTCGCGCATGTCCATCTTTTTTTGGGCCGAACAGCATGGTTCCAAACCTCGATTTCTCAATTTAACTACTCCATCTGTAGGAATGTTTGCTGAAAATTGTTGCCAAACTTCAAAAGTTGGGAAATTTATTACCTACATAGTCACTGCGTCTTCAGCATTGTTATTTAGAAATACAAGCTCTGTAAATAGTTCTTAACAAAAGTTTGACTACCTTATTTTATGGACTTATACTGACGGTAAAGCAACAAAGTTATGCTTAAAGAAATAAATTATGTCCAATGGAATTTGATCGTGCACCACTGTGCGACGTCGTTGTCATCGTCGTCGTCGTCGTCGTCGTCGTCGTCATCGTTGGGTAGTATATGGCTTTTGTCCTGTCGCACTGCCAAGTGTCCTTTTTGATGACGTTTCGGGGTTGCTTCGGTAGACCTCCATTGTGGCCGGGTACGTGAGCCCACAACGTGGCCGAGCCTGCTTCCTTTTGGTCGTACACTCGTTCCGTTCCATTCCAATCGTTGGCTGACTGGCTGACTGGCTGACTTGGTTGCTTTGCATGCGGCGCAGAAGAAAATAAAAAAAGGAAACGTACGCAGACGCGATGGGGTACAACATTACGCCATGGCTACATGGCAGCGGGATGCAGCGGAGCCGCAACGGCCAAAGGGGTTTCATGTTGCGCTTTAGATTTGCAACAATTGTGTCCAAAAGTGAAATAAAATAATGTTGCGGGGCGAAATACCGACAACCAAACCAGAAAAAACGAAAAACGAGAAAAGAAAAAAAAAAAAAATTTAAACACATTGAAAATTCATTGAAATTCAAAATCAAAGGATTCACGCTGTGCTGTCCTAGCAGGACAATGAAAATGTAATTTTAATCGAATTCATGTTTTACCATGTTGCCGTTGCCACCAACTCTTTGTCTGCTTGCTGTTTTCTATTCGAAAAATAGTTTTTGATTTCAATTGAATTCAGTTCGCATGAAGTTCGTTGATTTTAATGTTTACGTTCATTATTAAATCAATTCCTGCGTCCTGCGTCCTTTGGCTTCTCGCGTTGCAATTTGGCTTGATTTGTGTTGTGCCAACATCTGGATTGAGCACACAGCGTGACTTCATTAGTTCATTCGTTGATTCAACTCAATGATTCGATGGTGAAATCAGTTGGAAATCTTCTTTTGCTTCTGCAAAGTGTGAAAATCAAATCAAATGAGTGCGCAGTGTAGGGTTAAATAGCAAAGCAAAGCAAAGGATTTGGAATTTGAAATTTTTGAATGATTTAGCAATTGAAGCATTGAAAACTAATTTTATAGTTTGTATTTCTTTTATTTTCTATTTTCCTGCATGCATTCTAGCGCAAGAAATGCAATTAAATTTTCAATTACAACTCAAACGACACAAGAACGTAAAGAGTGAGAAAATGAAGTTGGTATAATCATTTTCAAAGAAGCTATGAGTTAGTGTTTAGTTGTTTTATTTAGTTAGTTTATGCAGTTCATTCCGATCGAAATCTTTCTTATTTAAACGAACATCGCTTGAGATATTGTGAAATAAATCTTTTCTCGTGGTTGATTCAACTGTGAGCGAACTGATGAAACAAGATTGTCATGTGAACACATCGTCAGATAGAGGCGTCCTTGGGCATTAGTATGACAAGCATCAATAAAATTTTGCATGATCATTTGGCCGGGAAGAAGATCTGTTCGCGTTAAATCACTCATAATATGTCAAGCGCTCGTGTCGATTTGTGCAAAGAAATTTTGAAAATGCAGTAAGGAGAATCAACTTTTTACCCCAAATTATCTTATGAAGAAAACCAACAGCGAGCATCGATCGTCATGCGGACAGGCTTGGAACATCAATTAGTTTCAAGCGATCCACTTAGGGTAGTAGCATCATCATCAGGGGCCGGATTGCGGTTTCCGAGGGCAAAAAAAAAAGATATTGCTTTGGAATACATTCGATATGAGTAAAATAATGTTGGTTCCAAACACAAGATGCAAATTCTAAGATCGGTCGAACAAGTGAAGTATACAGAAGCTTAGTAGTACAGGTTAGGTTAGGTAAGGACGGCCAACATGGTTAAACCCCACATTGTCACTTAGGCCAGCATAGGTCCCTTGTGATACCATATTTGTTCCTATTTCATCCGCAGCTACTCAGGAAACCACTTTGTCAGTGTCAAGAACGTCGAGATGTGTTTAATCTCATTTTCGGAGATCTCAATTAAGTAGTCCAGGAAGGGGCGCCCTAATAACGTCAGTATCTTCCTACTGTGGGCCGGACAATGACATAGCAAGTGCTCGACCGTCTCCAGCTCTTCGGCGTTTCCGCAGCTTCTGCAGAAGTCTCAGGGGTTTAAACCTAGCCTTGTGGCATGTCTCCCTATTATACAGTGGCCTGTGAGGGCTCCCACAATAACAGCTAACTTATCTCTCTTGTACTGAAGTAGTCTTATTGTTCTTTTAAGATTATATTTTGGCCAGGTGAGTTTAGAGATTCTACACGTGCCAAGGTTGCACCATCTATTGGTTGCTATACCGATCATCTCTGTTGAGATCTGTAGTTTACATGTAGCCATGGGTATACCTACTGTGGCCTTCCCCGGCAGGATATCAGTAGTGGTACGCTCTCTTGCTAATTTATTCGCTTCATCATTTCCCTCTATGTTTTTGTGACCAGGCACTCAGATGAGCTGTATAACATAGTGCTCTGCAATCTCGTTAAGAGATTTCCGGAACTCTGTCGTGGTTTTACTGTTGGAGCTGAAAGAGTTCAGCGCTTTCAGGGCAGCCTGACTGCCCGAGAAGATAAACACATGTTCTTGAGTATTTGAGTATGACCGTAGGAGATGCGTAGCTTCCTGAATGACTAGCATCTCCGCCTGAAAGACGCTACAATGATCGGACAGTCTAAAGGATTCTCTAATACCCAGATCCGGTGAAAATACACCTCCTCCTACCTGACCATCAAGCTTAGACCCGCCTGTAAAGATATTGATAGCATTTTCTCTACAGTGAGGAAGGTTGGCCCATTGTAGTCTTGTGGGTATTATGACGTCATACTCTTTATTGAAGTTAATGTTTGGTGTGCAATAATCCGTATTTGATGGTATGTTTCCTTGTAGTAGTAGTATCCTCGAGTGTCCAAAGGAACTACCGTACCAAGCTGATGATTCCCTTAGTCTGAGGTCTGTGACTATTGCCCTCTCTCTCGCAAGGAGATCAAGCGGGATCAGATGTAGCAGTACATTTAATGCGTCCGTCGGTGTGGTACGTAGCGCTCCACTGCTACAAAGTTCAGCACTCCTTTGCACCTTATGCATTTGCTTAAGGGTTGAAACCTTTTCTAGTGCTGGCCACCATACACATACTCCGTATAGCAGAATGGGCCTAACTACTGCAGTGTATAACCAATGAACGATAGATGGAGAGAAACCCTACGTTCTTCCAATAGCTTTTTTTGCACGCAAAGAGTGCTATGTTTGCATTCTTAATATGCTCTTCCGTATTTTTGTTCCAATTGAGCTTTTTGTCCAGGATCACTCCCAGATATGTTGCATATTCGCTGATAGTATGACTAATGTTGTTGAGTTTGGGTAAAGTCAATTTAGGAGTCTTATATTTCCTTGAAACAAGCACTAGTTCCTTTTTTTGTAGGGTTAACACCTAGGTCGCAGCCAGATTCCCATTTTGAGGGTACCGCAAGTGCGGATTCCATTAGGTTACATAGTGTTTGTGGGAATTTTCCCCTAATTAACATCACTACATCATCCGCGTACTCTATTACCTTATAGCCAGCCTCCTCCATGAGTTTTAGCAGCTGGTTTACCACTATCACCCACAGAAGTGGTGAGAGTACACTACCTTGTGAAGTTCATCTACTGACAAATCTTCTGACCAATGTTCCTCTTAGTTTGCGAATTTACAGCTCTGCTGGTTAGCATTTTTTGAATAAGAGCAACCAGAGACACATCGACCCCAACATCTATCAGAGCCCTTGTGATAGCGATTGGGCGAACGTTATTGCAAGTACCCTCTATATCACCAGGAAGTGCAAGGCTGTTTCTGTTGATTTGCCTTTACTATTCGCATGTTGAGCATTGGAAAAAAGCTAGTAATTAACTGTGCTTCTTATATGAGCGTCCAAGAGCCTCTCTAAAGTTTTTAGTAGACTAATTGGCATGAAGTCCTTGGGTACGGCGTGAGAGGCTTTACCTGACTTTGGTGTAAAAACTACTTTGATTTCCTTCCAATTTGATGGAATATGATTAAGGCTGAGACAGCTATTAAAAATTGTGTATGGCCAAGGTAAAATATACTCTTTCGTGTATTGTAGTTGAGCTGGGAAAATACCATCCGGGCCCGGGGATTTAAAGTGCTGAAAGGTATCAATAGCCCATAAAATCTTCTTCCTACTTATTATATTTGATATTAGTGCGGTAGAGACTGCTTCCCTCTGTATTTCTACATTTAGTTGCTCAGAATTCCCTGGGAAGTGAGTATCTAGTAGTATAAGGGTCATCAAATTCTTTGGATCAAAATTTTATAAAGCCAAGAACACATTTGAACAAATGGATCTATGTTTAAAAAAACCGAAACAAATCCATTGATTGATTAGTAATAGATTTTTCAAACAGTTTCGGGATAGCTCTTAGTTTAGCAATAACCCTATACTTCGAAATATCAGATTTACTGCCTTTCCTGTGTAATGGGATAATAAACGATTGTTTCCAAAGTGTTGGAAATTTAGCATCTTGTATAGAGAGTTTAAAAAGAAAATAACAATTTTGAACGATCTAATGTCCGAAATTAATTTTTGTAAATTGTGCTCCATTTGTGTTTATTTGTTTCATTTTTTGTTTCATTTTTTATCGGACCAATTTCTCTTGAGTTGCATTAACATCCAGGGCACATTTTCTCTAATTTATTCAAATTATTTGTGCGTAAATTTATTTTCGAAATAAGATTAGTTAAAAGCATCTCTATTGAAATTCTTCAAAGCAAACATGTCATCCATACCATAAGTACGTGTAACCATTATTAGCTAAAAAAAAACATCATCTATACAGATAACTAAGTTCCGGCTTAGCTAATTTTTTGACAATCTTGATCAGTAAGGAGAGAAAAAAAAACAACGTTTGCAATTACACATCCTGTGTCCTACATACTTACAATGGTGTGCAACGAATACGGTTTGAAGTTGCGTGGAGTATTAGATTTTTGACACTTTTATATATTGTTTATAGCGATAGCAATCATTTTAAATGTAATCCATACGCCTGTGAGAGAAAGAGAGAGAGAGAGAGAGAGAGAGAGAGAGAGAGAGAGAGAGAGTGAGAGTGAATGTGAATGAGTGAGCCGTCACAATCTTGATATGATTTACATGCGACATAATTACCACTGATTGAAAAATGTTGTCAAAGGTCTTTGCGCAACAAAATAAAAACTTTCCAGAGGAGATCTTCATTCACATACCCCTACAAAACTAACGTATCGAATGTCAAAAAGTAAAAAAAAAAGTAGAAAAACAAAAAAAATCATAGAAGATCCGCAAGCGCTGATAGTGCTCGAGAGTTTCAAAAATGAAAGGCATGGTTGGCTGAAGGGATGATGGGCGGGAAGGTAACGCTTTGGGTATGTCCTAATATGCTGTCAAAAGAAGCTAAACACTGCCTGAGCCTCGTTATCGTTCTCGTCCTCGTCCTCGTCCTCATCCTTGTTTTCAGTCTATTGCAGTCTATTGATATCGGTGTTGATGCGTGTTTATTTTGTAGGCAGCGGAAATGCAGGCTCACTGCAGTGCATTCAAAGGCTCATTCATTTATTCAGTCATTCATTCGCATATTTATCGATGCATTCAGGCGTTTGTTGGCTCTTTGCACTATTGCCAAACAAATGCTACTTCGAAAAATCTGAAATAAAACAAAATCTGAAATAAAAAAAAACTAACAAGAGAAATCGCTAACTTCGGTGGCACCGAAGCTTTAATACGCTACACACTTGATTTATTTGTGAATCAATTTGTTGCGCGTGAAATAATTAGAACAAATTGATAATTAAATTAAAAATTAATGACATTTTCGATGGAGCGTGGGTTGAATCCACGTTCTCAGGTGTGTTAGCTAGCACGCTAGACAGTTGTGATATCGAGGCTTCAAATTAGGCAACTATTACACTAGACACAACAGTAGTTGTTTTGCTTTTTGATATTTGAGTGTTTTTAGAATGTTTCAATGTGAGCAAACCTAGGATTTATTTATTGCAATCAATGGCTTTAGAGATATTTAATTTATTCAGACAAAAGTGTTAAAAATATATAAAATATATTTTAGAAACTTCTCTTATATGTTTTTTCTTTTTATGAGATTTGTCGGTATCATGGCTTTGTAGAGTCCAACATCCATCCATCACTCACAAAGCCTGGTTGAAGAGTTCTCCCTGCTACTCGATGTGATCGCCTAAGTTAACGGTATAATTGTCAAGATAACTATGTAATAAGCGTAATTTTATACACACATTTTATACTCATATTTGCTCCAATGCTTTTCACCATCTTTGGAACGATTTACCTGTAGTTTAGAGCTATAAAATTACCAAGAAAATTCTCCACTAACGATACAAAGCCACTACACGCATCCATATCAGTCATAACTTTTAAGAAGTTTTCGTCTTTCATCAATCTTCGAATTTGAGGACCGTCGAAAATTTCAGCTTTCAATTTTTCCATACTTAGTTTTGGCAATTTTCGATAAATATAGATGTTTTGAAAAAATGTTTCATCATGCCTAACTTGATGTGGAGTGGTGGAAGAACTCTAAATGCAAATAAAGCAAGGGTATTTTGCGTATCTATTGTTTCAAAAGACAAGATTTTCAGTATCCCTGAATTATGGTCAAGTTTTATTCTCCCGTATTCTGTACATTGTTATCGTTACTTCTGGTCGTAGTCAATTTTTTTACTCAACTTATGACGCTAACAATTCCGTCGTCTTTTAAATCATTTTGAAAGAATAACTGTGGCATCTCCTAGATATTCACTTCCACTTGTGCCGGAACTTGTCTTAGCATACTGTGGTTCCGAAGACATGGTTACACCTGACACCATACAATCCGGTTATGAGGCGTAAATAGACAAAGTTCTTTGTCACGTAAGACGGAAGGTTTTGCAAACTCACAATTAGGATATTCCCATTTTTTGTAACGATTAAATTCTTTGATATCTACAAAGGAGAAGTAACAAACATCGAAATTATTTTTGGGCTCTGTCTATATCATACTAAAATTTAACCCTAAGCGTTTTCCGTTCTTCTAATTTTTAATAATTTATTTTTTTTTAGCAATATTTGACCCAAACAATACCCAGGACTATGAAAACAGCTGGATAAGATTGAGATGCGCAAATCTGAATTGGATTTACTGTTTTTTTTGGGACAATTCGTACAATTATCATCCATTATTCAGTCAATTTTCAATTGATTTTGGACTACTCAACAGCTTTGGAAAAAATAATAGATATAGAATTATGTCACATGTGTTTACAGTAGCATTGAAGAATCAAAAGAGATTAATTCTGAACGGTTTACAACAAATTGTTTGCTAGAAGTCTTAAGTGAATAGTAAGGAAAGGAAAAACAATGCAAAACAACAGATCAGCTTACACCATGGCAATGCCAGCTCTCACATATCGGGTCTTTCATTAGACTTTTTGGAGGAGAAACAAATTTTATTGAACGGTCACGCATCGTTTAGTTCTGATTTGACACCCAATGATTTACTACTGCCGCTTGAGAAAGATCAGTTGCATGATCAATCACAATCACCCGAAGAAGCGTTTGAGACTTTCAAATTTCATGTGATCAAAAATTTACATCACCAGAAGAAGCGTTTGAGACTTTCTAATTTCATGTTTTGGAGAAAGCAACTTCATAGTGGAAAAATGCTTTTCGGATTGGCTTGCATGCATGCTAAGGTGTATTAATATTTGTGCAGTACTTTTCAACGAAATGGTCTGAAATTGTTTATAATGAAATTTTTCAGAATAATATTTAGAAAGAACATTAAATATTCAATAAAATGGCCTGTAATTTATCTTAATCGAACATTTATAGAGTGAAATAAAAAGGTCGTATAGCTTTTTATATCTGTGCTGGCAAACGAAAACGGTGAAGGGCAAAACAAGAACTCGTTTGTAGCTGTTAAAAATGTTTCATGATCTCTTATGTTTATAAACTGAGTCGTCAGTGTCTCTTTTAAATGACGAGCAGTAGTTAGCTAACATTTTTGATTTGATTCTTTCCTTTAAAGCGCTTTTATTTTGTCGAATTTTCGTCATTAAATGATTTATGCTGTTTTCAGCTGAGATTTTCTGAGAAGAATCCCAAATTATAATGAAGAAAATTATTTTTATAGACGTATTCCATACCATTTTTCCATAAATCTCCAGAAATACATTTAGCACCTGGACTAAACTGGCACTTATTTTTGTTTCCCAAAAATTTCTACAACGAAGAAATGAAACTGATCAGTAGTCTTTTTCTACTTGATTCAAATTAATCGTGCTGATCAACACTAAGCACACAGTAGTCGCTCTGTGAGCAATCAATTTATAATTGATTAAAATATATTATACAAACAAGCTACAAAGAGAAAATACTTACCTAAAATGCGTTCTATTCTTGCATTACTATTCATGGCAACTGCCATGATAATTTGGCTTATCGTACTGGTCACGTTTATTCACCCATCAAATTGGGAAATCGATCGAATCAACACCGCCGCGCATATTGCTGCAAAAGTACACAATTCGACCAATGGTTCGAACGTTGCGAAGCTCGAATTGATGCTGAGCAATATGACTATTGAAGATTTACTTATAATAGAAAAAATACTTGCTTCTACGATTAATGCCAAGGTGAATATCGAGTTTGGCATCAAGTCTAAGCAACTACGTTCCAGTGATGAGAAAATGCTTTTGAAATCCAGAGCTCTTCAACAGCCATCTCCATACCCAATTCGGAAATTTGAAGGATTTGTTACTGGTGAGGAATTACTCAAAGAGTTGCTTGATATCAATAACATTGATAGTAAAGAGCCACTGCGATTGGTGGTGCTATCAGAAAGCCCAAAGACACTGAAGATAAAGATGCTGAAAGCTATCCCAATAAATATTGATGAGATTGAAAATTCGGTCATCGAAATGCATCGCCGGTCAAATGTCAACAGCAAGAACTCGCACAAATATTCCAAATCATCAAATCAAATCAAAAGGTATCAAAATGAAAATCGCTTTGATGGTAATCTTAAAATTAATGATAATTATGATTATTAATGGAGTTAGAGGATTCATTGTCGCACAATTAAGCGCAAGTTGTTGATTGAAAAAAAGAAAAGAAAAATGCTTCACCATTAATTAAATTTTGTTATATTTTGCTACCAAGTTCATTCTAACCACTAAATAAAAAAATTGTTTTTTGTTTCTTAATATATAAAGAAATATAATTTTTTCATGGCTAAAGAGTATACCTATGTATATATAAAAAACAATTTATTTTGATAGAGCTGAATATTCCGCAGTGTTTACCCGACCCATTTCGAAATCTCAAAGAGGCCACAGTGCCGAGTTTTAAGCTGTTGTATAAACTGGTGTTGGAATTAAATTTAAAGGACTCATAAGAGATCGCGAAACTAGCACTAAATCGCATCGGATAAACCTGTGACTATATTCATGTGAAAGCCTACTACTTCATAAGCTTCAATTTTCAGTATGTGTCGTTCCACTGAAGTGTAAACAACATCTTCTTTTTGCTCTGTGAACATGTCGACTTTTGTTCCAACAAAACGCAATGTGCGTGAAGGTTTGCTTTCTTCAAGAATTGTCAGAATCATTGGAAGTTCACTTGTCAACAGTTGACAAACGCCTTAAAACCATGGGAATGATTCAAAAGCAAGAAAATTGGGTGCCGTACGAATTGAAGCCAAGAGACGTCGAAAGGAGATTTTTCACATATGCGAACAGCTGCTTCAATGCCATAATCGGAATAGTTTTTGCATCGTATTGTTACTGGCGATGAAAAGTGGATCCATTACGACAATCCAAAGCTTAAAAAATCATGGGGACCACCCGGCCATGCAACAACATAGACGGCCAAGCAGAATATTCATGGTGCCAAGCTCATGCTTTGTGTTTGGTGTGATCAGAAGGGTGTTGTGTACTGTCAGCTGCTGCCACCTAACCAAACCATCACTGGTGAACGTTACCAACAACAATTGATGCAATTGTGCCGAGAATTGAAGCAAAAAACGGCCGGAATATGCCAAAAGACTCGACAAGGTGGTTTTTCAACATGACAACGCTCGGCCACATGTTGCAAGATCCGTCAAGGAAACGTTGGAGGCGTTGAATTGGGATGTGCTTCCCTATACTCCTTATAGCCCAGACATAGCCCCTTCTGACTACCACTTGTTCAGATTGAGCAGCGCTTTATTTCTTACGAGGATACCAAAAAAATGGGTCCATTCGTGAATTGCCTCAAAAGACGAGCCTTCCTTGCGACACGGAATCCATATGCTGCCAAAAGCTGGGAAAAATGTTGCATCTAACGATGGACAATAGTTTGAATAATATACATTGTAGCATTTTTGTTTTAAATAAACGCTCAAAAATCGAAAAAATCCTTTAAAATTAATTCCAACACCACAATATATTCTTGTTTAGCATCGGAAACCAAGTCGATATAGCCATTGCCGTCTGTCTGTTCGTTTGTCTAATGGTTTGAAACAACAGATCTCAGGGACCCTAAGAGCTGGAGACTAGAGCACTGGACGAGTAAGTAAGTTTCCAAGTTGACATCGTTACATCGTTTTCCAAAGTCTTCGTTATTCAAACGATGCAACGCAAAATTGACATCGTGACAGCGTAACAGCGTTGTATCGTTTACGAAACGAGCAATTTTTTTGAGCATTTGGTTTCTTTCACTGGTGGGGAAAACGAAGTATATCTTTCTGATATTTTCTTGGGTTTTTTACATCCTGTGAAGGACTATGTGAAAAATACGGAAATTGTTGGCACTAAACTAAATACCAAAACTGATCACTTCCTGAAATACCATATTCCCGCCTCAATTTCTTATATCCAACCTTCTATTCTATTCTTATTCTATATCCAACCTTCTCGCATTGTTTTTTTTAGGCCAATCTTCTCCAGATTCAAGCCAAATCCAAACGATGAAGCTAATGAAGAACACTTTTTGACAGACTGACGCTTTTTTTTTCGGTGTCACAAACTTTGTGATAAAACTAATATACTATTTACACTATATGGAAAGAAGAGTATGAAAATTGAGCGCAAAAAATGCCCCTTAGCCCCTTCATTTGCTCCGCAACTCACCTACTCCATTTCTTTTGGTTGTCCTGATTGCAATTCACTGATTAGACGTAATCGCAAACGAATCCTGTATTTGTTTGTACGAGTTTTTAGCGCTCATTGGCGCATTTTTCAAGAGTTTTTTTTTTCTTGTTTTCAATTTTTTTTTTTTTTTTGGGCGCACTCGAATTTTTAGCGAACTAAAATACTCGAACTACTCGGCACAGTACGGCTCATTGCATTTTATTTACTACTGCAATTGCATTTATTTGCAAACATTTTGACCGTTTGTATATTTTTTTTTCTACATTGCTGGCTGCTTCTGATATTATCAACGCATTTGAGAGCCTTTGAGTGTGTCGACACTTAACAAAGTTTACGCATTAAATTTTGCAGTTTGCAGTCAATTTGAAATTAAACAACGTAAATTGGAATTTAACATTAAGCTGTGTTCAGACGGGCAAATAAATTTGCCACCTTCATCGCATGGCATTGCAAACAATGTCAAATATCTACAATAATCAACTAAAAGTGACAGCCAACTCAACGAAAATGTTTTAACTTGGCAGATATTTGGTACCGCTCGCCCGAAAATATGGGTTTTGTTATCAGAAATACTTTAGAGGAACGCTGACAGCAATACATTAGGACGACATGTAAATATTTGTAAAAATTATAATTGTCAAATTAAAAACAAAAAATGTTTGAGCCTTAGTTATACTTCACATTGTCAATCAATTTGACATCAAGGCGTTAACGGACAACACATTCGTAAGGACAATAACAGCAGAAACATATTAAATAATGACTGTGATGAACATTTTATGTATTATATGTATTTATAAGCTAAATTTGTACTATTTTTTACGCTTCACATGTATTTAGTTTAAAAATGAGTTAAGAGTTTGTTAGTTAAGAAGATGTCACAGATACCCTGAAAAATTTAATTCCATCCATTTATTCTATTCATATTAATAGGTTAGTACTTACACTCTCTTAAAAGGTACCGGGAATTGTTCAATAAAACATAAAATCATCTTTTGTGTCTTCTATGGACTGAAAACGGTTGCCTCGAAGTGAAAATTTCAGTTTTGTAAAGAGAAAAACTTGGCTGGAGCCATATCGGATGAATACAGTGGTTGTTCGATGTTGTTTGTTGAAATTTTGCTTTGAAATTGGTTCACACTGATAACAAGTTTGCAGCGTTCGATTCTTTGGAGCCTATTTTCCACCACTGTTCCACATATATCGGCCGGAACTTTAGCAATTTCGCTTTCGATACTGTTCTTGAGCTCCTCTAATGTGGTTGGCTTGTTGGTATAAACCAACGACAGACAGTCTCTCTGATAGAATTACGTATTATTACGACCGAAAATTGGAGTAACTCTTAAAGTTGCGATCACCGACTAAGAATTTCGGAAGTAATTCTTAAAAATTTCCAAACGTTGCTCGTTCGTTAACTTAACCATGATAAAAATGTAAACTAAGAAGCATTTTTTCCCAAAATTTAAAAACTAAAGTAAACTTCAGATTTGCCGAACAAAAAGGAGAAAGGTGTGCAGAGTATTAAAGCTTCGGTTCCACCGAGGTTAGTCTTTTTGTCGTGCTTTATTTATGAAAGCCTTGATGCTAAAACGACGAATCTAATCACATATCACATTATTCAAACCCCACACGTCATCCTCTCTCCAGCATTTAGTTAAATGGTGTCATGTGTAACCTGTGCAAATTAAACAAACGAAAAGCCCAATAAATTATATTACAATAAAAATGTTTACCTTTTTTGTTTGTTAATTAATATTCTACAATATTGTTTGCCATTTAAGTATGAGAGTTGAAAAATATTTGTTTTTACTTGTTAAAGGGTTATATTAGCCTAACTGAAATCCATTGCATTTTTATGTTGATTTTTGAAAACTTTTCGGAAAGTATGAAAAGGATGTTGTCAGTTTGTCAAAAAATAATTAAAGGTTTTAACATAGATTCTCCAAAAATAATAATGCAGACACTTCATTCATTGTTGAAATATGAATGTTTGAAATTGAGAGCGTTGACATTAACACGATTGCAATATTTTCATGAGAAGGGATCACTTTTGGGGTAGCCGTGTACCAATCCGCTAAACACTTTTGTGATTTTGTAAGTACACAATTTTTATATTGAAGTCAATATCAACTCAAAATTTGATATGAAGGCTTCTTCTTGGCGTAGCTCCCATTCAAATCAACTAGTCACTTATGTAATTTTGTAGGATAAACTTTTTTAAAATAAGTAAATTTTTTGATCCAAAAGCAATTTATTTTTTATTGATCCATGGAGATTGGAAACAATGCCTTGTGTTTTTTATGGTAGAGTACACAGAAACCTTTTTTTAAAATCGGTTATGTAGTCTTACTATATTTCAAGACTGTACATATATAACAACTATCAAGCCACGTTTTGTTTTAGGGGAAGCCGCCACATCCTACTTTACGGATTACGGATTATGCAAAACTTTTTCAATACAGTCAATATTAACTTGAAACACAGTATTGTGGACTCTAATGGACGGAAGTTTCAGATACTTATGAGCTAACCACCTTAAAAATGGGATGAAGCCGTGTGAAGCATATCGAAGCTTCAATTCTATCGAAGATAACATTTTCTCGTGCTGCTTGAAAACTTAATTGGTTTATTGACTCGTCATCAATTTCCGCTTCGACAATTTAGAAACAATCTTCATCGGAGTTGTGTTCGTTCAGTACGCATAGGAGTTCTCCAGCACATTGAGCAGCAACACAAAGTATTTTACTCCGTCAATGTTAACTTCTTCTCTGTAATTGTTATGCATTTCACGAATTAATTTGTATGATGCCCATTAAATTCCACAAGTTTTATAAATCATGTTGATAACACAGGAACACAGAAAATCAAAAAAAAAAATAAAAAAAAAACAAGAAACAACGTTATCTTCGGATGAACCGAAGCTCTAATACCATTCACACGAAACTTTAAATAGTATTGTAATACATAAAAGTAGGGGTCGAAATAGGGGCTACCCCAAAAAGTGGGTGGTACTCGCTCACTAGTAGATGTGTATAAAGCGATGTAGTAGATGTGTAAGATGCCGCCATATAGAATTTCAAGTGGATATTGACGTTTTCCATACAAATGCATAAAAGTGAACTGTTGGTTTATATGGGAACCTCAAAAAGTGGGCGGGACACGCCCATTTGTATAAGTATATGAAGCGTTTGTCTATTAAAATCCACAAAATCAAATTTCAAGCTAATATTGATCTATATGAAGGATTTTTTCATAAAAAAACACAAAATTGCACGGTGGGTTAGTATGAGGGCTACCTCAAAAAGTGGGCGGGCCACGCCCAATTGTGTATGTATGTTAAGCGGCAGTCTCTTAAAAGGCATCATATCGCACTTCAACCTAATATTGACTTTCATAAAAAAGTTTTTCTTACAAAAATTCAAAAGTGGGCCATAGATGTGTATGGGAGCTACCCCAAAAAGTAGCCTGGGCACGCCCGTTAGTCTATGTATGTTAAGCGGCTGACCATAAAAAGGCACCACAATGTATTTCAACCTAATATTGATTTTAATAAAGAAGTTTTCTTACAAAACGTCAAAAGTGGGCAGTAGGTTTGTATGGGACCTAGCCCAAATAATGGACGGGTCCCACTTATTAATGTATATGTCAAGCATCCGTCCACTAAAAGTTACTATATCAATTATTAAGTTGATATTGACTACAATAAAAAAGTTTTTCATACAAAAAGTCAAAATTGGGCGGTGGATTTGTATGGGGCTACCCCAAAAAATGGGCGTGGCGGAACACTCCTGACACTCTATTAAACTGCAATAAAAAAAGTGTACCCAAAAAATGCGCAACAACATACAGACGGACAGACAGACAGACGGACATGGCTAGATCGATTCGTCTCGTCGAGCTGATCAAGAATATATATACTTTATGGGGTCTACGATGGCTCCTTTAATGCGTTACAAACTTTCAGACAAGCTGATAATACCAGTTCACTCTATGTGTGAATGATATAAAAAAAAAACAAAATACGAGTGAAGGGTTCCAGATCAAGTGAATTACATATATGTTCTTTGAGTCTCTGGAACTCTGCTCTTCACTCTTCAAAATCGACTAAATTTTCAGGAAAGTCTCAATATGAAAATGAAGACAGTGCAGCTGTAGATTCATTAAGCATCCCATATATTTAAATTTTTTTTAACATATTTTCAACTATAGTCAAGTAATCTTTAATATTTCCTAGAAATTATTTCGTAACATCTCTAAGACTTTGCCACGCTGTTTTCTCTATCTTAGTCATTCATTTTTGGCATTTGTTGTCTTTCCAAAGTTCTCTAATTTGTGGTCCATTAAAAACAACGCTGTTTTAAAATATTTTTAGATACTGAAGTTAATATGTTTCTAGTTAACCAATCCGTTTTCACATGACGTTCGGCACGAGTTCGGTTGTTCCATTCACATAGAAAACATGGATGTTTAGTGAAACCACTTTGTTGACCTAATAAAATTAACATTATTTGTAAATCTCCACAGATTTTGCACTTGTGTTTAGCTTAATCTAATTTTTCGAATAGGAAGCAAAGCAACTGAATGACCATCAGTTAGTGGATCAAGACTGATTTTAAACTGTAGAAGAATCTATGAAACGATGCCATGGGGTTTTAGGTTTATAGGATTATTGTGGTTATAGGTGGTTGGGGTTATAGGGTTGTCGGACTTATATTTAAGGATTTTGAGGTTATGAAGTGATGGACGTATGCAATTATAAAGCTAAAACTCTGCAAGATTGAGGTTTGTAATTTGCGTACAAGTTTTATTTTTTTTTTGTGCATTTTAGGTCTGTAGTTTATTGGGATTTAAGATTCACGAGTTTTCAGATTATAGGTTTTGAGGCTATGATGTTTTAGGGTTATAGGTTATCGATCTCAATGTTTTTGAGCTATGAAGGTATAGCGTTATATGGCTTAAGGGTTGATATTGTTGGGTTTTATGGTTTTAAGCTGTGAGATTATACAGGTTTTGGATGCAGTTTCAGCGGCGAATAACGGGTAGCAAAAGAAAACTGTAAACTCTAATAGTACAAACGTACGGGAGCTGTAAAGTGTACTGAAATGTACAGTGGTGCTTTTGGATAAAAAAAAACTATTTTCATTAAACTTTAAGAACTAAACTAAACTCCACCGTTGACGAGGCAATGGCAAGTGTGAAGACTATTTAAGCATCGTTTCAATTGAAGAGTTAATGTTTTCTCTTGTTCTTATACAGTCTAAACTTTTAATTTCAAATTTTTTTACTACTACATTCAAATTTAGCATAACTTTAAAGGCATAGTAAAAATACAGAAAACTTCACACCAATAAACAATAATAATATTCGATTTTTAGCTTTTTGTCAATACGAAAGGAAATGAATTGACCGGAAGTCAGTTTATTCACATAAAATATTTTTGAACCTTTTCAAAATTGGCGCAAGTTGCAATTGTATACGTTTAGCTGTCCTTTCTCGTTGTATTGTTGGTATTGTTAGTGTTGTTGCTGCTTTTTTTGTTGGCATTTTCAGTTCCTTCGATAGCAACATCCTTTGCATTGGTAACGATGGTCAGCTTGGCTAGTCAGCTTGACTGGTTGACAATGTAGTTGGTCTAGTCTAGCTGACAGGCTGGTTTAGCCCAACGGAAATCCTTTTCAATTTTATTTAAACACAGACGTACACACATAGTTGCATTTGCAGGCGTTCAATTGACGGCAAAAGAAACTCTTACATAAAGGTACATATTAGAGTCAATTTTAGCAATAAACGAGAAACGTGCTTCAAAATATATCAATAAAATATTTATATTAAAGAGCCATGACATCGTCTCAAATGGGGCCTGAAGATATTTCCTTGGCCACGTTGGCGTCATTTTCTACACAATTAAGTAAACATTCAATGTGAAATCAACTCAAATGATGCTATTCCTCATTTTGATTTTGCTTTTGCTTTTGAAAGTCTAATCTTTTTCTTGATCTCCTGTTTTTTATATTTTTTATTGTGCGCAACATTTCATTCTTCATTCAATTTTATGCTCATTTCGATTTTATGTGTCCATCTTATTTATTATTCTATCACATGTCATGGTCAACCATTTACATATAATATTCTTGCAGCTTTCTTCTTTTGATTTACTGAAATCTTTTAGCAATGTACACCAGTTCTAGCTATTGTATCTTGCAGATCCTTACACACTAAAGAAAAACAGTTTAGTTTTAAACGAAATGGTTTTAACTTAATACGTAAGGTCTTGCAAAATGTATTCCGATTTCAACTTGTAATGGGTGCAAAAGAGAGTAAAAGTGCAATATGCTTGATTATATTCCTTTGGATGACTCTTTTCCCTCTATTCTTGGTTTCGTAATTCGAAAATATGTGTGTAGAATTTTATGGTTTGTACTCTAGTATGTATAAATGACGCAGTGGCATGTGTATCATATGCACACATTTATATTTATGCTCATATGTGGGTAGATAAAAATAAAAACGTAGCGGCTGCTAAGGTGAAAAAGAGACAGACGAGACAAGTACTACTAAAGATTAAATGAATCGAAGGACAAATCTGTTTGTGCAGCTCATTTGATTTGTCTCAACAATAACTTGAAACAGGCTGACATATTTCGTTTTCCTTTTCGTTTTCGTTTTCGTTTTCGTTTTATTTTTTCGGTATCCAGTGAAAACAAGAATAGAGATTTCATGAAGACGTCAAGTGGAATTACATTCAAACTACTACTTAAAATTTTGTGAACTCGTTGAACTTTTTGACTGTGATTTGAATTGGACCCGTAGAACTTATATTGGGATTGCACTCTTCATGGGCTTCACCCATACATATATATAATACATATTTAGATGTTGGTTTTGATAATGATTCGGATTTAGTACTAGTTCAATTTAATTTAATAAATCATTGTTAAACTTGTTATGCACCTTTTCGATTTTGGATGTTGAGAAAACTATCGTAGCCATCTAGACTAGATCTTGCATCTTCATTTTTCCTATAGATTGATTTTCTATAATTCTTCTGTTAATATGGATGATTCCGTTGAATACGGTTTTCTTTGCTACTGATGAATATGTTTATTTGCAGTATCTTTATTTTGCTTCTACTTCAGTATTGGTGGAGCAGCTCTGTTGATCTATGAATTTATTTGACAAGAGAAACTCTTTTCGAATTTTCTTCTGCTGCTTACTTTTATAGAAATCTTCTTCTGAAGATTTTTGATTGTTTATGAAAAAGATTAGTTACGTTTAGACATACATATAAGCAGATATGTATGTCTGTTTTGTAATTATTTAGAATGAACTCCATATCATATTTGCATATTTTTTATTTCGGGACGTTTTTCAATTCAGTTTGACCAAGCAGACATATTTCAATATTGAGATAACGCTTGACAAATCCCCTATGCGTTCGGGATGAATTTTTACTGTTATACTGTTGATTGAACTTCCTGAATTTTTCAATAATATGGTCGATTCATGCATTCTTTGGGGCCTTTCAAGTTGGCTCGTTGAGCCGTGGTAGGTTATCTTATATGGTGAAAAGTTCTCCGAGTTGTTTGGTTATATGGAGGCTATCTTTAAAAGAGGGCGTGACAATTCGGCTTGGCTATCCTTAATGAATGGCGGCGCCAGGAAGACTCAATAACTAGTTTCAAAATTTTGGATGAAAACTGAGGGATTAATTCCCGTATTCACGTTTATGGCTAAAACGACTCGTCGACGAGTCGAGTTGATTAAGAATATTTTTGTGATTGTAGGTTCAGCACTGTTTTGTTTTGCTGATGTTGTTTTTTTACTGCAATGCTATTCCATTTTAGTTTAATATTGAGATTGAATGTCAAGGATCTGGGCACCAATATTGTAAAACAAAAGTTTCAAACATTTTTGCGTTCAAATCAATTTTTCATTTAATAAATATATATATGAAGCTCACGTGTTTTTACTTAATGTTTTTAAAGATTTTCTTGATTTTACGGGTGTGTTCAACCTATAGGCCTATATTTTGAAACATCGATGTTTACATGCCTACGGAAATGTGTCTTGGGGTACAGCCTGAAATTCGTATATCTAAGATTTTTTTAGTCTATTGAAAATCTTTGACGAAAAGGTAAATTATGTTCAACCTTCAAACCTTTCTCCTATACATAGTAGGAAAATGGTTTGAAGGTTGAACATAGTATTCATTTTCGTCAATTTTCTATAGAACTCTCAGCAGTTTCAACCGAACCATTAATTTTCGAACATTTTAAAGGGGAAAAAATATGGTAAGTTCAGTTCAGAGCGTTCTACCGCCTGCTTTGTAAACATCCCTCTTTCTAAAAAGGCTTCACCAATTTTTGTGGTTTCTTTACTTTCTGCATATCGAAACGCATCTTAAAACACTTCATCTAATTACATATTCTTAGCCATAAGGGAACATCGCAGGGAAGTGAATTATGATGGTTGTTATCCAAAAAAGCAATATGGTTCGACTTTTTTCAAAAGAATCGCAACTATTATTTTGAGTATCTGAGACTTTTCCTGGAACTTAAATTAAATTATTTAAAGATAATACGTAAATAACTAACCATTCGTAAATTTTAGCCATATTGGGAAACCTTTAGGTAAACTTTTTTAAGGTAACATTCGGATTCTGTAGATAAGTCCTATTCGAATCATCTCTTGCGTTGTTAAGCTTTAATATTTTACATTTTATGCTGAAGTTTGGCTTGAGGCACTGACAATTTTTATAGCTCTTTAAGAAATTTAAATTTATCTCATTGTAATTGATACTCAATTTGGTACTTTCAAGGTCAGATAGGAAGAAGTATGCTGTATTTTAATCAATAAATTGTTAGAATAAAGGGAAGGTACGATGTTTGCAATGGAACCATTCTATATACATATATGGGGCGTAAAAACATTAACACTGTATTCAGTATTCACCTAATGCCGAAGGCCTTTACATTCAAATCCCAACGTTTATGTAACAGAATTAAGGAGACTATGGAGACTTCGTAACTAACTTTAAGGAAACTTTCTACACTCTGCATGAAGTTCGTTGAGTATGAACAACGAAGACAGCAAATTTCATGAAGCAAATGAATTAAGCAATAACTTAGATTTCTCTTTGGATTTTCATCGATTGCTATATGGGTTGAAGATTACAGACAGAACATTTTGCTACGAAGATTATGTTCCAAATATGCAATGTGCTTTCGCATGTTTAATTTGCTCTATATCGCATATTAATCCAAGAAATGAAAGCAGTTTATGTATCTCCAATTTTAGATTATCTTATATAATCGGAGCTCCATATGTCTAATATCTATTCCAACATGTACTAATTTATTTTGAATTTTGTTTTATGCAAGTTTAAATCTAGCCCGGCTCAATTGTGGTTGTTATAGCCTTATACGTACTCGTAATCAAATGTGCAACTTAAAGTTCGCTTCATGATGCTTCCTTGCCCGTGGCAAATGTCCAACTGCATTAGGGCAAATGGGCATCAATGTCCAAATATTGTAAAGGTTAAAAAACAAAAGCCGAGACGAAATCGTATAATGTAGCAAACTGATATGCTGCTAGCGTTTGTTTTTGTTTTATAGACGGAGGACGGAGGTCACTCTTTCTTACTTAGATGTGGGGTATACCATTTTGTGCTTCCTTAACCCAAGTTATTCAATTTGCAAAAATAAAAAAAAACACAAACAAAAAAAAAAAAAAAAATGGGGAGAAAAACAAAAGCCGTGTAGCATGTATGCAAAGTGAAAAAAAGTTATTGGAGTGAAAAAGGTTGTAGTATGAAAAGAAATCCCTCGACCGATTGCCTTATCAGGGCGCATAAATGGCAAAATTATTTACGCCCTAAGCTCTAAAGCCGATTTAGTGGCCGATTTTCGTGCGTTGCTCGTATGCCGGAAGACAAATGGACAAAGTCATTGGAGACGACATATGCAAGGACGAACGGGCATATGTGCTTATGTGCATATGCAGTATATTGGGTGTATTTGAAAGTTTTCGCATTAATATTTGTATTTTATTTGTAAGATTAAACTTTACAAAACGTAACTAAAAGTTTCTTATATAAGTACTCGTTTACATAGGCTAGAAATGCACTTTAGATATCAGTGAGTTCAAGTGGGAGGAATATGACAGAAAGTGCATATAGTAAAGTCATTTTGCTTCAGGCCACTGAAATGGTCTAGAAATCGATAGAAGAGCTGTACGGAACACTGTACCCCAGCCCGCTAATTTATCCGACTATACACCATTCATTTATCACCTGTTTCGCTTGATGATCCATGGACTTGTCCAGAAGCACTAGCAATACTACCGAGACATCGAAAAATAGATCAAAGCCTTAATAGTCACCAGACATAAAAAAATTAGCATGCTAGTGGAAAGATGATAGAATCGATAATATTTTGCTTAATATATCATTCAAATATTTTTTTTATTTATACCCTGCACAAAAGAGAGAAACTAAACGGTATACATAATTCTAAGATATGTACTAATTCAAAACTATACAAGGTGTCGCTCTAGAAGTACTTTATTTCAAAATTTATTTTCTTATCAATCGTTTTACCGCCGTCTTTAAAACGCAAATTGAACATATAGTCTTCTAACTTCAACCATTTGAAAGAACCTATATGAACATTTCGAATGCAAAAAAGGGAGACCTTTTGGTCAGCTCACCATCTGCTACGATATATGTAGGTATCCAAATGCTCGAAACAAAGATGATTGAAAAGTTAAAGTTTTAACTTAAAGAAGAGGTTTTCTCTTCTTAACTTTGGTACAACCAAATATTTCATTCCATTTTTGAAGTGGTTAGCTAAATAAATAAGAAAGTTTAATTTAGAAATCTCCAAAGTAGGTGGTGATTTTGTTTAGGGGATGCCCTTAGAAGAACATACTCCTTAATATTCAATAATGTGAAGCATCAGTCTATAGAAATCCACTATATAAAATTTCAAGTTGATGTTGGTTGCAATAATATTGTTTTCCATATAAAATCCTTAAAACGTGCGATGGGGACTCCTAGCATAGTGAGCATGATACGCCCATTTAGACAAATGTTATACTTAGTCCGTACAAGTCTCCATTGTGCATTTGAAGTTATTATTTACTATAATAAAAACAAATATTGCAGGATGAGGGTTCGTATGTGGGATATTCCTAAAAGTGGATCCTTAGGTTTTAGCAGGATTCGATGAAAACTGAGGTACTAATTCTCGTATGCACTCATACACAGTCAGACAGTTACAGTCAATTATATCGAAATTTCTTGCCGAGTGTATGAAGACTAACTATAATTCATGCTTCTGGGTGTTACAAATATCTGGTCACAATTGATATATCGTACTGTTACATAAAAAATACAATGAGAGGCTGGAATCTCATCCAAACAGCCTAGCTAGGCGACTAGGTATCGCAGCCCTAAGAACTGCTAGCCCCCGTTCTAGAATGAGAAGACTCAAACGCCAACACTCTCAAGACCTGCTGGACCGGGCCTTGACTTAAATATTTCCAAAGCAGAACCATAGTTAATAGTGACACCCTACAAAACTTACCTCTCTCCTAAACTCTGTATATAACCTTTGTATATAACTTCTTTAGCTGTAAATAATCGAACCAAATTCTGATTATTAGATTAAGTTGCCTAGAAGGTAGCAGGACACTAATCGCCTACTTAAAAAAAAAAAAAAGAAAACGTACTCTTCACACTTTATGTGAAAAATGTAAAAATTTATTGTAATTATTTCTGACAATAGTTTTTATTCATTTTAATTCATTATCGCTGTGCAGGGTATAATCATTGGCTGATCTATGGGGGGGGGAGGGGTATATTGTATTGTAAATCGAAAGACAACTCTGTTTGTTTTGCTCATTTTTCTTGTCTTTTCATTCGGTTTGCGCGTTTCTTGTATCGCACCTAGTTCAACACTACTTACAACTGATTGAACAATTTAAATTTTGTTTCTAATATTTTGTCAGTACCAAATGCGAAGACGAATAGAAATGATTTGAGTCATTTGCAAAAGATTAATGCTCTAGTACATATTTCTCTTTTATAAAGAAATTCAAATTGAGGTTCATTCCATAGAATTTTTCGATATATACACGATTCTTATAGTGAATATAGTGCACTTACATTTAAATATATTGTTCAAATAGAGACCATTTGACTAGGCACACGATACATCGAAATCGAGGTTCCGTTTTGCTTAAAAAAATATTTGGAAAATCACTTATCTGTCTACCTTCAACTCTAACTGATGAATAATAAGCACACAGTAGTCGCTCTGTGAGCAATCAATTTATAATTGATTAAAATATATTATACAAACAAGCTACAAAGAGAAAATACTTACCTAAAATGCGTTCTATTCTTGCATTACTATTCATGGCAACTGCCATGATAATTTGGCTTATCGTACTGGTCACGTTTATTCACCCATCAAATTGGGAAATCGATCGAATCAACACCGCCGCGCATATTGCTGCAAAAGTACACAATTCGACCAATGGTTCGAACGTTGCGAAGCTCGAATTGATGCTGAGCAATATGACTATTGAAGATTTACTTATAATAGAAAAAATACTCGCTTCTACGATTAATGCCAAGGTGAATATCGAGTTTGGCATCAAGTCTAAGCAACTACGTTCCAGTGATGAGAAAATGCTTTTGAAATCCAGAGCTCTTCAACAGCCATCTCCATACCCAATTCGGAAATTTGAAGGATTTGTTACTGGTGAGGAATTACTCAAAGAGTTGCTTGATATCAATAACATTGATAGTAAAGAGCCACTGCGATTGGTGGTGCTATCAGAAAACTCAAAGGCACTGAAGATAAAGACGCTGAAAGCTATTCCAATAAATATTGATGAGATTGAAAATTCGGTCATCGAAAGCATCGCCGGTCAAATGTCAAAAGCAAGAACTCGCGCAAATGTTCCAAATCAGCAAAGTTTTCGGCACGAACTGTTCGAAAACTGATTTACTGACTTTGGCGTTATGGTGAACACAATTTCAGTTGATCTCAATGCAAATAAAATCAAAAATGCTCAAAATGAAAAAAAAAAAAAAAACGGTAACGTTTTATCACGAAAACATTGATGGTTAAATTTATTAAAGGAGTTAGAGAATTCATTGTTGCACAATTAAGCGCGTTAAAAAAACTTCACCATTAAAAAACTTTTATTATATTTTGCTGTCAAGTTCATTGTAAACACCAAATAAAAAAAAAATTATTTTTATGTAACTATATAAATATGTACTTTATTTAAGCCACTTTTTTGATTATTTCTTCAGTCTTTTCGACAGCTGTGCAGATCGAAATCCTTTCAGTTAGTGTGTAATTTTATTATTTCACTATATCTCAGCATGTATTCGCATGATGCAGATGGTTGAGATTTGGTAAGGTGCATCGGGAGAAATAAGAGCCACTGTGAAGTTCGAAGTTCTACTGTTGCTGTGGATATTACTTCTGCTGTGCGGACGGCATTGCTGTTGTTGTGCCTTTATATGCAATGAGAAGTACACTAAATGGAGCGGAGAATTCAAAGCCTTTCCTAACGCTGAGAAACGCAGAAGGAGGAAAAAAGTTCAATGATTGCGGTTTTTGCCGAATCACTACAAATGTTTCTTGAACCAGTTTTAGCTAATCTTCTCCAGAAAATAGCTGTAAACAGAGTATATTCCAAAAACTAATTGAAGACTATTTCCCACACACTCAAATGGTTGCTTGTACCATTTGAAGTCAATCATCTCCAGAGAATGACAGGAGTATGAAGCTACCAAACTTTATATCAAGTTGAAAGTGTAAAAGTATGCAGTGAGTTTGTATGTGTGCAACCCATAAAAAGAGGCGTTTCATATTACCATTGGTTGCTTGAGCAAATACCATTAAACGGCACCTAAAATATGGTTGAGTGATGGCCAATTCTTTGATTCATGAGTTATTTTATTTGTTTACTATATGAAATGTTTATGTATAAAAGAACACAGAAACTAACTAATACACCCATAAATGTATTTATACTTAAATAGTTGGCAAAATCTAAATCTGATTGAATATATTGCAGCAACCAGATAAAAATGACGAAGATGCAAAATAAGGAAGGAAGTGAGGAAGTTAGCAGCTGTCCATTTTGATTTTTCTTACAGCAGCCACTTAAATTGTTCCCTGGCTGGCGCCAGGATTCGTGTGAATTTCAAACTCTTTTGGGTAATACACTCGAACAGAAAAAAAAAAACCAAAAAAAATCGAAAGGAAAATTGTCAAAGGAAAAACTAAAAGTGTAAAGTGTCAATTTCCTTAAAAAAAAAGAGAAAAAACAAAATAATAATGTAACAAAAAGGATATGCACGCCTGTTTTTATGCAAGTGTCAAAACTGACGCAACAACGAAGCACGGCAACGAAGGCAAGTGTCACATTAAACGAGCATGGGCAGCCTTCGTTAGTCCTTTGGCGTTCTCATTTAGTCGTTTGTCGCACTTGTTAATTGTATTCCGATAATAATTTCATGCTCGTTAATGTGTGTCCTTTTTCCAACGTTGCCGACACCAACACCAACACCGACACCAACACCGACACGCAGCCTATATATCCAGATATCCTTGCTTGTAAAAGGTCGCCAGCGTTAAATTGTCGCTAATTAGCAACGCACATGTGTAACATGAAACCGCAGTTAAGCGTTACAAGGATACTATAATATGACAACAACAACAACAACAACAACAACAACAACAACAACAACAACTATATACTCTACTATACTACAATATATTATATGGGGGTGTTTTGTTTTTTTATTGTTGTTGTTGATATTGTTATCCTGCTTCCTGCTTTTCACCGAAGCACTAAAAATTCCCAATAGGGTCGAAGAAAATTATATGGTCGTACTTGAACTTCTTAACTTTGTATTATATTGCATGTTCTTCTGCTGTTTTTTGGTTCATCATAAGGTTAATTTATATATGTGCATATATATTACTTATGGTTGTTTGTACGTACTTGATATTTGATGTCTTTTAATTTGTATTATTATTGGTTATTTGAGACTTTGGGTTTACCAAAAATCTTCTCAAGTGAAAATAAATCCTTTAAAATATATTAATGAGTATACAAAGAGTTTATACCAAAGCGTACGCTGTCTAGAGAAGACTTAGAGAAACCAATCTCGCGCTGTAGACTCTCTAGGTGCCGCACTGTTACCGTTTTAACACAGTGGTAAAACATACATATTCACTTACACAGTTATTTTGCAATATTTGCTATAATTTTATAGCATGCCATAAATTGTCTACTTTGTTATATTTCCTAGAAAACAGAATTTGGAGACTTAGCAAGGCCAGGGTGAGCCATTTAATTCTGCAACTCTATAACTTTCATATCTGTTATCAGATGAGATCTAGCAGATCCGAACGAGTTTTCCATGCAAAATAACTTTTTAATTTTGAATATTTTGAAAAAAGCGATACGGTTAATTTTTTTCTAATCGGAACCATAAACTATCAAAATTTTCATATATGTATATGCCATTAGAAACCCTAAAAAGATTTAAGAGAAGTGGAAAAAGTCGAAAATCGAGCACGTTACTCTATTCTAGTATTTGGCTGATTACTTATTTTGAACAAGAAAGAATGATACAGTCGGGTGTCATTGACTTCGAAATACCTTGTAGTACAAATTGTTAACAAATACTCGTACACCATCTATTTAAGCTGTTTTGAAGTGGTTACGAAGTTTATAAACTGTATATCTTTTGTTAGAGGACGAGTCTCGAAAAGGTCAATCAAAATCTTCGGCCGGCATGAAAGGTGCAAATCCACCCATTAAACCAAGACAATAAAAGTGATGATATCTATTTGCTTCACCAGAGCAATAATTTTAGCTGTTATTCTCCTCAATACTGTTTGGACAGTAACTGAAAAAAGGTATACTGAAAAATTGTTGGAAAACAGCAAAAAATTTAGGATATGTGCCGCTATATTTTAGATTACGATAACACAGATCAACATGGTTTAGTTGTTGGAAAGCTAAGGGTCATTTCCGAAGTAATTTGCTGCGTAGAATCCGAATCCGGGGTCAGAATTGGCCCATCACGTCAGGATTTTGAGATATTTGAGGTAATCATTTAGTACCACTCTTACTCTTTAATTTAAGAGTTCAAGAGATCAATTTTTTTTGTCAAAGTTATCTCTATTCTTAGTTACGAAATATGTCCCTTCGACGTCATTAGCATTTTCTCAAAATCATGACGTAATGGGCCAATTCTGACAACGGATTCCGATTCTACGCAGTAAATTACTTCGGAAATGACCCTCAGCTTTCCAACAACTGACATGACCCCGGTATTTGTAGACCTGTGTAATGTGCCTACATGAGTTTGGCGTTAGATCTGAATTGGCTTCCAATTCTAATCCTTGTACTGATTCAAGCTTTTGAATTGCTTCGACAACAAACAAAATTGTCGAATTTTGGATCAGAAAATTCGCATTATATGGTGCTAATTTTTGTCAGGCGGCGTGCTTGGGCCTTACTTCTTTGAAAATGAGGCCAGCAATGCAGTGACTGCAACAGGACGACGCCGCATGTCACACTAATCTATTGGAGCAATGAATTCCAGACGGAATCATCTCCTATTTCTTGTATTTCATCTGTATTTCTTGGTTCACAGTTAGTAATCTTAAATGTGGTGTCCGTTTTTGCACACTGGCCGTTAGCCATCTTAAATGGGGGAACTCTTACAACGTGCTGTTTGAATACTCTGAGTGACTTCAACATTTTTATTTTTTTGAAGCAACTGCCTGACTTCTCTAATAGCACGGTTCAGACATTTTTTGTCTTCAGGGAATTTACATTTTTTTTTCTTAGTTTTCGTTTTGGGGAAACAAGTTCCTTTAGTGGTGCACTAAAATTTTGCCGCTATATTGTTGAAGCAGAAGGTGTGGCCAGCCAGGCTTCGTGCTGAATCGTTCGGTTTAAGAAGGAGACTGTATTTTTTATTTTCTCGCTGTTTTTTCAATGGAACATTCAAGACTATCGTATCTTGAATGCTACTTCTGAATACTCCCCAATTTATTCGACACATACCGTCTCTCCCGTGCCTTAATTTTTTTATTTGTCTCTTTTGGTTTGCCGATTTTCGAAGTGGCGAATGATATAAAATCAGATCAATGTGATATTTTCCATATTAGTTTGAAACGTTTTCACATCATTTCAACGATATGGAACAATCGATATTTGAAAAGGAGAGGGGTAAACCAAATTAAAGAATGTAAATGTACTATTGCCTCCCATGAGGAAGATTCTTATAGTAAAGCTAGTGTCGAGCAGGCTGATGGCGAGGCCGTTGCTGTGCCTGTTGAGCCGATTTTGGTAAGAACTGCTTAGTCTAGCTATTTCCCGGAGAATTAGGGGTACACCGAGTTCCTCGTGGATCACATTATTGGTGTGGAAGAGGTGAGCGTTGGAAATGTTCCTGAGAGCCCCGTTTTAAATTTTTTTAATAAAAGAGCAGTTGTTCCTGCTGGCAGTGGTATTGATATTGATAATTTTTTTCACTGTGTAATTTTCTTGTGTAACTTTCACTATCATATTATGCATATTATACCATATTTACAAAGTTTTTCCTTCTCATCAATATTGCTTTGGTGTACATTCTTATACTCTTCTTTGAATGTCTTTTGCATAGAAGCTCTCTTTAACCAAAACTACTTCTTCTTTACTAAATTACACTACTTAATTAGCATTTCTAAGTTTTATTTATACTTTGTCAAATTTACAAGAAAAAAAATTCAGGAAACTCGTAAGAATCTTCATAAAGGCTTCATTATATATTCTTCTAAAATAAAATCCTTTTGAAATTTTCTACTACACAAAATCACACAATAGTATACTCATCAAAATCTGTTACACTCTCTGATCAATTCGAAACGCACTTCAGCGGTTTAAGCTTAGAACTGCTATGCATGTAACTCCAGAGCACATCAGTTACATTGCAACTGATCTCTTTTGAACACATCATTTGAGCACATCCAATGCTATGCACTACATGGCGTCCAGCAGAAGAAGCAGCGTTGGATAAAATTGCAGTGAATTTTAGTTCCGCTAATTGCAATCGGTCAGGATCATTAAACTCATAATTGATCGTACATTGTTCAACACATGGACAGAATTTGTGCACATTGCGTGAAAGTCGTATTGAAATAGAGACTGTGGCGTGTTGGCACAGGACATCATTTAGCGCAGATTCATGCTGCTGTGGCTAAACGACTGTGGTCGACCCCATAAACCAAAGCGGTATTGGCAGCCCATGGTGAAACGAATCAATTTTGAACATAAATGAACGAACCATCGAATCGATGGTCGTCGCTGAGGAAATAAGAATAAAGACTCGGCTTCCAGTGTGATGCACACTCACTCACATCCGTTTGTCTATGTAGCAACATCAATCGCAGACAGATCGAACTGTGAAGTGTGAAATTATAGTCTTTGCACTCCACTTCATATCCTGTTCGTATACTTGCCTGGCTTCTTTTATTATGCTATGCTGTGTATATTGCGAAATTTTCTATTTTCTGGTTTTCACTTGCTCGTTTTCTTTTTTTCTTTTTTTGTGTTTTTTTTTTTATATAAAATCACTGAAAATACAAATTGAAATTATCAGGCGAAAAATTACAATTTTCATGCTCAGCAACACATGCTGGAAGCCAGTCAGTCGGCAGTCGGCAGCCGGCGTTCAAGTTCGAGGCAATTTGTGTGATTGCCTCTTTTATTTTTTTCTATAGAATTATTTACGGTAAACATTTTTTAGTTTTTTCTTGTTCTTCTGCTTGATATTCTGTTGGAAATTTGAAATTTTCGGTAATAATGTCATCAAAATTGTTCAACTGGTGGACATTGTTAGTTTTTGTCCTTCTGCTGTCATTGTCCTTGTCAACGTGAAAACCGTAGCGAATTTTTTGTCTACAATTTGAGCGTAGTTGGCATGAAGTTTAGTTCTTATCTTGGTATTAATATTCTTTGTGTAGCATTAATTTGTGAATCTCTGTGTATCTGAATTTGCCCTAAAAATACATCCTTTTTGGTTGGTGCCAAGCGTGACGTAATAATGAAAACTTACTGCTTTATTTGAATGGAAACGATTTCGGCAAGAAAAAAATCTTCCTTTCATGTATATTGCAGTTTATTATTCAATCAATTTCTATCGCACTACCTCTATAAAAATAATTAAGAACGCTATGGTCGAGCTTGCTCAAGATACGCTATAGATATCCTGTGCCAATAAAAAAAAAGAAGCGTTGTCAGAGTAGGAAAGAACCTCTCCTAGCCCTTTGATACAGAGAGAGGTTGCAGGCAGGGTAATACTTTATCATGCGAATTTTTCAATCTTTTGATAGAGTACATCCTACGTCACTACCCATACGTAGAATGGTCTGTCACGATCTTCCATAAGGAATTGATGCTAATCTCATATGCTAATGATATTGACATCATCGGCACCAACAAACGGCGAGTTAGCAGTATGTTTCTCAATATCCGCGCTGATGGTCTGCGAGTGGACATTAAGTACTTCGTCTTGTCCCCGCTAGGCCCATGAGACGTGACTGTTTCTCAATATCCGAGAACAGTCACGTCTCATGGGCCTAGCGGGGACAAGACGCAGTACTTGATGTCCACTCGCAGACCATCAACGCGTCTTGGACGGTTAGTGAATATGGAGAATTTCAACTTCAATGTTGAAGCAAACTTCGTTTATCTGGGAACAGAAATTGCCATCGACAACAAAGTCAGCTGAGAGATCAGACGAAGAATTACGCTTGCTAATCGCTGCTACTTTGGGCTCAGCTGTCGAACTACGATCTATAAGACACTGATAATCCCGGTCCTGCTGTATGGCGCAGAAGCATGGACCCAGACATCAACGGATACAGCGTCTTTGGGAGTGTTCGAGAGAAAGATTCTTCGTAGGATATTTGGTCTACTTAGAGTTGGCGTCGAGTTTAGGACCCGTATGAACCACGAGCTGTATGAGCTTTTTGATGAGGTTGACATAGTCCAGCGCATTAAATTCCAGCGGCTGCACTGGGCTGGTCACCTCATCCGGATGAACCCCGAAGCTCAGAGAGAACGTCCGAGCTGGCAGATGGCAGATCAGGTCTATGATGACCTGATGAAGCTCCGGATTGCCAGCGACTGGTGCCGGCGCGCACTTAACTACACCGCTTTCCTACGTAAGTAAGTAAGTTCGTTCATAAATGGACGACATATCAAATGTGTAATTGTATTTGTTACTATCAATAATTGAAAAAGGGGATTACACTCATTGAAATATATGTGAAGCGTCCATAAGAAGCAACCATATCAAATTTATAGTTGATACTGGATGTAATACATAATTGTTTCATACAAAAACCCAAAAATGGTGGGTTTGTTTGGGGGCTACCCATAAAATTGGGCGGGACACCTTCCTTGATAATTATGTAAAGTGAAAAAATCATAGAAAGGCTCGTGCCTTTAGTAAATTTTAAATACTATAAATAAATACTATATTTTCTACACAAAAATGTAAAAGTGGGCGGGTGGTTTGTATGGAAGCAACTCCAAAATCTGGCGGGATCTTACATTTGAAGCGTCCGTTCATAAGAAGCTAGCATATCAATATTTAAGTTGATATTGACTGCAATAAAAACAGTTTTTCATACAAAATGTCAATTGGGTAGCAAACATACACTGAAATAACATAACACTCCTTCGAGCAGTCGGTTCTAAAAAAAGTTCTTCACACAAAAGTGTGCACGGTGTTTGTATGGGGCTGACATGATGTATCTATTCGTAGTAATACACCATATACATTTTCATAACTATGGCCTTTTTTGTTGTTTTGCTTTTTTTTACGATATGGGGTGTGGCATCGTCTATTTTTCAAATGGATAATATTATTCATAGTGTCCTTTACATGTGTGCTAAATTCGTCTCCGCAAAAGCCACGACTTATGTTAATGTTCACCATAAACACTCAGCCCACCAATTTTGCTGTAAAAATACTGCAAAATGACTGATGCCATTTGTCCTTGAGACTATAAGATATAGAGCCTTACAGATACAGTGTATAAAGGAACGTGCCAAACCCTGTAAGGAGTTGCTCCCAAACACAGCTGTACCTCATATTTGAGTTTTTGTATGACATTTTTTGTTTTGTTTTCAATTAAGCTAAAAACGCCAACTTTGGTGTATCTTAAGTCAATCATAAGAAATTATTTCACTTAATTCCAGATCGTGCCACTATAAAATATAGCCACCATAAAAATCTATACTTAAAATAGAGAGCCTTAGATAAGATGCAGGGCATCTCGAAGTCAAACATACTCGATTGCTGCGTTCTTTCTTGTTTATTCCTCTTTTAAAGCGGCGCGTCGATTATTGTACGCGTCTGTTTGGCAACCAAAACCGTGTGGCCAAAAACTTTTTGGACAAATTTCGATGGTCATAAATTCGCGAGTCCTTGCTCGCTCCGCTTGTTAAAGGATATTTTACGTTGTACATTTCAAACTTTTTTCACGTTTTTTTTTTGCTCTTGTTGCATTTTACGCTCATTTTTCACTCAGTCAATCAACATTTTTTGTTATTCCAAACTCTGCCTACGCTCAATTTTTAACGTTAACAATTTTGAAAGTTTTTCTGGTTTCTAGTTTTTCAGTTGGTTTGCCTATTTTTTTTTTTCGTTTTTTTAAATTTTTTTAAACTTTTTTTGTCGTCAGTTGTTTTTTCTGCGACAAGTTTATAGATGAAATTTATTACAATGCGCTCGTTGCACTTTGAGCGAATCAGTCAAGCGTGTGCAAAAACATACAATAGATACATATCTATCTTTATATATGGATGGATTGTCCTAACTGACTGTTCGCTTTTTGCTGCACAGTTACAGATAGTTCGTGGGACCATCTAGGTCTCCATACCGATTAGTTCGTTGAGGATTGTCAAGTTGGTATGTTATGCCCACAATTAGGGGTAGCCTCCATATAAATCCACAGTTAGAACTGGAGAAATATCGTTGTTTAAGAACATCGATGTTTTGCGATGTTTGAAAGTAAAACATCGTTGAATTGTACTCTGACTCTGAATCTATACAGCAGGATTATGGTTCATTTGAAATTTTTGACTTTATAAGGGAAAACCTTGGTTTTGTTGAATCGTCTATTGGAGTATGCGGTGGTGTTGCAAGTTGATATGAACTTTTGGCTATTATGGCGTGCATATCCTGCTCAAGCGCTTTGACAGCTTGTTCAGCATTGGATGGAGTGGAGCGTTAAAAGCATCTTTGTTAAATTGGAGATCTATATAATTGTTGCGATCCTTGATACTGTGCTGTTTTCGTATGTTGAAAATCTTTCTGGAAGTCATTTTTGCAGCAGATTGTGTGATTTAATTGCTAGGACAGACTTCCTTTTTTAGTGTGTTTTGCTGCATCTCGTATATTAATGGAATAATAAGTAAAAAGGTGGCAAATGTGATTCCGGATCGGCACTGGTACTCAAAATAGCGTCTTTGATATTAAAATGTGTCATATGTGAAATGGCATGTTACAGTAAGATATCCTTTGTTAGCGTTTGACGATCACATAGCTGTGGTTATTGCCACACAAGGAATTTTAGATAAAACAGACATAAGTTCTGATTTTAACTCTGTGTACATATTCTCTAGCATGACATCCCGAAGTTTTATTGTACTTGGAAGTTTAGCATGAGAAGTCTAGCTTTACCCCACAAGTAAATGATTTGCAATATGCTTCATACGGGGTCGTTCAAATACTCGTATTACGCACTTTTTGCAATATTTTGCAGAGCTTTGTAACAAATCGATAATCGACGCTTGTTTTTTTTCAATACTCTTTAGCATAAGCTGAGCAGTATAGTATACACACGCAGCTCTTTGCATTGAATGGTGTGATTACACAAACAATTTTGTCGTTCTTCGTTATTTGATTTCTGATAGTAAAAAGCAAAGCGACTATGTACAAAAGTACAACAGTATTAACAATTTTGCATGCAAAGTTTTTTTGAAAGCACACACACGCAGCTCTTTGAATTAACTGGCAAAAATGATAAAAACAATTGCCATGTTCTTCGTTGCAATTCTGGGAGAAATGCAAAAACAATTTCGTAAGCTACATTGTAAGGTAAAAGCAATTTCTTATATATTGGTGTCTCTAATATTTCAAATAGAAGTAATGAAGCCTGAACTTGTCATGAGCAAAGTCGCAGGTTATTGCTAGAGATAGTTATAGAGATATATACCTACATACATTTATTTATACGATAGTTGACAGTGCAGTACGAAAAATCGGAAACGAAGTGGGATGCTATGGGACAGTTCAGTAGTAGTCACTAATTCGCCTGAGTGGACACTTTTAGTAAAGTGGTTGACAAGAAGCGCACACGTCGTCATCAGAGCGTCGTCATAGTGTTGTTGTTAATGCTGATTGCAATATCTACAATATCTACATACAATATATATACTATGAAATGATATTTTCGTATCTATGTCTGTAAATACGAGTACACATGTGTGTCTGCATCTACATATGTACATTGGTATGCCAGTTAAATGTCACTTGGTTGTCAACTATTTCTAAACTAAATCCGGCAATGAGGCTCTAAAGTGATTCAACACTTTGATTCCGTCTGTCCATCTACCCTCTCTCTCTCTCTCTCTCTCTCTCTCTCTCTCTCTCTCTCTCTCTCTCGTTAGCATGTTCCTATTCCGTTTATTTAGATTTGCTTGCTGGATGTAAAATCACAATGTGGAGTTAGAATGTATGCACACACTTACACAATGATGTGTTGCTGTTGCTCTATATTCGTATACTCTTCCTAATAATTTTTTATCACAATAATTGCAACGTTTTAAAGAAAGCATCGAATGGATATTCCTTAAAATATATATATTTCTGAACAGCTTGACAAGGTGCGTCCTTCTAAACATGTACGTCTGTCTGTCTGTCTGTCTGTCTGTCTGCCTGATGTATACTCGCACACAATTCCCTCACTCATTGAGATGTTGGTTTCAAAATTGGTATGCAGAATTTTTCTAACCAGAATAAATACGCTAGTTAAAATCATAGTGAAATTGTTGGTATGGCTCCAAGAATCCAATTAAGTTTAACGTTAAATGTCCTTAACAAGAGCTGATGTTGTATAAATATATTTAGTAATACTATAGTATAAAACTTTGGTAGCTCATCTGTCTAGCTTTCTGGTAAACATTCCAGATGTAGTTGATTCATGCATTATTTGTCTTCAATTAATTATAAATTCAATTGATTCAATTAATTATTTACCAATTTAACCCCAACCCTGTATCTCATTCATATCCAGCAGACGCGAGTGGTCCATATGAGGGTTGCCTTGCTTATTAACGGCAACACTATAAGTGTTTTTAGGCGCCAGCTGATATTTCAATTGGAAACTTTGTCATTTTTTAATATAAACGTACGCTGAATGTATTGATTTTTGAAGCACTTTTTGTGTTGTTTACAGTGACTTAAACAAACCGTCCAAACCAATTGAACTAAATTGTGAAAAATTTCGAATGAGAATTTATTTCAACTTTCGCTGTGGATTGTTAAGATAAGAGTACATCGATAAACTTACTTCCACTTTTGGCAATGTAGCCAAATCTTTTTCAATGTGAAACACTGAAGTCTTACTTCGCCCAAGAATGAATTTCGTGAAGATCTTTCAAAAACGGTTGTTCTGCCAGAAACAATCGGTGCTGTGCGTAAACTGATAAGGCAAAGCTATCACGTGTTATACTGTTAGATCAGGGGTTCCAAACAATTTCTTAGGCAGGGACCACTTTTAAATAATATTTGTTAGCAGGGACCACTATGTAGGTGTAATAAAAATAAACTGTAATAATCAAACTGAAACTTTAATTAAAAACTCAATAGAAACTTACACAATTGAAAATAATAATATTTTTAGGATAAACTTCTCTAATTTTGTATTAATGTGATTTCTGAGCTTGCATCTTCTTCACGAGTTCGGTTATTCTAGGACTAATATTGTTACTCAAAGCTACATTTAACATCATTCGCACGCTTGGGCATTAGTGGGATCAGCATTCAATCAAAACATTTCAACGTCAAGAAGATTTGTTCGCGTTGAATACACCATTATTTTGACAAAAGCCTAGAAAAAAAAGCTCGTATTGATTGGTACAAAGAAATATTGAAGAAATACAGCCGTGGTGGTTCAAAGCATTACTTTGACATCATAACAGGTGCAGAATCATGAATCTATGCATATGAGCCCGAAACAAAACAGCAATCGACTGTACGTGTGTTCCAAGATGAGCCAAATCCAAAAGTTGTTTGCAGACGAAGCAGTTCGAAGCAATTGGATGTTTTTTTTTTTCTCGAAAAAACTGTTCAGGTTGCAACTGTTCCATAGGATCTATATTCTTAATGGTACACAACCATTTCCTTGCATTCCGGGAATTGATGAAAAACGCATAAAACAGATCATTATCCACAACAATGCGAGCTTTCGAGCACTCAAAACATCATTTGCCTTACAGCACAGACGTGGCACTCAACGACTTCTTTTTGTTCCAGCGCATCAACAATAAATTGCGAAGTCAATGTTTTCCCTGCCTGAAGAAGCTGTTGAATAGCTTGTTTTGGAGGCACTCACTTCTGAGTTGCAAAAGTGCTTCGAAGATTGCTCGTACATCAAAATGTACTGCTAAAAAATGTCAAACTTTCCAATGGAATCCAAACAACACTTAGTGAGGCCAAGGCACACTGTATACAATGCAACCCACGCATAAAGTTTAGAAAAAAATGAGAAAAATAAAACTATATTGTTGATAATAACCATAATCGTTTGAAGGGTGGCGATGGAGTTGAAGTATAGATTGTTTGTCTAACCAGTTTTTGTAGTTGAACTCAGCTCGGCTGAGCTTGGGCAGCTAAGCGCGTTGACGATTTCACCGCTTTTGTTCCTCTGAAAGTTCTTTCAGCCTCTTGGCAGCGATGGACGAAGTTTTGCGTCTGTTTAATTGTTGTTACATTTATTTGCTGTTGGTCATTCCTATAGTTTTTTGTATTGTATTCTAGTTACTGCTAGATATATCGTATATCCAACTACAACTTTGAAAACTCTCATTGTCAAGTTTTCCTTTCTGTTTTTTTTTTTTTTTTTTTTTTTGAACTACACGCCCACTTTTGTATCAATTTTTTTTTTTCCATTTTCACATTACGTTGATTGCGCGAGCATTGTACTCGAAATTTCTAGTCGTTCTTGTGTGTGGATGGAGTGGCATTGTCGAGTGTCCTGGCGTCCAGTATAAGCTCCATTCAGTTGGCTTTCGACGTCTAGTTTCAGTTTTACGTATTTTGTGTGTGTTTGGAGTGTGTTTGTCTGAGCATGTCATTTATACGATGTGTTTCCGCTAAAGTGGTTCCACTTTGTGTCATTTAATCCCAAAGCACTCAAGTGTATGCGTGTTTATTTTTATTGGATTCTATAAACTTTTCAACAAACTGCTCGTCGAGTTGATAGTATACTCAAACATAAAAATATATAGATATGTGTACAATATATATACTATAGCATAGATAAATTCCCATTAATTTTTAAGTTAGCCGCTTTGATTAGTTAAGTTTTAAACTAAAATAAAAGTATCTTCAACTTCGCTGAACTGTCTTTATTTACACTTATTGGGTATGAAGTTATTCAAAGGACTCCACTTCATCATTAAACCGACTTTGAGATATGGATAACAGGGATTGGCGATGATGCCGATTAGCTCTCCATAACAAACGTCAAAATTGCTCAATTCGGACCTGAATTGTGTTACCTAGGAATTGGTGTTTTTTTAACTGTTTTTTTAAGCAGTTATATGGAGATGTTCTTCAAAATATGTCCAATGTACGAGTGTATGCCGATACGATCTTAGAAATCATATTATTTCGGGTTAATTCATTTTTATTTTAAAACAAATTCTTCTATATACGATTTTAGCTCAATACATTTCATACAACGTTTCTCTAATTGTATGATCCCTTCTAAATAATACCAGTTCTTAAACCCTTCAAGCACTTTAAAATAGGCCTCGTCGTTGGAAACAAGTCTCTTTTCTTGATATTTGGACCAAGAAAATACATGGTGCAACATATAAGTTATGAGACATGAACCATATCTAATAGGTGAATCCAATTAAATTGAATATTATGTTTCATTGTACAATTATATCAGCAAATAATTGAAGCCTCGATAGATCAACTATCCAACGTTCGAGCAAACATTCCATAGGACGTGGGTTCAACCCACGATCTATTAATTTTGTAGACTATCTACAATTCAGATTCGTTCTAGGCTTCGTTCAGTTCAGTTGTGCAAATGTACATCCAAAAGGATGTGTAACAGACCTTATAGAGTACATACATTCTTGATTAGCATCAAAACCCAAATCGATATGGATATGTCCGTCTGTCTGACCATCTCTATGTAAAACTTAATGTGGTTCTTAAATAAAGCTCCTTATATATACAATGTACATGGTATATTTAAATCGCACTTGACTATGCACTTGGCAACGTTTCTTTTTTGTTTTTAATAAAAATTTTCAGAATTCGTCTATATAAACAGATTTAAGGAACACAAAATGCAGACCTGTGTACACATTTTTTTGCCGTTCTCTATCTCTGTTTTTTATGGGACTCCATTCGTTGCAAACCAGTGAGACCATTTGCGGAATGTTTTAGTTTTTTGCTTTAATTGGTTGAAAAGAGCATTTGAAGCGCATCAAATGCTTGTGGAAGTTTATGGTGACAATGCTCCAACTAATAAATCATATAGGGAATGGTTTCGACGTTTCAAGAATGGTGCTTTTAACTTTGAAGACAAGTCTCGCTCTTATCAGCCAAACAATATCCAAAACACAGAATTGGAGGCATCCGAGTCAAACGCAAGAAGAGCTTTTCTGAGCTTGCTTGGGAATAACTCAACAAGCAGTTTCTGTAAGATTTAAAACAATTGGAATGATTCATAACCAAGGCAATTGGGTGCATTAGGAACTGAAACCGAGAGACATTGAAAGGCGATTTGTCACTTGCGAACAACTAATTCAAAAGCAACAAAGAAAGTTTTTTCTACATCGGAATGAGAAATGGATATTCTGCGATAACCACAAGAAGAAAAATTCTACGCTATGCCATGTCAATCGTTGGCATCGTGAGTGGGACCAAAAGGGTGTTGTGTACTCGTATAAGCTGCTGCAACCTGACGATGCCATTACGAGCGATTGGTATAGGCTACAATTGATTCATTTGAGCTGCGTAATACAAGGAAAAAGCCCAGAATATGAGCAAAGACATAACAAAGTTAGTCTTCTGCTTGACAAAGCTCGGCAAAAGTTGTGAAAAAATATTTGGAAACACTCAAGAGGAATATTTGGCCGCACACGCCGTATTCTCCGGACATTGCACCTTCTGATGACTGAATGTTGCGACGGATGCAGTATGATTTTGGCAGGTCTTCGGTTCATTTCTTTTGAAGAAATAGAAAATTGGCTTCAAACTTGGATCGTATCAAAAGACTAGAGATTATTTTGTAATGGTATTCGAAAATTGTCTGGGAATCGTGGGAAAAAGTTGTAACCAGCGATGGAAAATATTTTGATTAATCTTTTCATTAATTGTGTTCTGAAGTAAATGCATTTTTGAACACAATGGACCGAACTAAACTTCAATAACAACAAAATGGAGGCACGCCAATGTATCTGCAGATAAACCTTGAAACAAAATTAATGTGCCAACTCCACTATAAGGAGTAGCCGTCACACAAAACCTGACCTCTCCACCCCAAAACAATAATTTCATACCAAACATCTTCAATGAAATGGACAATCTGTGACAAAGTTCTGAGTCTTCTCTTTTTCCCTAGATATTTATTTTATGCAAAAGGAATTAAGACTAAAAATCTCGTCGTATACCCGTACATTAACAAGTTAAACCTCAACCAATAAGCTAAGCAGAGAGATTACTTCTACTTAAAATATGTTCCACGTTTACGTACTCGTATATATGCATGTAATTTCCTACTTATTGTATCGGTTTGTAGGATCTACTTTTATCTATATATTTTGCTCTCTCTCTGTCTCTGTCTCTGTCTCTCTTTGTCTCTTTATATGGAACTATCTCATTCTGATTCTCCATGTCTCGTTATGCCTCATTTGATGACAAGTTCCTCTTCATTTATTTATTTTATTGCGGCCTCATTCGCGTTATGAACTCAATGGCCTGTGGACATATTTTAATAATTGCACTCTGTGCTATGCTGATGTGCTTGGATGACCTCTGCACTTCGCCTACGTCCTACGTCGTGGCTTTCATACAATCATACAATGCGTCCTTTCGTGCGTTTCATCCTTGCCGCTGCCGCTGCCGCTGCCGCTTCAGTGAGTCAAAAGTATTGTTTGTTGTTGTTGTTGTTATACTTTATTATTTGCATGCCATTGATTTTCATGTAAAATCGTTTTTGTTTTTGCTGTCTTGCGATATGTCACCCCCTAACCCAACCCTCCCAAATCTGCCCCTGCCACCCTTTTTGGTGTAATAAACTTTTTGTATTGTAATTTTTATTTACTTCATTGTTGCGACGACAGGATAACAACAACAACAACAACAACAGGAATAACAGAAACAACGCCAAACAATAAGGACAAACAATATTATTAACAAGATGGCAACATGAAGAAGAAGTGCCAAACAAGGGCGGCTTAAAAACAAAAATATGAAACGAGGTTTGTTGAAGAAGAAATAATGCATTATAATCGTAAAAGGATGTAAAAGTGATTGGCGTTGGGTGCAGTCAGCAGGACCATTGAAACCACGCTGATTAGTGTTTCGCTTCTGATGATTCATACAGTTTTAGCAACAGTTTATCGGTCATGGCTGCATGTAGGGTTGCGTACCAGCCGCTACAAATTTGTTACTAATACCAAAATTGTGGAGTTGATCCCAGATTTGGTCTCTCCAACTTTATTATTCTCGGTTGCCTTCTCGCGCGTTTTCCACCTATTAAGTTTATTTTCCTAATGAAAACCCTGTAGAGTAGAGTGAAAATTTTGTGACTGGTCGACACTTTTGGTCCGATGCCACACTGATACTGTCTTATCAGTATAGCCATATATCGCCGTAGCTGTTTTCACAGTACTCGGGACAGATTGGATGGAAACTTACTTCATGGTAGTTGGGGGTCTCCTTTTCTAAAGATAGGACTAGGAACATTGAGATTCCAATCGTGTTGCATGCATTCATCGGACCATATTTTCTTTAAGAGTTGGTCCATACGTCTTGCCAACTCTTCGCCACCGGCCTTGAGTAATTTAGCTGGCAGCTCATCGGTATCTAACGCTTTGTCATTCTTCGGTTTTAAACTACTGAGTCAACATCGTTTAAGATCGTTGGCTCTACAAGAAAGCCATTATGAATTAGTGGTTCTAGAAATACTTCTCTATCGACGACATTGTCTCATTGATTGTCTCCACAGTCTCAGTGATTGCTGTGCATCTGAAACCAGGTTTCCATTTTCATTGTTACAGAAAGAAACTCCAGGCTTAAAACCTTCAGTCAAACGCTTGAGCTTTTGAATTAATTTACATAACACCACAAGCTCACGACAGAGAGTAAATTGAAAATTTGATTAAGTAAACATCCTAGTGTAGCAATATATGACGGATCGATTATTTTAAACAATTTCGACAGGTTTCCTTTTCTGCTGAAATGGTGCAACAAATTTCCAAAGACAAACCTCGTTTTTTTTTTTAATGAAAAAATTTCTTATGGCAAATATTGAAAAGATAAAAATTTATCGTTCGCGAAACTTTGTGGAAAATGAAGAAAATTCAATGTGAGAAGACTTACGCCCATACACCATAGCACAGTGAAAAAAAAAAAAACTGATTAATAAAATTTTTCTCATTGCTTGTTTGGTTTATTTGGTTGGAAACGCCAATGATTGGTGAAGTTTATTTGCTGCGATTTTCATTTCATTGGCTCATTCTGTAACAAAATACGCAGCAGACTTCGGTCTCAGATAGGACCAAGTTTAATTTAGAACAAAATCAAAAAAAAAAAATCATACGAAAACTAAAAATGGAGATAAAGTTTGTATCCTATTCCCTTTACAGTGGTTCGAGCAGCCCCCTATTGAATAAGTGTAATAAACAAAACTAAAAAAATGTTCGTACACAAACTTAAAAATAGGTGACGATTTGTTTGGCGGCTACCACTTAAAGTAGGATTGCCATGTTCATTTACTACTAGATATATGAAAAGGGAATAGCATACTCAAATATCCAAACTTAAAGTCGCCATATTTTATAGTCTACAAAATCTGTTCATTCAAACAGACAGACATGTCTAAAGGCTGCAAAAAATTATACGACAATTTTTGTGTTTTTTTCATTTTTGTTTATTTGAATAAAGTTATAACTAAAGGACTAATTTTTTTTTTTAAATTATATACTTTAAAGGAACTTTGTTTATAATTTTGAGTCCTTAGAAGTTAGTAAGAGTTTAAAAGTTACAATATATATATAAAAAAAAAAGTTTTAAACTGTAAGGCTGACGCCAGACTGCGCTCCTTGGACCAATACGATAATAAGGCATTACATTGCGCTGCAAACCACTGTTTCTTATTTCTTATGTAATTGCTTAAATGTTATTAGAGTGCAATCGAATTAGAAAGCGAGCGATAAAGCGAGAGCAAAGCGCTAGCGAAGCGAGTTAGCAGTTTGAAAACTGACTGGTCGCTTTGCTTTTGCATTCTTGTTATTGTTTCATATTTGCGTGATTTTGTTGTTGTTTCTGCAATATTTCTGAGAATGTTTCCTTCCACATTAAATAGGTCATCGTTGTCTTTTTGCCAACTCAAATAACCTCATCTTCATATAATTTATTAAGTTGGACAGAAGACTTTGCTTGAGTTTTTTACATTCTCTCAAAATGGCTAGCTTTAACTCTCCGATAGAATCATACTTTTTGTTTTCGGAGTAAACACGCCTAGCTAGTATGCCTCATATATTTTCAATCGGGCTTAGATCTGTGAAACGCATTGTCTAAAGTTATCACTGAAAAAAATTCCAAGAGTGCTTTTGTTTACCGACTTGTGTACGGTATTTCTCTATTTGTTTGTAGAAATCGTAACAGACTATTTTTCAGCACACTCACATACTTCTGGCTGTTTATTATGGAACTTATGTGAATCGTAATTCAAGAGTGTAACGCTTGACCAAACCACCACCAAAATTTCGTTTTGAGAAATGACAGATCACACCAGTGGTTTCGAAAACCATACGGGCCATCGAAATACATCCTTTTGTTTTTTCGTCTGAAAATATTAAGTGTATAGAAGGAAAACGTATTTAGTTGTTATTGAAATTCTGCTTACCAGGTCTCAAAGTTTTTGGAAGCAAATTCGAGCCGGTCCATCTTATGATGCTTTTGAAGAGTTTTCATCTTCTTCATCATCCCTTGCACAATATATCACATATGCGACACTGAAATGTTGAAATGGGCAGTACTTTGTCGACAAAATATCGTTGAGTTACTGGATTTTTGAAAATTTGCCACCTAGTATTTCGATCGGTGAGCTTTGGTTTTCGACCAGTAGCTAGTTTTGTGTGTGTCATATTCCTTCGGATTAACCAAAAAAATGATAATTTTAATAATAATTTCACTTCGAAAGCTTTTCTTTCTTTCGTTTCGTTTTCCGTTTCGATCTACTTAGCGAGTAAGTGGTATAATATTTTAAAAGTGTCATATAATGTTATTACACACCTTATATCGATCTCTCGACCTCCGACGCTGAGCAAGAATATATATATATATATATACATTATACTCTGCCACGCCTTCTTCTGCCTGTTACGTACAATTGCACAAACTTAATATAATCTTCTATGATATGGGAATAGCGTATAAAAAATGCGCTAAAACGCTTCATTTTCTGTGAGCTCCTCAATAATTTCTTTAAAAAAGAAAAGCCTTCAAACTTGTTGATAAATTCACATTTTATTTTTACAGAATTCTGTTTAATTTACTTAACAACAGGTTGCCTTAGTTAACATGAGTAGCAAATACGTGTATGTATCTTATATGTACTCAAAATAAAATACCATTGCATCTACAAGATTAGTGGTCATCTGAGCTTGTTTGCCACACAAAAGCAGGTGACACGAATGCTCAAAGTAGAAACTATGAAATAGAAACCATGTATCTATCAGTTCAGATATTTTATCGTACATTAATGCATACAAAGGCCGGAAGACAGTTTTTCTAGCTTTGAGATCGATAATATGCCACTGAACCGCATACTAGACAAGCGGGCATATTGAAAGGTAGCCAGAATAGCGGATAAGCTTACATTTTAGGCTAATTTATCTTGAGTAGATCAATTTGGCAAAAAAACAAAGGAAAACATGAAAAAAGTATCTACTAGATACAATTGTATCTGTAACTATATTGTGCGCTTGCATTCTATCTCTTGGCTTGGTGTTAAGCGCCAGGATTAGAACAAGTGTAAACGGACACATGTCGGCATTGTTTGGGCTGCTCACACTAAGCCTGGCTTTGTTTTTGGCATTGCACAATGCGCTGCATATGCAAAAATACAAGAACAACAACAACAACAACAACAACAAAAAGATCGTTCGATAGATCGTTTGTGATCCTGTGCGATAAAGGATTATCCTGGCTCAGATTGCATTCTTTGATTGCTACTCAAAACAGGTTTGTGTCGGTATTATCATTGTGCATGCACGCCCACAAGTCTGGTAAGTTTTGTTAAGCAGCATTTTAGAGTATCGGTTTGTTTTTCTTTCATTTTTCGGTTTAGGTTTTAGTGCGGTTCGGTTCAGTTCGGCTTGTTTCTCTTTTAGTTCGGTTGCATATTAACACAAATACCTCAAATATCAATGTGGCTTAAATAAGTGCAGCAGCCATAATTCGCCCTCTCTGCATTGTATTTGTTCGTGCAAATATGTAAAAATCCTTTTATGCTGCATCATGCATCATGTGTGCTACAACTGGCTTTTATTGTGCATCTTAAATGATCTATATTGTTTGAATAAATTGTTAAACAATGGCAGAACACACACGACATATAGCAAGTAAGTATTTATGCGTAAGCGCCGGCGTTTGCTTTGAACAATGAAGCGGCGCTTCCAAATAGAATAGAAAAATATATTATCGTATATGACTACTTATACGCTCGTATGGATAAAGAAGACATAGGTGGATCGGCTGTATCTTAAGATATATTAGTATCTATTTTTTTGGTGCATTGTTTGAAATTATTCTATTAGAAAGACAATTTAGACTATTACGAGTAATTGCACTAAAGCTAAAACAATGCTGAGCGCTAAATATGCGCTATGTATGAAATACAAGGCACATTATGTATAGGTTCCACTTTACGACTGTGATTAAACTGTCGTAAATTGGTTAGAATAAGTATAAAAATCTTAAAATAAGTATAAAATCTAATTCTAAGAACAAATTTGTACTCAATTCAAGCACAAAAGTCTCAGAATGGCAAATAATTTTTAGAGTAGAAAAAATCCAAAGAGCAAAATAAAATATACTCTCTCAGCTGCTCCAGTATATGGGTTGTGATACGCCAACTTCACGTTTCGGGTGTCTGTTAGCAGAGGTAGTTAATTCGATGACACTTCTCAGCGCCGTTCGCATGTGTCGTGATTTGATAGCAATTTCCTCCACCACAGAACATTTTTATAAGCTAAATTAAATTATTGTAGATTTTTTTTTAAAAATAGAAAGAAAAAAAAAACAGAAAAACAAATCATTTTTTTTTTTTTTACTTCTTTTCTACTCAAATGAATTCTATGTTTTTTCTCTTTAAGTCAAGCTCAGTAGAGCTTGAAGAGAGGTAAATTTAAGAATTTCAACTCCGTTCTTGAACCATGAATTTGCACTTGGTTTAGGAAAATCCGTACTCACCATAATTTTGATACCGCTATGTAACAATGCAAGTACGAAAATCGTAGTTTTTTTTAACAGTGCAGTAGGTTATGAACCTTATGAGGTTCAGCTGGTGCATGAATTAAAGTCGAATGACCTTTATTTGCGCCGTACGTTGGGTCAATGGGCTGAAATTCAATCGGAATTCAGTGATGAGACTCACTTTTCCTACATGTCAATAAGCAAAAAATTGCCGCAAAATCCACACCACAAATAATTACTGTTTGGTACGTCGCATTTCGAAAAAAAAAAAAAAACATGGCCAAACGGCAAAAATTTGATGGAAAAATTGATCGAAATACTTTTTGAATCCTGAAAAGAAAGCCTCGCTGCATTTTATTCTGGAAATAAATTTAACATACATACATGAACTTCTGATTCATGGCGCACAAATTATAGAATGGGCCCCATTACCAATAGACCAACTGTCCGAAGAAACGTAAGAGTCTAGGAATAAAGATATCAAGAAATATCGAGATGGATTTTGCAGAAAATGTTTCCGAAAGAAAAATATGGAAGACATTTTCAATTGGTTTGAGAACCGAACCGCCGAAAAAAAAAACAGAGCTTTATCAGAGCTGAGGCCATCAAGCTTCTTGTGCCTAAAGAAAGTTTCCTTAATCATTCATGTACAACATCTTTTACATTTAAGTCCGTAATCTCGCATACGCCATTTTGTAATTCGATAAGTTAAATTGGGTATCGTAATTAGGTACCCCAAAAAATCACAGAATACCAAGTTTAGTATTGATATCAGCGTTTATTTCTTAATGGTCAGGTTTTTGTGAAACCGGTGGAATCATTAGTACTTACTTCTTTAAAAATGAGGCCGGCGGAAACGTCACCATTAATGGCGAACGCTATACAGCCATGATTATCGATTATTTCGTGACCCAATAGAATGGGATGTTTATTTTTTTTATATATATATATATATCCCAGTTTATTTGTACATCTATCTTATAGATACTAAATACATTTCTTAACTATGTTCGCGTTACATTATCCAAGTGAATACTATAAACCTGTCTACTGCTAGTGTGGACTAAGATTAACAAATTTGTATGCTAAACCTAAATTATCTAAAATTATACTTATTAGATTAGATCTATCGATCTCAGTATTATCAGCCGCCATGTCGCCAGTAGTTCTTGAGTAGGCATGTTGTTTACTTCGTTTGAGTGTATTGCAATTTTGATTTGGTATTTTCTGCTGAAATTTTTTATTTTATCGATTATTATTATCCTTATGCATGTCCTGAATATAAATATACCATTCTGCGTTTACTATGCTACATAGTATTTTGATTTGTTGACTTTGAATTATGACTACGTTTGACTTTTTTGCAGTATCCTATAGAGGGATCTTTATTTTAATTTGCCATTTGTTGAACCAATTTGTTGTTTCGTCTAAAATTTGTTGTAACCTTACAGTTGCTAGATTCCTATGCGCTTATAAAATGATTGTGTAATCTACAAACGAGGCTAGCATGGCCAATTCGCCACTCGGAGATAGTACATCTGCATTATATAGGTTGTACAATGGGGTTACCCAGAACACTACCTAGTGGTACTACCGCTCTGAACTGCCGCAAGGAAGAGTGCTCATCTTTAGATTTAATAAAGAAATAACGATTCTGCAGATAACCTTTTATTATATTGTAAAGCTGGATTCGGAGCATATTTTGTAGTTTGATCAGTAAGCCATCATGTCACACCTTATCAAAGGCTTTTTCTACATCAAGAAATATAAATATGCCGAATTTTTCGTCTTCTAGATCAGCAGTTATTTTGTTTAAGACATGTTTTTCCAACAGAACGAAGCCACATGCCATATAGCATGTCAAACAATCGACTTACTGAAGAAAACATTAAGCGAACACGTTATTTCTTGAAATGGACCAACCAATTGGGCACTGACTTTGCGCGATTTTATGAGTTTAGATTATTTTCTCTGGATTTACGTGAAGTTATTGGTTTGTGCGAATAAACCAGCAACGTTGTACGACTTGGAAGACGACATTTCACAAACCATTGCCGAGATACGCTCAGTTTAAAATAAAGTAATCTCAGTATTTTAATTCAATTCAAAGTCCTACACCTCCAAACACACACCGTTGAAAAAATAAAACATCATCATTAGCAATTCAGATCAAATGACCATTGAGCATCTGTACGAGTATACCTACACTCTCAACTCAATGAGAATAATCACAATATAAAAATTATTAGCAAAATCTTTTTATAACTCCACGAGTATATTTCAATCTAACAAATGCCCCAATCGAAAAAAAAATATTAAAAAAGAAAAATACAAAACTAAAAACCAAATCGCAGCTATTTTATATGCATTGTAAAGGATTTTCCATAGCTCAACTGTAGCATGGCTCTGTCATGCAATGCAACTGTCAAAGGATATTCTACAAAATATGTAATCAAAAAATGTGGATTTTAAACTAAAAACTTTGTTTCGCTTTATATACAAGAATTACTATCGTATGTTGTGACAAAGTAGCTGTGCTACATTTTAAATAAATTCAATAGAGTAAGTTGCAATACATTGTCGGGCTATATTATTATAGTGGGCCTATAAAGGTACGCTGGAAACATGTGCTCTCCCTCTCAATTGAAGCACTAAGTTTATGCAAGGTATCCCCCAACAAGAGTGCACGTTTCGAATCTGGCACCTTTTCTTTCTGGCCAACTCTGAATTTTGATAACTGGCATCTACGATTCTTGCAAATATTAAAAATGATGCGCTGAACAATGGAGTAATTATTGTGACAACCCATTGTAAAAATGGGGAAAGTTATGCTGCCGATTTTTCGAAGTGTTCTCTAATCTCTAATTATGACTCTAGAGTGTGATTTATGTGGATGTAACAGTGCCTCGAGAATCTTTTATGTATTTTCTTCTCACCAAATGCGGGTATTTTGCTTATTGCCATTGGGGCAAATATGTGCCTAAGCAAGAAAAGATTATTGCGATAAAACAGTGTGTTGACTCCCAGGTGGATTTTCAGCCCAACGTACGTAACATTTTCCATGAAGTGTATGCACGCAGCTCCTGTTGCGTATTGACTCATTCGGAACCTCTAAAAAACATACTGTAGTTGCAAAAGTTTGCTTATCTGATTTAGTTTCCTTCTTCAAAAAAGCATCATATTCTTGTTTAACAACCATGTCTGCTTTAAAGAAGTTACGAAAGGGAACACAAAATATCTTGCTTGACTTATCCTTGTTGTTTTTGGATAGCAACTAAATTAAACCTAAATTTCTCCAATCGAAACGCGTGTTACGTTTCACACTAAAAATATTACCGGAAAAACTGAGAAATTTTCACTGAAATGGTTTTAATGCTTATCAAAATATTCTTCACGATCTTAGTACACTGTTGGATGCGTGCATTTTTGCCACTCTGAAGATGATATCTCCAAAACATGCAATTTGAATGTCTCAATCGTTTCTTCTGGCGATATAAATCGTTGACCACATAACATGTCTTTGACTTGCGGGAGTAAGAAGAAGTTATTGGGTACCAAGTTAGGGCTTTACAGCGCTTGACCGGTCAATATAATTTTTTTTCCTTCAATAGGTCGAATTGTCTTGACGTTGATCTATTTTTGTGCGTTGTTTTCTTCTATTCGCTTAAGACTTCTGCCAAATATATGGTTGTGTACCACATTAAATTAACCGTCTTTCGATTCTCCAATGCTTCCGATTCTCCAATATGTATACTAGCTGGTACCCGGCGTGTTTCTGCCTCTCCTTCCCTCTGCCACTCATTTCCCTGCCAACCCCTGCTCATGCCCCCTTTCCATACCAAGCATTCCCCTACCCATCTTCTCCTGCCCCCTTTAACCTGTACCCATACTCATTCCAACTCATTCCCCTAACCCCTTACCACCCAACCCAACCCATTGACATGTATACAACATTTCATCCCATCTTAATAGAAGAATGACGTTGCTGCCATTCCCCCGCCTCTCCTACCAGTACCCATCCATCCCAATGTCCCCTTAGCCTACCTCTCATTCTACTACCCTTCATCCATCTGCCCTCTTCCCCCTTTCCCTACCACCCCTTCCCCTACCTCCCATTCCCCCTTCCAACACTTTCTCTTCCGGTTCTTTCCCTTCCACATTTTCTCCAACTCTCCAACTGTCCCCTTTCCCTTCCCTCTTCGATCCCATATACAAAGTTTCATCCCTCCATCAAAAATTGTTTTTGGGTTAGCAACACTTGGGGGCATTCACAGTGGATCGAATTGTGAATCTAAACCATTCTTAAATCCCCATGAACACACACACAAATTTTCATCAAAATTGTCCAGCCGTTTAGGAGGAGTTCAGTCATATACACACGTACAGAAGATATTTATATATAAAGATATATATATTCTTGATCAGCTCGACGAGACGAATCGAACAAGCTATGTCCATCTATCCATCTGTCTATCTGCCCTATGTCCCCTGCCTGTATGAATCAAAACTATTCCTCAGCTTTTAAGATATCGATCTGAAATCGAGTATGGCGACTTCTTATGGACGGAATATAACCATAAAGCATATACAAGGTGCGTTCCAAAGTAAAGAGAAGTTTTGGAATAGATCATTTTCTGGAAAGTTAAACTGGATACGATGTTGGTGCGTCTGAAGAGACAGTAAACAAAGAGCCAGTATTAGGTTTTGTTTTAGAATTGGTAAAGCTTTTGCCGAAACGTTTTATGAATTAATGAACCAAATCTGTGGTGATGATTGTTTATCTCGTGGTCTCATGGGTGCTAGACACGGTTTAAAAACGATCGTGAGCACATAAATGGTGACCAACATATTGGTCAACCGTAATCCGCGATTCCCCTCAGATTCCATTAAAACTGTTCCAATTCATGGAATTGGAAAAACAACATTTTATGGCATTTCGATCTGACAGTCGGGTTACCGAAAGTTCACATTTGTTACACGATAATGTCCAGCTTATCGATCAATACATATGACCGATTTGACCAATTTGAAAAATATCGCCATATTCGCCTGTTGTGGCTTCGTGCGTAAAAGTCGCACGAAGTCACAACAGATGAATACGAGGAGTGGTTGATGATAAAAATTCGATTTTCTTTCGAATAATCGGTCACAGGTGTCGACCATTCCTTCAACCATTAAATTAATTGAACTTTAATTTGTTCTAAATTTTGATCCGAATAAATGAATCAGAATTAATTTTAAAGCATTATGCGATTTATTTTGATTGGAAATTGGTACTACGAAATTTATATTCTCAACGGGAAGTTGAAAAATCCTTCTGAATGAGACCAAACGGATTATTTTAATTAAATACTTAGATTACGTATAGCTGTGGAAGAGTGAAAGTTTTTCAGGATAAAGAATTAGAGGCTTTGCATATTAAAGACTTGTGTCAAAGTCAAGAAGAAGAGCAAAACGCAGAGCATACCTGGCTGTGATCCAGAAGCAAGTATAGTGGGAGTTTTACGAGTTTAAACCGAGAGACTTAGAAAGCCATTGTTTCATCTGTCAGCAGAAGGGACTTTTCATTGAATTGTGACTACCGATGAAAAGTGGATTCGCTACGACAATCCCAAAGCCCAGCCAACCATCAAAATCAGTGGCGAAGCCAAATATTTATAAATTCAAGCTTGTGCACTCTATAGCACTCTATTTGCGATTAGCTGGTTAAAGACTTATCAAACCCAATGAAAATATCACGGGAGATCATTACACAAAACAATTGATGCGTTTGAGATGAGCTTTGAAGGAAACAAAATTCGAGCAGACACGATAAAGAGATTTTTCAGCACGACAATTCTCGGCCTTATGGTGCAAAACCATATAAAATTAAGTTGGTTGCATACACCACACATTGCCTCTTCCGATTACCACTGGTTCCGATCGAATGGTTTTGGCCTGACTGTACAGCACTCTTGTAATTACGGAGAATCCAAAAATTGGGTTAATGCTTGGGTTGCTTCCAAAGGCGAGGTGTTTTTCCGGCACGGAATCCGTATGTTGCTAAATAGGTGGGAGAAAGTAGGGGCGAACGATGGACAATACTTTAAATCGTAAATGTTTAGTACAGTTTTTTAAAATTAAGCCTTAAGTTTAAACAAAAAAAAGAACGGCAGTAGCAAAGTAATATAAACAATATTATCTTTTAATATATTCCTACCATGTACTATATGGTAGTTTAAACAGTAATTAAAAAAAGTGAAAAGAAATAGTTTTTCAAATAGCGCTCTATCGAGAGGCGTTGACCAACCACGCCACTGTGCTGTTATCTATCCGTAGTACTTTGTGAATGGTTTCTTTTTTTTCAAAGTTGTTGAAATTTTTTTTGTTTGAATGGTCTTTTCTGTGTTTGTCGCTTTGGATATGCAACCATTGGATATGCATATATTTTTTTTTTGTGAGTTTTCATTCGTTTTTTATGCTGGTGTTAAGTTCAGTTTTCTATTGACATGCATATCTCATTCGTTTTTCCTTATTTTGTTTTGTTTTTCCTTGAATGTTGTTGTTGTTGTTTTTGTTGTTTTTGTTGCTGCTGTCATGCAATCCGTGCGCAATGTTTCTAATCAATCCAGCTTCCGGTTGTCCATGATGGCACTAGGAGAACTAGGCAAACAACTCTAACTCTAGCTCCAACTACAATTTCAACTGAACTGAACCGAATTTGTCAACAAGCGGAACTATAAATATTCATGCAATCATGCTTATGTGGACTTTTGTGTATAGCAAAGGACATGTATCCTGTTGTTGCTTGTCAGAGAACTGTGATGCCACTCAAAGCAGCGAAATATTGTACAAGTAATATGAGTAATATTGAATGTTTGTATACGTACATTGTTGTAGTACGAGTTCCAATAGTGCGATTTAGTGAAATTCAAATTTGTCCTATTTTAAAATATGCAGATAGAGCTGTTACGCTTTGTGCTGGAATTTGAAATATAGTTTTGTTTATTGTAGTGCTATTAATATCGTATAACTATCTATCAACGTGCTACGAGGTGTAGCTAGTGAATTTGAAAATATTGAAAAATTTAAAATAGTTAAGACTGAGTTTTTTCGTCAAGTTTTACAGAGCTAAGTCAGTAAAGTTCTTTTTTGTGTAAATCAACGATAAGTGTGGTGAAAGAAGTACATAAATTAATCAAATAATTAACTATAGTTAACTATACTCGTATGCTATTTTGCACATTTTCATAATGAAATACATTTCAATGGAATGATACGAGAACAATTTGATAAATCAGTGATATTTGCAATTTCCAGCGTAGTAACTTTAAATTCAACATTGTTCCCGTCGACTAGAATCTGTTAATAGACTATGTTCCAATTTTGAGCAACCTGCATCATTAAGTAAGTGTTTGACCGTCATTGAAAGCAGATATGAAAGACAGACAGATATTAGAATGTTGCTGTAATCGATTCGTATTCTATCCAAATTTAAGCGACGCAAAAATTTGTCAATATATCGGTTAACCAACGTCAAACACTACTTTGTAGTATTGAGTACACGATTACATTTGAGTTAAATTTCGGCAACGACCTGATTTCAGTCCGTCTGTCTGCTTTCAATGGTAGTCAAACACAAACTTAATGATGCACATTAGGTACAAACATTCTGCTGTTCACATTACATATTCACACATATTGATATATAGGGTATAATTTTAGAGATGTGTAGAAATGAGATTACATAATTTCAAATTGGCCAAAATGTTCTTTTCAAAATTTATTTAGAACTATATGTTTTTTAAGTAAAGATAGTGCTGCGCTAACCAAGCATACGCTGGGAATGTATTCGAGACACCTTTTCAAGTACATGTACCCTGTTGAAAGGTATTAAGCCTTTTGGCCACAGATGCCAGTTGCAATCTTTCTGAACGCCCTATATTTCGAACTGAGTTGATCCGATTTTCTTTATTTTAACATTATCTGAATATAAGTTTTAAGATAATTTTCTTGGCCTATGCCACGTCAACCACGAAAAGCAACAAATAAAATTTCAAGACTCATTAATAGGCTGAGTCTGCTTTTCCAATGCACGTGGCTCTTCCAGAAAGTGATTGTATTGGTTCAAAATGTCCCAATGAAATGAGTCCAAAAGTGCTTTAATGGCATTGGCTAATACTCGTATTGAAGATCTTTCACTCCTCTGATCGTCTTGAACATTAGGTTCTTCCTTCATTAAACATACGCCACCACTCAAACAAGTTCATTTTGTTTATAACACCTTTGCGAGAAACAGTCTCAGTAGGTGTCATCAGGAGGTATTGCAAGCTATGCGTGCAAATTAAAATACATATTATTCACACTAAGTGTAAAGTGTATGAATACGCCTTTGTAGTAGTTGGAAACATTAGCAAATGCATATGAAATGATAAAAAGATTTTCAGACTTACTGTTCTAGAAAAATCAAAGATATCAAACTTGTCACACTTTGTCATAATTACAACTAAGCTTGCAATCGTTAAGATTTTTTTTCTTCTCATCTTCTTCGGAAGCATTTTGAGTTCACAAGTGCTTTGATGTCACAACATGACAACATTGAGAAAGTGTATACGATGCATATACAAGTATATGCTTTTTTCTTAATTTTCAAACTATTAACATGATTTTAAATACCCTTCATGCTTACATACTTCTATTCATTGTAATTAAATTGGAGACATAATGTCACAAGGGGAAAGGGGTGCCTAAAACATTGCGTAATTAGCGATACTGCAAAGACTTCACTCAATATAACTCAAGAACTTCTTCATTCTTCTTAATTTTTTATAAAACATGCGCCAATCGAAACAACTCTGTTGAACCCAACGAAAAAATCGAATGAATGTAAATCATAAAATTACTTTCTTTTTTTTTATGTGTTGTTTACTCTAATCTTTTAATTCGTGTGTTTGTTTTCAACTGGTGAATCTTCCTCACTTTTTAAATGTTGCCAATTGCATCACATTGAATTTTATTACTGTATTTACACGATTGACGAAGAAGCATCAATTTTGTGTAAATATAGTAGAGTGCATCAAAATTTTTCCATCTACGTTCTGAGGACTCTCCCTCCTCAGCTCTCTCAATTTGGAAAAAAATTACAACAAAAAAGTTAAAGTGCGTGATGTCATAGTAATCAGCTACATGAGATGAGATGAAACGAGACGTGTTCTTTTGCTTTAGCTCCGCTGTGTCCACACAATGAAAAAGAGGAATTTGTTTTGTCCATTTCTAACTAAAATCTTTCTATGCACTTTAACGTTTCGCTAATGATAGCATAGTATAAGAATATAGCATATTCCGCAAAGCTGCTCTCTTTTTTTGTTCCTTTCCGTTTCTTTGCTTTCAGTTGGAAGAATAGAGAAAACATACTCTCTATCTCTGTCGTGCCGTAAAGCGCAATTCACATTGTAGAACATGTCGGTCATGCAGTTGTGGACGCACTTGCCAACATGTTGGCGAGCATCAGTTGAGTGAATACAAATAGAATTATATTTTATTTATTATTGAAAACAAGCTTCTCGCAACATTTTTCCATCAATGTGTACCTTGGTGCTATGTAGGGTACCAAGCAATCCGTCTATATTGCTCTAATTTTTTGTTTTTTTTTTTGTAAGCCAAAGCTTTTGGCTGGTATTTGCTTTGTCTTCATCGCTTGCCATTGCTGCAAGTTTTTCTGCGCTACTTCTTTTTGTTTCCGTTTTGCATAAAGCCCCCCGGTGAAGGTGCCTCGTTTGCATCCGTTTCATGTTGCTTATAGGTATGTAGATACAATGCTTCGAAACGAGGTGATTCGATGCGAATCGAACGTATTCTTTCTTTATTTCGATCCTTTATTGTTGCCATGCTGGCCGACTAACTCAGCCTGTTGTTTGCCTACTTGTCTGTCAATGGAAGGATGGATAGACGGTTGGTTGGTTGGTTGGAGGGATGTTTGGCTAAGGATATGTGCTGCTGTGTCTGCTACTGTTGCCGTACAATATGATGATTTTTCTGTTGTTTATTTCCATTTTTTATTGTTGCTTTCTTTTTTTTTTTTTTTTGTTTGCATTCTGCGCTCCTGTGCTGCACTCAATATCGAGTGGATTTGTAAGTGTCATTTACTTGACGCCGCCACAGCCCATACGCCCACGTTCCGGCTGCCCGCTCCATATTCCGCTGTGATTTGCATGCGCTGATAATGCCATAAGTCCTGCTACAATATACAGATTCAGGCATGGATGGATGGATGGATGGATAGATATCCTTGCACTCTTACTCTGTCTCACTGTTTCACCGGAAACATTGTGCGCCACAAGCAGCATCAGAATTTTATGCTTACGTTCAATGCAAGTTGTGGGCGGCTGGGTGGCTGGGCATGGCATAGCTTGAAGAGGGTACACGTGGTGCAATAACGTTTCCGCCGTAATTTTTTCGTTACCCGCAGCAATTTGTACTTTTACACACAAGCACACTTATTCGTATATTCAGCGCCATCGGCAGCGATGTCCATAACAAGGAGCCTCGATGGAGTAGTATAGCAATATGGACAGAAATACTCGTAAAGCTGAACGAGAAACATTCGTTTCAATTTCTTTGCGTGGAGGTCCTTTTTTGTCCAGTATGCTGTCTCAAGTGCGTGCCCGGATGCGTATCTACATATACGCATATACGAGTATTTGTACAGCAGGGGAAGAGGGCTGGTGGGAGGGGGGTCTTCATCGCGGTATGTTTTATTTGTCCAAGTGATGAGTGACGTCTGCGCTTTGGGTGTACAGCGGCTGACCGGACAACAGCAAACGAAACATTCCTCAAGTGATTTTTCGTTTTGTCCTTATCTACCCTACCCTACCTTATCTACCCTACACAAATAACTCGAAAGAACTGGTATACTCAGTTTGTTGAATTATCTGTACACGCAGTATGAAAGTCGCTGTAAACTTAGAGATATTAATTGTAGTAAAAAGTTTTCCATACAATACCTATAAAAGTCAGAGGTGGGCTTGATTGCGGTTCAGCTCTTAAGGTGAGCGCGGTATATCATCTTGCATTTTTTATATAAATCGATCAAATTTACCGGTTCCATAAACTCTCCAATCCAATCTTCTATCTGATTGCTCACTTCAATTCTCTTTAGCTCGGAATTCGGCTAATAATTTCTAGAAAAAATTTGATATTTGAAAAAAAAAAGTGAAACGAAAACCAACAGGAAAATAAACAGCAAAAATACCATATTAATATGAAAATCTATTCGAAAGATGAGACAACTTTTGGACTCAAAAATGAAAAAGTACCGAAAGTTCGGCAGAAATAGTGTATTTATTTATATTTTTATGGTGTTTTGGATTACAAAAGTATACTAGTGCACAATAAAACTAGAAAAGAGACCAATAATGAATAATGCAAAGACAACTGCTTTGGCATGTCATGCGTAAATGGTGAATATACTCAATGCATGCATTTTAAATATGCTTTTATCTATTGTTCTTTATATTTTAATAAAAACATAAACAAAAGTCAAGTGTGACCTATACGAGGCGATGTGAAAAATGTTGCTGTATGTACATGTACCTATCCCTTTCGCAAGGCCTCTGTCATGTTTAAAATCCCAGAGCAGGAAGGGGAAAAGAATTGTTGCTGATTGTTATTCGTGTGTCATACGATCGTAAAATTTTAGTATTCTTTTAAAAAATAACACAGCAAATAATATAGGTACATGGACTCATGAAAACCTACCGAGTTAAATACATAGTGATTTCATAACATATAATAAGTAAAAGTAGGAATCTTTTTGAAAAATGTCTTCTTACATGTATCAACGATTATAGGAATAACAATATTTTATGAACGTTTTCTTCTTAAATTAATCAAAGATGATAAGAATTACAATATTTTATAAACGTAAGCTGCGTTTTTCTGAGGTGTTGCCAACGTAACAGTCCTGACACTTCATCTATGTAAGGCTGTGCTCTGCGCATATTGGCTTCTTACATTTGATGCATGCTTCACGAATAGATCTCTTCTTTTTGGAGTCACGGTAACACAAGGAATAATAGAATCTAAATATACAAGTTTAGTATCCCTACTCTTATAGTCATGTTGTTTCGTACTAGCGAACAGACGGACATGGCTTTATCAACTCAGCTTCCGTTGTTGATTAAGAATATTTATACTTTTTGGTGTCTGCGACGCTTTCTTCTTCCTGTAACGTACATGTGCACAAACTTATTACATCCTTGTCCCTTTTAGTGTAGTTTATAAATATATCGAACATAAATCCAGACCGGACTTCTTTAACAAATAGTTTTCACATAAATTAATGGTTCAGATAGATATCTTTATGTGTACTACTAATTTAATATTCAGACTGGAGAGCTCTTTAAAGCACTTGCTTTTTAATCAGATCACAAAATATTTTCAATTCTGGTTTACATCGAACCAATATAAAATAAGGATACTATTCAAACAATTAATCAAGTACAACTCTCTAAAATAAAGGTATCGACCAAATACACACAAATGTTCTTGTTCAGCTCTATGAGTTAAGTCTGTCTAGCTACGTTCGTCCAATCATCTGTCCATAAATTTAGCTTAAAGATGGTTTCTCAAAGACTTTAAGCCTTGAGACACCAAACTCATGTTATACAGCCACACGTTTTGGACTGATATCGTTGAAGAATTTCAATATTTGATTGGCTTGCAGTTCCCCATAATTGGATAGCATATGTCCACACAGGCTTTAAATAGCCTTGTAAAGCCGAACTTTGTTCTCCAAACTAAGCTGCGATTTTCTCCCAAGCAGCCAATACATTTTTTGTTTGTTTTTATGTTGAGTTTCTTTGTCTTGCCTTTAATATGACTCTTCCAAGTTACTCTCCGATTTATATCGAGTCCAAGATAATTTACGGAGTCACTATGAGCAATTTGTGAATTATTTAAAAATACTGACGGACAATCTCCTCTTCTCAGAGCAAATGTGACATGTTTCGACTTCTCAGTATTAACCTTTATTTTCCATTTCTTAAGCCATCGCTCTATTTCAACTATTTCATTTTGAATATCTTGAGATACTTCTGCCGTCTGCCGTGTCTTTAGATGCAATTATAGCTGTATCATCAGCATAAGTGGCTACTTGAACATCACTGACAACAGGAAGATCGGCAGTGAATATTGTGTAAAGGACAGGTCCCAGAACACTGCCCTGTGGGACACCAGCATGGATACTATATAGTTTCGATGTTTTTCCTTCCATTTGAACATAAAAGTAAGAGGAAAAATGGTCAAATGCTTTTTATATATCAAGAAATACTGCCGCAAAATACAATTTCTTCTCGAATCCACTTGTACTTATATCCACTATACGATGACATTGCTCTGGAGTCCCATGACCTCTCCTAAACCCAAACTGATGTTCCGGTATTATATTGTATTCATCCAAAATTGGTAACAATCTACTCATAAGTATTCTTTCGAATACTTTGGAGAATGTCACCAGCAAGCTAATAGGACGGTAGGACGAGAGAATATTTTCAGGCTTGTTTGGTTTTGGAATCATTATCACCTCCGCACATTTCCATTGTGTGGGAAAGTGATCCAGCCTCAAACTCGCATTGTAAATTAGTGCTAAAAATTAAATACACTTTTGAGAGAGCATTTTCGTAATTCTTCCGTCTATTTTATCATAGCCTGGTAACCTTTTTTGATTCAGTTTTGCGAATTCTTCTTTGATTTCAGACACAGTAATTCTACGAATTGGCATGCACATTTGACAAGGTACTTCCAGAAACTTTATTATTTGAGTATCTTCAGGCGCAAGATTTGAATTTGGTCGAAATGTTGAGTGTACATGTTGTGCAAATGCCTCAACCTTAGCTTTGGCGGTTTTATACCATTCTCCATTATGATTACGTATAGCAACATTTCGTTTTGCAGGTCGTTTTAAATATCTGGTAGCTCTCCAAAGGCTGTATTCATAGTCTTTCGTGTTAGGATCCAGACTTTTGCAGGTGCTCTGCAGTTGCTTCATTTCTTACTTCGTGCAAGCGTTTTTTAAGTTGGAATGATGCTGTATTGTACCTAGTTTTATCTGCTGGACATCTACTGGTTTGCCAATTTTTCCGAAGCTTTCGCTTATTATTTATAAGGTTCCTAAGCTCAGCTGATATAAAAACAGTATTCGCTATAGTACACAACAGACCTGCTTCATGTATAATATTTGTAAATGATTCCACAGCCGTATCCACTTCTAAACCAGTTTTGAGAGATATATTAGTATTTAGTTTCGCATCTATCCAATCTTGAAATGCTAAAATATCTGTCCTAGATGTGACAATTTTATATTTATTTGATAGTGCTGGAAGAGCAGTGCCATATGTAATTATAATTGGCGAATGGTCTGAACTTAGGTCATAGTTGTCCGAAATTAAACTTGAAAATCTGCTCTCTGCAGAGTATGTGGATACCGCCAAAATATTGTTTATCAGCAACTTTGTAAAATTTTCCACCGTAGAATTATTCAGTGTTATTAAAACTTCTTACACATTTTTAACAGCCCAATAAAAGTAGTTGAATCATCAACCCAAAATTTATAATAAAACTCAACAGTCTCAGTGAATTTCTTAGTATCGTTGTCAATTTTCCCCAAATTACAAGGATGATCTAAAAATAAAAGAACTTTTAATTTTAATCATACAACACGTAGCACGACGCTAAGAAGTCAACACTCCACTCCATATGAGAATTTAGATTAGTGCATCTCCTCATATGACACCAGTTGGGACAGCCGATACATCGCACAAACATGACATTGCGGTGTATCGGACAGCCACAAACAGAGCATACCCAGCTAGCAAACGGCAGCTGTTTGTGAGGTAGTTGTTGTTGTAGTTGATGTTAGATGTATGTGTGCTATCACTGGTATCAAAATTACCTAAGCAACAGTTAGCAACAAATTGCGTTGTTCAGTCTCTATACGAGTGGAGGCCCGAACAAGAACTAAGGTGGTACCATCTGCCACATCTGGAACACTTGAACCGAGGTCACATTCTGAAAAATCTTTCTTAGGTGCTGGTACCACAGATTTCACCTCAAAATTGCCGATAGGTGTGGTGAAAACTGAAGTGGCTACCGTCGTAATCGGTGTCACAGGCTCGTTGGGTGGTGCAATAACCAATAAGGTGAAATATATCAAAAATATTGTTTTTCTAACCAAAAATTAGGGCATTAAGGGCAATTATAGAATTTCTTTAAGTTTAACCAGAAAAAATATGATGATACATTCCAACAAAATGTATGGCTAAGTTCCAAAGTTATGATTTTTCAAATATAGTAATGAAACTTAACTTTTTTACTGTTTTTGAATTATTATACGTTATTATGTGTGTCCGAAACGTGGTTTGAGTCGAATGTTAATGATAGTCTTGTCTCTTATGTGGGTATTCCTATACTGTAACGCTCAGATCGTGATGACCATGCAGGATGTGTTGCCATATATGTTAAAGAACGTTTGAAGTGTTAGTTTGTATGTAAACATCCTGAAGATAGTGCAATAGAATATTTGGTTTTACAATTGACTAAATATAATTTGACAAAAATACTTATTGGCGACTTTTTAAATTTAATTAGCTTAGCATTGACTGTGTCCTATAATGATATACTATAATATTGGCTGGAGATCTTAATAGCAGTATGCTATCTGAAACTCGTCTTTCAGATAGCATGTAATCACTAGCACTGACATTTGCAGATACATATTTACCCACTCACTTTTCCCGTACATGCAATACTTCACTTGACGTATTCTTAATTAGTGATATGAAAAAAAAAAAAATTTGTTGCTTCAATCCCAACAATACATTTGAAAAATATAAATCTTTCTTCACAAAATTGATATTAGAAGATTTATGAGTTGCAAGTAGTCTTTCGTCATTTGATTCCATTTATTTTTTATGTAATTTTCATTAGCGACCTATAATGTATATATGAATTTTAGCAGCTCTAGCATATTTTACACTGGGAAATATTTTTTTTATATACTTGTCTATTTCCTCAATACGAAGGAAGGAATAATATAACTTTTTTGTTTGCACAGCAAAATGATCGGCTTGCGATATGCGTATTTCAGGGTGAGCCAATACCCATCATCAGTCGGCTTGGCGGCACATTGCTAATGTTTGCTTAAATGTCATGTTTAATTGAAAAGCGCCTTGTGTATTATATGAATTTTCATTATCCAATGTTAAAGAAATGAGAAAGACGTTATGCTTTCCAAGCATGATTTGTTGCATTCTTACAAGTATGGCTCTCTTTGTTTCTTATTCTTCTGTGTATTGCGGTTGCATTATCCCCTTCTAAACTGCTCCTAGTAACGAACCATTACTCGAGAGAGTGCAAAATGGGGCGTTTTTATAGTTTTTATCATTGATAGTTAAACAATTAATTCTATTTTTCATTTTTAATTAATTTTTCATTTTAATTAATAAATTAATAATATTAAACGTGTGAACAAAAAAGTTGTCCATTATTCCTTCTTTCGTATTGAGGAAATATATATATATATATATATATATATATATATATATATATATATATATATATATATATATATATATATATATATATATATATATATATATATATATATATATATATATATATATATAGAAACTATTTTCCAAACAATGTAAAATAACCTAGATCAGGTACAAAAAAAATTCATACATTTATTTGTTTTATCAGTTGAAGAGAAAGAGTTCTTCAAGGTTTGCAGACTCAACTTTCGAAATCAAGTACAAAACATTTTCAATGTTTATGACAAATTTAAAGAAAAACTCAAATTAATAACTGCAAATTTAAGTTAAATTCGTGCGAGTTTCTATGTACTTTGAATTTACTTTGTTTTTGTTTTTCCCAGATACATTTTTACTTTGAGTTTTAGTTATGCTTTTTTTTTGTTTTTTTTTGTTTTTGTTTTCGATTGCATGGTATCGTAGATACTTATTTACATTCTTCCACATCAATCGTTGGTATTCGTCATGATGATATCCGCTTTGGTGTAACCAAACTAAAAATCAAAGAAAATCAAACAAAAAGATTGGAACATATCGCAAAAACTGAAAGTGTGCTTTCACTCAACTCTCTGCCAAGTACTGCGATTATTGACAGATAAAAGAGTGGCTTGCTGAAAAAAAAAAAAAAATGGCGAAGAAAAAACGTATGCAGAATATTGTACGGGTATGTGAAATACGTGCACTCACCTACTAACTCATGCTTTGTTTGTGCAACGTTCATGACTTGGTTTGGTTTGGTTTGGCTTGGCTCGAATCGGCTTGGCTTATTGATGGTTTGATGTTGAACATAACGAAAGGATAATCGAGCCAAGTTGCAGTGTAGTATGATGAAGCCTCCACCAGGTTAATGTTGCTTCTGATGCTTCGATTTGATACGATTCGATTCGGTTCGATTCTGTTACTGCCATGCAGATTTTGTTTTGGTTTCGATTCACCGAGCACGTAGAATCCTGCGAGTGCGAGTGCGAGTGCGAGTGTTGGCATGTCGTTAGTTTATTGTAAATTCCAATAAATGCAGTTCAAGTTGAAACGGAAGTGGAGATACAAACATACAAGTACAACACACCCATGGACAGAATAACATAAGCACAGACAGTCATGCACGGATACCAAGGACATGCATGAGAAATCACAATAAAAGCAACAACAACAATATCAGCTCAGGCTTCTTTGCAAAAAACAAAAAAAAACTCAGCAATCGAAAAGGACAAAAAATAATTCGCAAGAAAAAAAAAGTAAATGAAAACCAAATACTTTTTGTCCTAGTACAATCCTGAATCGTTGACGTTTGATGTGCACTACTTTGCATGAAGACTGCTAGATATTACATATATTTACGAAGGGTGAGCTCAAAAATCTTGATGTACAAAAAAAACAACTTTGGGTTAACATTTTAAGTTCCTAGAAAATGGGCCACAGGTATACTTACGTTAGTGAGGCAATAGATTATACGCTCCGGTGCCAGTTGTTGTTCATAACAAGCTTGCGAAGATCTTCCTAGACTTGGCTTTTCCAAAGCATTCTCTACCAATTAAGTTTAAGTTCCCTAAATAAACACATCGTGCTGTCTACTCCGCTGTCCATCCTGATAAGATAATCAGCCCAAATTGTATGAATTGAACTATGTAAAACTCATCAGAGAGCTCATACAGTTTGTGAGTTTGTGACTCATACGATGTGAAACTCATCGCTAACTCTAATAGGTTAAAAAATCCTACGAAGATTCTTTATCTCGAACACTCCCAAAGACGACGTATACGATCTGGTTAGAGTACACGCTTCTGCACCATAATGCAGGAACGTAATTATTAGTGTCTTATATATTTTTACCTTTTTACGCATCAGCATACGCAAGTAGCAACAATTTCTTATGGAAGATCGTACCCGACTGTTTTACGTATGGGCATCGGCGTAGGATGCAATCCATCACCTAAAAAAGTTGCACGTTAGAGCATCACCTTGTCTGTGTTGTACTGTGTTGAAGATTTGTCATAGAGTAAATCTTTGGTCACTCCTTTTTTATCTCAAGCCACACTAATACGGTGCTATCAGTGCATTCGTGTACAGCTCCCGCCGTTTATAAAGTACGCAGGACAGAATTTTGTATTAGATTGAAAGGAGACTTACCCCACGTTGGTTCGCGTAGACAGCGGAGTCTTCTTTCTCCAAAAAGAAGCGAAGAGCATTGAGATGCCAATAGTTAAGCTAGAATTTATCGGACCATATATTGCATAAAAGTTGGTGCATACGACTCACCAACTCTTCGTCACCGGTATAGAATAACACAGTAGGCAGTTCTTCGAAGCCTGATTTTCAATTCCTGCATCGAACTTGTGATGGTTCGATGGCTCTACAAACAAACCATTATCAAATAGTGACTCTAGAAATACTTTTCTATCGGCGAAATTATTCCCTTCATCTCCATCAAGTAGGTTATAGAGCTAACTTCTCTATAATCTAAGCGATTCTGGCGACACTCATACCAAGAGTACGTCAAAGACCTGGTGTAACCAACATCCTCATATGTCGACTAGTTTCGGTCCATTGCTGGAAGTAGAGTGTATGATTTTAACTTCATGATTTGGGCAGCTCTCGTAGATACATTCCAGATGCTCGTAAAACTCATTTTTGGCCACTTCGTCTTTATCTTCCGTAGGGACGTGTGCACAAATTAGGCCAATGTTTAAGTATTCAGCCTTGATACGCAACGTAGCCAAGCGCACGCCTACAGGTTTGGAACTGGAGACAAGACCGCTTAGTTTTCTATTAACCGCCAAACCGCATCCAAATTAGTGTTTTCTCTTATGGAAAGTTTAGTAGAAGTCACAGTATGATTTTTGGAGTAACCCAGTCGTATCCATTGCATTTCCTGTACTGCGATTATGTCCGCCTTGTATGTGTCGAGGACATCAACCAACTAGACATTCCATATGTACATATATTCGTAAATCATGGCCCTTAAATGGTTTTTGGGGTCATAATCAAGGGGGAATAGCATCCGATGCTTCCGTTATGTCTACACTGGTAAAAGTTTTTTGGGCTGTCGGAAACCAACACATAATTAAGAGGATTTACCCTCAAGCAATTTTCACACCGTATTTTCATAGGTTACCCAGGTGTACGTGACTAACGGACGTTTGTATGCGCCCTATTCCGCCAATCTTTGAAATATTGCTTCGAAGGTTGATATGGAGACTTTTTATAACCATAAGCAACATAAGTATCAAAATGACCGTGATTTATTTAGAGGGTATAGCTCTCCTTTGAAAACACTTTGTATTTATTTTGTTGTATCTAACATGTTTGTTTGAAATTGATCAACTACGTACAAATGCTGATTCCAATTAAGTGACATTAAGTTTCATGATATTGACTCGATAGGTCAACTGTCCAGCGTACTGCTTGACATTGCAAAATGACTTGGGCTCAAACTCCGCTCGATTAAAAATCTTTAAAATATATTTTAATTCTTTCTAAACATTTCATGCGCAACAAAATTGTTCACATTATCGTATTCTTGATCAGCTCGGCATGTTCGTCTGTTTGACTGTGTGCATCTGAGTACGGGAACTAGACTCTTTTGTTTTCATCGTATCTTTTTTAAATCATTATGTGACCGGTATTCATTTAGAAATCCCAAGCCGGTATGCAGTGGCCCAGTTTTTAGGTATTAACAACATACAAACCCGCCATATACTTTTAGATTTTTGTAGTTTAAACGTTTTTATTTCAGACAATGTCAACTTGAAATGCACGATGCAAACTTGTTTGTATATAATTTTAAAATTTGAATATATGTGGTCGTGACACATCCATTATACTGGAAAGTCTCTCCGCTCCGTTTATATGGAAAACCATTTTTTTGAACCAATATCAACTTCGATATGGTGGCACCTTAAGAATGAACGTGTATATTCTTGCGGTGTTCCATCAAATTTTTGTATATAGCACCCAGATAAACCTAAAGCCCACTCTGTAGGTTTTAGACGTCCAACATTCGTATTTGTTCAGCTGAGCACTGAGTATTCGGAATGAAATCTTTCTACCGAAGTTAACATTTTCTCTTAGCATTGAAATAGATCCATTTATTCTGCAAATAAAGAAAATTTGATGTGTTTTGTTTAATACTCGTACTAAAAAGAGTTTATACATTTATATTATTTCGTTTCATTAGAAAAATAAAAGCGAAAAATTAGTGGAAAAAGGCAAAATTATTAAATATATAAATCTATAAAAATCATCACTTAAAACTTATGCAGATATAAAGAAGATTATGGATTACTTCTGCTTGCTGAATCAAAATTTGTACTTGCGTTGCTGTCGCATAACCATGAATAAAGGTGATTCATTAGAATTAATCTTATACCTCGCTAGCTTCTTGTCCTTGGCGTGATCTGTTTAATTCTTGGCTGAATTTGAAAGTATTTCAGATTCTTTGGGTTGATGCTCAACATCGTTTTTCACTCTACTGTTGCTAGTATTCTTTGCGACTTTTGTACAATTCTCACTGGGCAGTTTAGCATAGGTTTTAGAACGATTCATTGCCACCGGTGTCTCCAACTGCAGCAACTGCTGGATTTATTGACTCATCCCTTGTGCAAGTAATACTCTTTAGTTTAATTGGGCTTTTGCGCACATAAACTACTCGAGACGGCTTAATTGTCGTTGATATTTTATCAGGCTTTTTAATATTGTTCTCCGAATTTCGTTCTGGCTGATGCGCATGTAGTTCGGTCTTCAAATGGGAATCTATTTTTGCTTCGCTAATAACACTTTTATCTTTGAGTTTTGCGTTATTCTTTGATTTACACAGAATTCCGGCACGTGCAAGAGCAGCTGGGATCATCACCTCAAACTCCGTATCACTATTTGGTTTTTTCTCCATTTTACGCATTTCGATTGCTTCACGGGCAGCTTTCATTGTTGCCGATATTTCAATAGGCTTCTCATTGGTGACCTTTATATTTTGCCCTGGCTTCTTATGCTCCTCTTTGGTTTTTGTATTCGGAATGGTTTTAGTAATTTGAGTATCACTTTTTTCAGCCAATTTAGCATGGATTTTCGGTGTACTCGGCTTTTCTATTCGACAGACCGCTGCCGTAGCCGGATTCATTAACTCACCAGTTATGATACTACTCGAATTACTTCTGAATTTACTTGCCTTTTTTGGCTCCATTGCTACGCGAGCTGCCTTCATTGTCGCTGACATCTTATCAGGCTTTTTAATGACATTTTCCAACTTTTGCTTACGTAGTCCAAGCTTTTGATTAGAAATGGTTTTTGTCTCAGTAACAACGCCTTTCTTTGCTTCAAGCAGTACAGCAGGGTTCATCAACTCATCCTTTGCGATGCTATTATTACAACATTTCTTTGCATTTCTCAGCTCGATTGCTTCACGAGCTGCTTTAATCGTTGCCGATATCTTCTCAGGCTTATCAATATTCATCTTTAACTTTGGCACTAAATGTTTTTGATGGTTTTCAGCAAATTTATGCTCGATTTTGGGTATGCTCACTGTGCTGGCTGTGCTGATCAACACATTATTATTCAGATTTTTAAGCTTAATTGTCTTCATCGACGTCGTAGGAGTTTTCAACTCCAACTTTTGTTTTTGTTCTGCATGAAGCGGTTGAGTCTTTAAGTCGGAAACTGGCTCAGCTGGTTTACTATCATTTTTAGCAGTGAGCTCGGCATAAAGTTTTTTTGTGTGCACTGTCCCGGCGTCAACAGTTAAATTGGGGTTTAATGGTTTTTGCTGCTTCACAATGGGTTCCTCCAAAATTTTTACTGTGTCGTGAACGCTTCGTCATTTACTTTCTCTTTGTGGACGATGAAATATACATAAAACTGACTTGAAATGAACTAATTCAATTGTAATAATAAGTAGAAATTTTTATAAAATATTAATATTGTTTTTGACTAAAAAAAGTTTGACGTTTGAGATCAAAAAAAGAAAAAGAAAAAAAAAAGAAACGTTAACTTCGGTTAAACCGAAGCTCTAATAGCATTCACACGAAACTTTAAATAGTATTGCAATACATAAAAGTGGGGGATTAAATAGGGGCTACCCCAAAAATGTGTATGAAGCGATGTAGTAGATGTGTAAGATGCCGTCATATCGAATTTCAAGTTGATATTGACGTTTTCAATACAAATGCATAAAAGTGAACTGTGGGTTTATATGGGACTACCTCAAAAAGTGGGCGGGACACGGCCCTTTGTATATGTATGTTTAGCGGCTGTCTCTTAAAAGCACCATATCGCATTTGAACCTAATATGACTTTAATAAAAAATATTTTTCTTACAAAAAGTCAAAAGGGGATCATAGGTTTGTATGGGAGCTACCCCAAACAGTGGGCGTTTCCCACCCATTAATGTATACGTCAAGCATCCGTCTACTTTAAGTTACTATATCAATTATTAAGTTGATATTGACTACAATAAAAAAGTTTTTCATACAAAAAGTCAAAAATGGGCGGTGGCTGTGAATGGTGAAAAATGGCATAGTCTGCTAACTTCAGAATAAAGTTAGCAGTCCATGATTTAAATTTAAATAAAATTGCACATGCTAAAATGCAATTATGCTTAGATAGTTTTGTGCTCCAATTAAATATTTTGTGCTCGACTTTAAATATTAGAAACGGCTTTCTAACTTTTTTATTACAGCATGCCGTATAAGCCCTGTCCATATAAAAACCTCTAAATGAGCGATGGAGCCTGCGAGTATATTGGTTGCTTTGTAGTGAAAAGTTTTTAGTACAAAAATCCAAAAGCGTTAAGTGGGTTTGTATGGGGGCTAGCCCCAAAAGTGGGCATGGCATTCCGACTTGGGAATTCTGAACGAATGCCACCGCCAGAGAGTCTTTCACATATTTTCATTACTACGATTGGAAGAAAACTGAGGTACAGACAGAGGGAAGGCTTAATCCACTCGTCTTGTCGAGCTGATCAAGAATATATATACAAGTATCTGTATTATATATATACGTATCTGTATTATATTATTTCTTAAAGTTTCTTTTGTCACTACGTTATCTCCCTTAATACTTTACCATAACTAATTAATCAGTCATCATTTTGAAGGTTAACTTCACCACGTATGATGAAAAATAAAGATGCGCTGTTAAAATAGGAGCGGACATGCTGTTCCTCATGAGAAAATCCAAATTCATTGTAACTTAGCAACTATTTGGCCAATCGTTCTGAAATTGAAAGAGCCTGCTACTATCATTCAGTAGGACCTTTATGATCATATAATGTTAGTGACTTGTTCACGCGTTGCCAACGAAACTTCTTCAAAAATAGGTGGCAGCATTTTACATTTATTTCAGTTAAATTTAAATGTGTTGCATTTATAGATCTTTATAAGTCTAGATACATTGAAACTTTTCAGACCACTCTAGTACAGTGTTGTGCATGTTTGTTTGTACATGTATAAATATTTGTATACAAGTTTGTGCTCATATATCGATACATTTCGTTTTGTTTCGATAGAGCACGGTTCGTTTGGTTTGTTTCAATTGCCATCTTTCAATTTCCCAGCACTATTCTCCATTTGCATGTATCACCATATCCGAATCGAAACATCCTAGCACAAACTCTCCCTTTCTGTTTCTCTAACTGCATTACTTTCCCTCACTGCATATTTGACTGTCAGCTTTTGATTGTTGTTTTTGGTTCTTTAGGGATTTATACAGATTTACATGCAAATAATCAGGATACGCTACATTTTGGAGCTTCGAAACTATGTAGATACTTATACTATACTTCAGAGTTTGTTTCTGTTCTGTTCTGTTCTGTTCTATTCTCTTCAGTTCAGTTTGTTTCGATTCAGTTTCTAGTAGTAGATTTTCTTACCTTGTTGCTGTTTCGTTTCCATTGAACTTTTTTTTTCGCTTGTTAAATAAATACAATATAAGGACTCAAATCAGTCCTTTGAATCAACCGCTCAATTCCCTCAATTCGTTCGTCCTTAGTGAATAAGTAACTGAGTGTGTGAGTGCGGGATTTCGCATGTTATTTGGTAATATTATGGGTTTTTAATTCAATTGCTTCTTATGTTAAATGTTTTTATTTCATGGAAATGATTTGTGTTTTTTGTTGTTGGCTCTTTTATCTGTATTTACAATAATAGAATCGCTTAATAGAATCGCTTCTAATATTTTAATAAGCTGGAGCAAATAAAATAATAAAGTTTTTCTTACAAATGGGTGGTGGGTTTTTATGCTAGGCTGATGCAGTTCAAATTTAAAATTGATTGTGTAAAAAAAAACCAAAAAAAAAACTTAACTCAAAGTAGGCGGTTTGGTAAGTATAACCCATTCAACGGGCTTACTGGACCAATTTTGATATATGAAGCTTCGGTACCGATTTTTAGGCTGATAGCATGAAAAGTATGCTACATGTATTTTATTTGTACCAGACTTTCTAGTAGGCGTGGTCTCTGTACACAGTTTCAAATCGATATTCCAAAAACTGAGGGCAATATGTTAGCAGCATTCGATTATATCTAAAACTTCCTGTTTACAAGCTTCAACTGCTTCTGTAAGCGTCGACAAACTCTCTTGTGTGAACCGATGTGTGAGAGCTCGCATTGTCCTTGTGTCCTTTCTTCAACTCGATGAAAACTTCTTCGGTTCTGGTTGAGTACTATTCAGTATTGTCCTCCTATATTTTTAGTTTGCGGCATGATCAGTTTCTACAAAAAAAAAAAAAAACTAAAAGCTACGAAGAGCTTTGTTCGCCTACGATTTTTCTTAGATTTGGATCGTCCTGGTACAGCCATCAAATTTTCTTTCGGGCTCATATGCATATATACATGATTTGTCAACGAGGCATCGTAGACCCCAAAAAGTATATATGTTCTTGATCAACTTCACGAGACAAGTGGATTTAGCTGTGTTCGTCTGTCTGTTTTGATGTTGTTGCGCATTTTTGTGGCTCAATTTTTAAGATATCCAGTTGTAAATTGGCACATAGATTTTTTTCTTGTTTTGCAGTCAATTAGTGCATCCATAGTGACATCCACTTTTTGGAGTAACCCCATACAAACCACACGCCCACTTTTGACTTATTGTATGCGAATGTTTTTATTGCGGTCTCTCATATTAAAAATTGACATGGTGCCTTCTTATGAAAGTATTCTTCATTATTCAATGGGTGTGATTCCTCTACTTTTTGCGGTAGTTCCCATACATATTATACGCCCTTTTTTGCTTTTCTGCGTGAAAAATGTTTTTATTGCAATCAATATCGATTTAAAATTTGACATGACGGCTTATTATGGACGAACGCTTCACATAAATGTAATGGGGCGGATTCCACCCACCTTTTTCGGTAGCCCCCATACAAATTTGTCGTCCACTTCTGGGATTCTGTATGAAACACTTTATTATTACAGTCAATATCAACTTATAATTGAGTATAGATAGCCTCTTCACATATATAGTAAAAGGTATGATTTCCTCTTTTTAGGTGTAGCCCCTATACAAACACAAAACCCAATTTAGGGATTTTTCATGAAAAACTTTTTCATTTGAGGCAAAATCAGCTTGATATTTGACATGATGGCTTCGCATGAACGAACATTTAGGGGTAGGCCCCACCAAACTTACATGTTTAATAATAAATATCCGCCTGAAATTTTATATGGTAACTTCACATCAAACGTTCTACAACGCCGACAGCTCAATTGGTGCAGCGTATTTAACTGTCGGGCAAGTTAAAAAATAGCGTTCTCGCCTGTTTATTGTATATAGTTTTAGCTATAGAGCGCTGAGACATCTTGAACGAGAAGGAACTTTTCTATTTGTTTAGGTAGAAAACTAAAAAGTCAAATGATATACTAATAACGTTCCAAACCGCTCACATATGTATGTTATTACTATCAGTGTCTGTACAGCGTCCAATTATGAACATTTAGCAACAACTCAATCGAAAAAGATTTTTATTTTTATAGCAGCAGAAGTCAAACTTAAGACATACTTTTCGAATAAAAAGTGCCAAACGCATCCGCAATATAAATCAAAAAGTAGCACACATCTTGCCAGACTGACATCTTGCCAGTGTGACCTCCAAGTAAAATATGATAAAACGGAGAAACTACCGCACACAGAGCTGCTGTTAGAGATTTAACTATCCTATCGTATCGTGTACTCTATAAGTCTGCTATAAAAGCGCTACAGTAATTGTTGTCAACGCACGAATGAGCGCCATAACTCATTTGCCATAATGAAAAACTAAAGTGATTCAGGACAATTGAATATGCAATACTATATACAACAATCAGACCAACAGTCGGTCAGATAGACAGACACACAGACAGACAGACAGACAGACGAACATGCAAAGAATGGCGCTTTGTTGTCTATGTAATTATGAGCCAAATAGTAAAGAGTAGAAGAAGATATCTTTACAAGCCAACCAACTTCGAATCGGTCTAGGCCATTTAGTTACCACTCAACGCGACTCCCTGCGACTTCTGTACATGACTTTTCTTTGCTCTTCATTTCGCGTATTGTTCTCGAGAGATGGAACACTGTAAACGCTTCAGGCTGCTGGTGGTCGCAGTGTAATTGTGCTGCGTATAGACCCCAAACATACTTATAATGGGCGATGATGTCACATCTCTGTCAATTCTCTCTGGCTGGCTGTGCACCATATGCGTACATTGTCATTTCCTGTTCCTGTTTGCTTATTGTTTGCTTCGAGCCTTTCGAGCCATAACTTTTGATTCTTCTTCTGCATTTCTACTGTACGATTGTTTGTCCACACTTGGCTATATTGACTTCTTTTTGGTTTTAACGCAAACGCGAACAATTACTCGGTTGCCCATTGTGGCCAAGCTGAAGAGAAGAGAACCAAAAAAAAAAACAGAATACAGAAAAGAAAAGAAAAGTAAAAAAGATATGACAAGAAAACCAAGAAGCTAATACTAGAACGATTTATACGCTCGCTCCCATAATTTTAGGCGATAAAAGCAAGTAGTTATGCTCTCGGTTTTAAGTAGCTCGTTTAGAGTGAATGTGTGTGGCATACAAATACAGATACACTCACTCGGATGTCGAATATATATATAAAAAAAAGCAATCCTTTTTATAATCTTCATAAAATCGCACAATAAAAGTTCTCATTTTGTCGAAATGTGCTTGAAGCGCGTTGCTCGTTTTCACAATTTCACAATTTCACGTTTTCACATTTTCCATACGACAATGGTCAATGGTGAGCCATGTCATGGACGGTCAGTCAGCTCATTTGACCATTGACCAATATTCACCTTCATAAAATTAAAGCAGCTACAGTCGATTTCAAGTCAATTTATACCCTTCATATTTAGTTTGCAAAGGGTATTACAAATTCCATTGAATCTTTACTTTTCGAGTAGCACAAATTTTGAATTATTCAAAAAGTTTTCGTGCAAAGCACCATACATATATTTTTCATGGATTAAGTTGGCTGCTACATGCCCAACACATAATTATGAGCAAACAACTTGTATTGTGTTTTGGCTGAAATGTCAAAATGCATTTAACATAACGAAGGTGACCTCGTAAGTTTAAGTATATATGTTCAGACGAATCACAACCGACCGTGCGCATGTCCCTCTGAGTGAAAGTTTCTCTATTTGAGTTAGATACACAGAGCTGAGTTTATAAATTTTCGAAGAGTTACATTGTGACAAATTTATGTTGTTGAGCACCTCCACTATAGCTCTTATTTGTTACTACAAGTTTTTACGTATGTTAATCTATTAGTATCTTAGTTATATGCTTATTTTTGAGCTCAATTTTGAAACCCCTCTACTGAACGGATTCAGCTGAAATTGAACATGGACATGTGGAACTAATGGCAATACAATTTGAGTTATATATTGTAACTTATTATACTTATACTCTACACAGATAGTGTCAATCTATACTTCTACGTAGTATAATATTTTGAAAGCCTTTCCAAATACTCGCAAAGCTGCTCACTTGAAGATTTTGTTTTTTTTTTAAAGATTCAGAATATAATCTCTGTGACAGTGTGTACATTAAGGGCTGTAGAATTCTTAAAAAAATTGTCCTCGGTATTACAGAAACCGTTTCCCGTTTCATGATGGTCAACATCAGAATTTTTTCATCTTCCACCAGTAGATCGATGATTCGGGTACCAAAATGAAGCATATTTTCACCAGCCAAATTTTGGCCATTTTTTCAATTGTAATGTTTTTAAAACATGACTGAACCATATTTTATTGCTTCATTTAGTATTTATGGGATTTTTTTTTTTGATTTAGAACCAAATTTGGACGCATATTGTCTGAGAATAACCGATTATTTGAAAAGTTACTAAAGTCATTTGTTTATGAGACAATGATTGGGATTTCGGGGACTCTGCTTTTAAATCATTGGAGATCAAATTTAAACTGTAACTTCTGAGAATATAAAATTTTGTAGGTGATTGTTTTAAGATTTTCTGTACAACACCCATTTTGCCAGGCTTTGTAGCACATCCGTCTAAACCACCACTGACACCTTCCTCATCATACATTCATGTGACGAAATTCTGAACTTTCTTTCAACACTGCTTATTGTTATTCTGCAGGGTATCACATAGACGTGCACAGCTCGACTAAAGCTCTTTGCCTCACTTCTTGGACAACGTTTGCCAAAAATGCTCCAGTTTAATGTACATTTTTATGATTATACTTTTTTTTTTTGTTCATTTGTTCATTTTTGCAAAGCCATTTTACAATTTTCGTAAATGTTTTGAACATTAAAAGCAAACACTTGGCACACAATTATCGCAATAGATGAGAATTGTTTGATGGCAGTTGTCCGATAATGCATATATATGGAAAGTACTATATATAAAGATAAGTGCAATATTTAAATAAGCGGACAGATTCAATATTTGTGCAAAAAAGATTTTACTTAGTTATAAACACTAGGCCCGAAATTCGAAAATCTGCGATGACCTTATTTTTTATGTCGTTACTAAAGTCCGCATTATACACGAATAATATGCTCATTTGTTTGCTATTCCATTTTTGAACAAGTGTCGCACAACGGTAAAGCAGTTGAGACAAATAATATTTAAGAACTAGTTGTGAATTATAAGTGATATTAAGTTTTAAGTGCATTTTGTTATTAAGTAATTGAAATAATTGCATTAGAATACACCTCTATATATGAACTTAGTACATGATCAAGCTCATTTTTATGCAAATTGCTTTAAAAAACTGCAGAAATGGTTTCCCAACCACCTCCGCCTTCTTCTCAGCAACAATTTTCAAACATTCTAGCCCTTCATCTGTACTGAGACAGCTTGTTGGGACGATTGGCGCTAGCAGCAGCCCGCTATGCGGAGATAGCAATAAAAGAGTGACTACTTGCCCGCGTCAAGGTGGAGGAATAATAAAATGTCTTAGCCGCAGATACACGTCTTTCAAAGTCAGCTACGAGGTTCTCATCAGTCTGTTCGCCGCACAATGCAAATGCGTGTTAAAAATGAGCTAAAGCCAAAGCTAAAAAAAAAGCTAAAGCTTTAGCTCATTTTTAACACGATTTTCGAAGTCAGCTACGTAGTTCTCATCAATCTGTGACGATAATGTGAACAAGAGCGCAGTACTTGCAAGAATACAAAGCATGTTTGAAGAAGGTAAATCTATTAATATGCTACACAGCGCGAACTTAATGATAAGCATGACACAAGTAGCAAAAATTTGCATTGTGCGGCGAACAGACTGATGAGAACCTCGTAGCTGACTTTGAAAGACGTGTATCTGCGGCTAAGACATTTTATTATTCCTCCACCTTGACGCGGGCAAGTAGTCACTCTTTTATTGCTATCTCCGCATAGCGGGCTGCTGCTAGCGCCAATCGTCCCAACAAGCTGTCTCAGTACAGATGAAGGGCTAGAATGTACTTATTACATTCAATAAGAGCACCTCTACTTATATGTACTTACACATCATAAAATTCAAATAGTCCCAATAGAGCGTATCCACAAAGAAATCGTAACCGAAATTGAAATTGAAAAAGCCAAAATCGTTCACCGCTTTGGGACACTTTGAAGTCACACAGAACAGTAGTAAGTATAAAAATAATAATAAAGAAGAAAGAAAAATACGTTTTTAGTCCTTAAAAAAATGCGACAGTGAGGAAGGAAGCTCGCTCTCATTTCAATGTCTGTGAACTTCAAAAAAGGCCAAAAGCTGAAATTGAATGCCCAACAAAATTTGATTATTATCGCAAATTCATTTGAATTTTATTGCGTAAGATTTTTTTTTTCATTTCGTTTCGTTTCATTTTTTTTTTTTGACTCTATCGATACAATAAATGTGAGCACCCCAAAACTATTAAAATGTCCTTCAGTCGTCTGCTTGCCAAGAAAATGGCGTATAGAGATGAGAATTGTGTACGACAGCACAATTGGCTGCTTTGAAACCATCACCATCGCCATCGCCATCGCCATTCCGTCCAGTTGAGTCTGCTGCTTTGTATGGTCAGCCATATCGAAAGGACTCAAAATTGCTGCATAGCCTGGCGACATTTCTTTGGCCACGTTGGCGTCATTTTCTACGCAATAAAATAAACATTCAAAATGAAATCAACTTAAATGCTGCTCTGCTCTACTCCTGTTTTTGATTTTGCTTCTGTGACGAGCATCTCACATTCTGTCGCCCTCCTGCTGATGCTGTTTACTTGCTGCCAACAAAGTAATGTGTTTGTTATCCTTTTTATTATGCGCAACATTTCATTCTTCATTGTAGCACGCATTTAATTTTATGCTCATTTCGATTTCATGTGTCCATCCGCCATGTCCTTTTTTCGTTCTATTGCTGCCCTGCGCTGGTCAACTTAGCTTTCTCCATTGGCTAGCTATACTGAAATCGTTGGGAGTAATACACCCTTTGTTGTTGTTGTAGTTGTATCTTGCATATCCTTACTTAGTTTTGTGGCCGCGTAGAACCCTTTGACAGCGACTGATTTGAATGGGTCCCGTATGACTTGTGCTGGGGTTGTACGCTTCATTGGCTTGTCCCCTTTATTTCATTTTTTTTTTTTTTGGAATAGTAAGTTGTTAGCTTTGATTTCATTTCGGATTTTGATATATATTTAATAAGTCCTTCTTTGATTTCTAATGAATCTATTTATTGTGGCATAAATCCATACGAATTTGGTATTAAGCGAATGTTTCCAAGTTGTCTGGATGAGCTTGCATCTTTAACTTTTGCTGTTGTATGAGTTTCTTTAACATTTCTTTTAATAAGATGATTCTGATTGTTCGTTCAATATAATTTACTTTGCCAATAATGCATACCCGCATATCTGTTTTGCAGTATCTTCACTTAGCTTGCTATCTAAGCCATTAAAGGTAATAATACGAGTATAGGATGATCAGTGATATTGATCTATATATTTAATATGAGAACATCTATTCGAATTTTGGTTTATCGCTTGTTTTTTTTATAGAGCTGGACTAGCACCTCTAGTTACAGTTATTCCATGGATGCACTGTGGCCTTATCTTATTACGAGTTTAGTTTTTTTATCTTTTGTTATATGGTTATGGCTTAGTAGTTCAGAATAAACTCGAATTCGCTTTCTATTTTCCATATCAGTTTAAAAACGAAACAAATTTCCGAATATTGAAATTACATTTTCGCAGACGTTCTAGACTTTCTTTCAGGATTTTAAAGATGTTCTTGTCTTGCTTATTAATGATCCGGTAACTTAGTACGGGAGTACGGCAGATAGGCTGGTAATTCTTTTCGATTGTTTTGTGATTCTTTGACTGTAGTTAAAAAAATATATATACAGATATATTAAAATTTTAGTTAAATGCCAAAATACCAGGGAATCAAACCGAAATTAATAACGATAAAGGTTTCGATTACGGTAGTACCGATTACACCGTTTTCGATTCCCGGTTTTTGAAAATAGCGTTAAGTTTTCGGCTTTTGTTAATTAAATTTATATTCATAAAATTGTTTAAGTTAAAAAAAAAGTGGGACTGCATAGCAGAGTTGGAGGTGTGATGGTGTAGAGAGTCATTATTCTATTATGCGTTGTCCTACAATGGTATTTTGAAAGAGGTCTTTTCATACTTCTCTAACACTTTTGTACCTCAGGCGTGTATTTATCAACATGATAAAGCGCAAATATATGCAGCCCAGTTGTTGGAGAGTCAAAAATGTGGAGCTATTAAGCTGGCCGCATTACTCACCTTAAATGTTTGGGGATGGTTGACACGAGAGGTATATGGATCCGGACAACAATATTCGAGTAAACCCGAACTAACCGAAGCTACCGAATTAGTTACGAACACGCATCAATTTGTATACATCCCTTCCAAAACGGTTGTGTGAAGTTTTGCAGCAGATAGGTTGCGCAACACACTATTCATAGGAAAACGTTCGCCACAGCATTTTTGACAGCATTTATTTATCATTGGTTAATATAAATTCTTATAATACACAAGGCGCTTTTCAATTTAGCATGATATAAATAGCAATCATTTGCAAAACATGCGGTCAAAACTAACTGATGACAGGCTTTAAGTATAAAATGACCTTGAGCCAGCTAAAAATTCATTTCAAATGTAATTCATTCTTTTTGCAACGGTTACGTTTGCGGTTTGATTACCCGAAGGATATACATTTCTATAGGATGACTTACCTTTGGCAAAAGTGTGTTTGATATTTCTGATTTTATTATCATATTGCAAAATCGCAGCAGATCTTAATTAGATGTTCTATCTTTTGTGTTAGAAACTCTCTTCGCTTGTTGGCATTTGCGGCATTTTGCGATAGTCCTCCTTCTTCTTCTCTGACAGCCGGCTCCATGCTCTTGTGCCCTTCTTAACCGTTTCCTGCAAGTCGAAGCCATGGTTCTGTTCGATTTAAACGTCCAAATAATTAAAAAATCCAGTCGATCTCACAGGACACACATTACAAGTGGGCTTTTCGGCTTTAGCTGCTTTACGTTTTGGCTTTACGCGTGGCTTTTTAGTAATTTGTTTGCCGTTGGCCTTTGCAGTCCTTTTATTTTTCCTGCCGTTTGCTATTTGGCTGAGAAATGTGTGCGCATAAAAATTTCAGCTAGAGCTGGCGGTATCTCATTTTATATGCACCACTTACCTTCTTTGCACTTTTTGCAGGTATGTCTTTGGCGATCTTCCTTTTCCGCTAAAACAAAAAGAGTATGCCTATTAATTGCATCCTAGCAGGAGCATTTAATCATTTTGCTTATCTTACCTTGTCTGCATATTTGGCCCTCTCGGCACACGACAGCTTGATCCAAGCATTGGCAGCACACACGAATTTCACATTTTCAAATAGTTCCCGATTCTCCTTTCGACATTCTTTTACGAAGTTAAAGTAACCGCGACGCTTCAATAGGCGTTCCCTCATAATTTCACAATAAATTTCTATAACTTGGAATTTGAAGCACAATATAATTTATATATATTCGAATTTTCACAAAACAGTGAAAGACGTAAATAAAATGACATTTAAATCAGAGATAAACAAAATATCTCTTCATAGATTAAATTTTACAAATTTAATAAATTTAGCTTTGAACTTTGCTGTCACTTTTGAGTTTGTAATTTGAAACGAAAACTCTAAGTCACAATTGCCAATTGAAATCTGAGTTCTTTTGGCTTCTCCCACCAAAATCCACCATTTGTTTGTACAGCATCCGGTCCGGGTCCGTTCGTTATAAGCAGAAAATTGACGCTCAATTGAACACTTCTCGATCGAGATTATCAGTAATTGTTGCATGTATAATATAGTGCTCGTGCTGCAGTTATACTGTGGTGGCCTTTCTTCACTTGAGTGGACAACCGTCCACAGTGATATTAACTGTAATCATAAGTTTTCCATGTACTAACTACAAGTGAGCGCTGTGTTTGTTTACGGGTCACCCATTAAAGTGAGCCTCGAATAGTTTACGGTTCTATATACTCTCCAATCCACTCTTCTATCTGATGACTCACTTGAATTCTTTTTAGCTTCGAATTCGGCTATATTTTTTTGGAAATTTTTTTAAAAAGTTTCTGATCATTTTACCTTAGCCTTAAATTCAAAGTAATATGTCAGCATACATCACATGAAATTCAGTTGACTTATAAATTTTAAGTGAAGAAGTACCCTTACGAGGAGAAATTTTAAGAAATAAACAAAAAAAATAAATAAAATAAAAAATTTTTAGTGTGTTATCGGGCAGAAAATCCGTGATAATGAAAAGAATTTTAAAAGGTCTTTCGCGTACCGTACGTAAGTTACGCCATAATTTCTTTGCTAGTTTTTGGGCAATTCAAAGATTATACTCGTAAAACGTTCGATTTTTCTTATATAACCAAAAAAAAAACGATTTTTTTTTCATTTTCATAGCACGCATAACAACACCCAAGCAGATGCACGCCCTTGCAGCCAGGCCATGCTATCGGGAAGCAGAAACCTGTGAGAACGAGGTCAGGGAGACAAGCGCTAACATGTCTGCCACGTTAAGAGCTTCGCGCTTAGGCTTTCAACAATGGGCCTCCAAACAGCCGGATGTATCAGAAAGACACAAATGGCAGAAAGTAGCCGGCGCTTTAGCACCGATGGTGAAAAACATGGTGACCAATGACGAAGAGGATCCGATGATGCAGAAGCCATGGCCATCTGCATATACAGAAAGTGATAAATTGGGACTGCCAAAGGGGGCAGACGCTGCGTTCGATGTAAGGCAATATAATATTATTGAAAAATATCGTAGGGCGCAAGGAACGCTTGCTGAGGAGAAAAGCAAATTTCGTTTTATGGACAAAGTAGAGCCGGATATAAACTCCCCGCAAATTCCACTCAAAAAGAAGTCTGACGGAAATGTAGCAAAGTATTTCACTTCCAATTACGAAGCTGCTGAAAATAAATTTCCAAAGGAATCGGGATTAGTTCGAATTGTGCGTCAAACAGGAAATGCAAATAAGAAGACTATGTCATCATTGCTTTTGAAAGCTTGGATCAGAAAAACCGAATAAGTAAAATAACACGGCCCATGTATGTCCTTTGTCAACTGACATTCGAACCATTTTAATATGTTTATGTGAATGTTATTGTATCAAAATTTATTTTTGTGTGAACAGACATTCAAAATTTTAGTGGTTGAATCGTTTAATATTTTACAAATCAAAGAACGAGAGAAAAAAATTAACACATTGATTAATAAAACAAGTGAAAGAGTTAAGAATGTATAAAAAAGTATATAAAATAAAATAAAAATAAAAATGAAAATGAAATATAATAATAATAATAATAATAATAAGAGAAATCTGTGTATATTTTTCAAGTAATTTTGGATGATTTTTTGAAATATTGTTAAATATTTGAAATATCTGGGGTGACAGTTGATCTAAAATCTATACTTGTATATTGGTTGAATATAGATCACACGGTTGGTACAGGTGGCATTAGATATGTTGTCATTAGATGTATTAGGCGTGTCTATAGATAGTATACAGCACCGATCTCAAGACTTGGACCATAGGACAGTAACAAATGCCCTCCAACGATTTTTATCAAGAACTATGGTTCGTTGTCTCTGCTGAAAGTATATCCTATCCAATTCCATTTACGACTTTTTGCTTTGTAAATGATTATTAAGGTATTCACACCTGGTCGATTAACAGCTTACTTGATTAGAAAATGAAAAAAATAAATCGTTTCCGACAATGTAATGTATTGTGAAAAAGTAAGTTATAACTCATACACATACAGAGATCTAAAAGAGAACTATCAAAAATAACTTTCAGTACTGAAAAGTGTTAAGAGAACTACGGAATAGCTGATATTGTGTACCTGTTAAAATTCTGCTTTGAACAAAGCTGTGCAAGTATTAAAAAATTGTACTAATATAAAAAAACAATGTTTGAAGTAAAGTAAATAGAAATCAAGAAAAAAAGTAAACTTCGTTTGAGCTGTAGCTCTAATATTGTAAAACATAAACGAGGGGGTCGCCACCATATCGAATTTCAAGTTGATGTTTGCGTTTTCCAGACAAATGCATAAAAGTGAGCTGTAGGTTTGTATGGCACTACCTCAAAAAGTGGGCGGGACACGCCCATTTGTATATGTATATGAAGCGGTTGTCCACTAAAATCCACCAAATTGAATTTCAAGCTAATATTGATATAAATAAAGAATTTTTTTATAACAAATACAAAAGTGGCTGCTGGGTTTGTATGGGGGCTACCATAAAAAGTGGGCGGGTTCCGCCCATTAATGTATATGTGAAGCATCCGTCCATTAGAAGCTACTATATCAGTTATTAAGTTAATATTGACTACAATAAAAAAACCTTTTTATGCAAAAATCAAAAGTGGGTGGTGGATTTGTATGGGGGCTATTCCAAAAAATGGGCATGGCGGGTCAATTTTAATACTCTATTTGACTGCAGTAAAAATAAGTGTATGTACCAATTTTCAACTGGATAGCATAAAAATTGGTCCCCAAAAATGCGCAACACACAGACGGGCAGGCAGACGTACGTGGCTAGTTCGACTCGTCTTGTTGAACTGACCAAGCATATAAATAGGTATATACTTCATGGGGTCTACGTTGCCTCCTTCAATGCGTTACAAACTTTCAAACAAACTGATAATACCATTTCACGCTATGCGTGAATGGTATAAACTAAAAGGTGCCTTTTTGTTTTTCTCGAACAATTTTTCTTTATTGATCAATATCTTTTTTATACCCTGCAAAGTAATCCCTCTTAGATAAAATACGCTTGTGCCAGCGTTTTTTTCAATTCTCGAAACACTGTGATATGCTATTTTTGGTATAGCTTTGAGCTCTTACAACGATGATATTAATATTGACCGTATGAGAAAACAGTGAGAAAGTGTGCCTTTATTCGATCTTGGCTCTTCTGGCCGCTTCAATTGGGATGATTGGGCTTTGGTGTTTATGTCATAAACGTATGTTTCGTCACCAGTTATGACTCCTTTCAGCAAATCTGAAGCGTCGGCGGTGCTTTTTGTCAAAATTTAACAATTACGGAACAAACTTCGCTGCCACACGTTTCGTACTCAAGACATCCATTGGCATAAGCCAATCAATATGCCAACATCCTCAGCAATTGTGATTCGACGATTCTCCATTAAAAATTGTCTTCACTGCTTCAACGTTTTCAACGGTTGTTGACGCACTGGGGCGTCCAGGGCGTGCTTAAGCGTCATTAAAAACTTATATTTTTGTTCATATTTAGATACTTCAGGTTATTGCTGCGGTATTTTGTTTTCCCTTAATATATTTTTTTGCAGAAAAATTTCAGTAAAATGGCATAATTAGCGGATACAAACACATTGCATTGCTTGCTTCTTGTTACGCCTTTTTTTCTTCTGCGAATTAGGGTTAGAATCGGTTATGTGCAATGTGCGTAACCCCAGCGAATCCTTTCTCGCAATATTTTTATTTTATTTTTTTTTTTTCTGTTTTTTATAACGTATCTGCGCACGGAAATTCGCTTTTTACCCTCAAAGTCGGAACAATGTGCATTTTATTATCATTTTCCGACAATTTTGCTGAAATTATGCGATTTATTGCATTTAGTGTCGATTGCTGTTGCTGCAATCCTTTTGTTAAGGGGTTTGACTTCTAAATTGCAATTGCAATTTTTTTGTTGTAGTAACCTTCAAACGAATATTGACAGCAATTGTGATTGTTCATTTTAGGATGATGCCATATTTAGGCAGAAATGATGAAAAAACGTAAATTATTAACATCAGCAGCAATATGTTTCCGAGTCGATTTTATGGCAGGATTGGTTAGAAAGTCAATCTCTTTATGAGTTTGATTTTATAGTTCCGTAATAAAAAAGTAGGTATATGTATAAATATCTAAGAGCATTACTGATAATCGGTACACCGAATAAATTGAAGGCACAAGTGCAAGTAGTAGTTTAAATTATGGATCTTAAAAATGCATGTGTTTCACGAAGCAATTGAGTTTAAAAAACACCATAGCATATGCTATTTCAAAGAAGTCAATTATACTTATTATTCCAAGAGCACCTTGGAAACCCTAAATGGTGCTAGGTACCAGCGGACATTCCAATGGAAAGTCAAGCATTTTTATAAGCAGAGTTTTTCCACGCCACAATATGAGACTTCAACAACTTCCTCAGGCGTCGAAAAATGCTGACCATGTAAAATTGTGGTCGATGTTCTTTGAGACAACTGCAGTTTTTGGACGACCTTCTCGAAATTCGTTTTTGAGCGAAAAACATCCGCTATTGAAATCGTTATACCACTGTTTTACAGTGGCAAAGGACTTCATCGTCGAAAATGGAACTCAGTTTATCTTTGGTGGGTTTCCATAGGGGGCTAGCTCAAAAAATGGGCGTGACATGCGTTCCATAAGAAACCACCATATCGAATATCAAGTTAATATTGATTTAAATATAGATGTTATTCATACAAATGCATAAAAGTGAGCGGTGTTTTTGTATTGGGGCTACACCTAAAAGTGGCAGGGACGCGTTCATATTGTATATGTATTTGAAGTAAGCCTTCATAAGAAACCACCACATCAAATGACAAACTAATATTGACTTTACTTAAGAAGGTATTGATAAAAAAAAAAACACACAAATTGAAATTTGGCTACGCCAAAAATGTGCGAGACACGCACTTTGGTGTATGTATGTTAAGCGGTTGTGCATTAAAAGCCACACCACATAGAACTTCAAGTTATAATTGACTTTAATAAAGAAGGTTTTATTCCAAACACACAATAGTGAGCGGTGGGTTTATATGCGGGACACCCCAAAAAGTGGAGCATCATACCAATTGATGTATATGTGAAGCGTCCGTTCATTAGAAACTACCACATCAATTATTAATTTGATATTGACGACAATAAAAGAGTTTTCCTTACAAAAATTTAATAGTGGGTGGAGGGTTTTTATGGGGGCTATCCCATAAAGTGCGCGTGTGGTGGGTGGTCAATATTGATGCTCTATTTGAGTGCAATGAAATTAAGTCTAGTTGCTAATTTAGAATTGAATAACATATACTGAGTCCCTAAAAAATTCACAACAACATTCAGACGGACGGACAAATAGACAGACAGCCGGACATAGCTAGATCGACTGATCTCGTCGAACTGACCAAGAAGATATACTATATAATTTATGTGGTCTATGTTGCCTTCTTTAATGCGTTAGAAACTTTGTGACAAATGGACGAAGCCAGCCTCGACGAAAACCTTGTCATTAAATAGTGATATCTTCTTCGTCCGTTAATAATGAACTGAGGCAGAAGAAGTGCTAATGCCCAACTTTCTCTGCAATGAGGTTATTGTTCTACCACTAGGGATGCTTGATGACATCTTTTACGATTTGCAATTTCTTTAGCACGTTTAGAACACTCGCCGTTCTCCAGGTTAGTGTTGAATCTTACTTCACTACTCTATGAATAAAAAACAAAAAATGCATTATTTCTAATTTAAGCAATTTCCAGTATTCTATTTAAATTCTTCATATTCTTATAAAACTCTACTGTTATAGCTTTTACGATCTATTGTAGAACTTAACAAAATGCACGAAAAAAACAAAGTAAATAATTGCATACAGATACAGTATCTCACAGATACAAGAACGATAGCAAACTGTATGACAAAGTGAAATATGCGAGTTAATTATTTAATGCCTGTCGCCCAGTGGCTAACACTCGGGTGTTAAAATGCAAATTGGTATTGTCAGTGTTAAAGGATAAACAGTCGTCAGGACAAGACGAGCGCCAACAATAGCAGCAGCAGCAGCAGCAGCAGCACCAGCACCAGCAACGTGGACACTAAGTAACTGAATGCTCACTAGAGTAGCAACGATCTATATACATTTGTATCTAGATACATACTCGTACTCGTATATGGCATGAATGACAGCAAAGCAAAATAACGGCAGGATAAAAACAAAACAAAACAAAAAAAAAATGGAAACTTGGCAAAGATAAACCCTGACGACTGAACTGGACTAGACTACTCTCTGAAGTGACCCGCTGTCTCTAATGCTGCTTAGCATGAGCGGAGACGACAAAAGTGTAAGTACGCAAATAAAGCGCAGCAACAGCAGCAGGACACAAAAGGACGAACTGCATGAAATTTTCATTGGATTTATATAGCGTCCAGTTAGTCCAGGCTCATGACGCTGTTGCTGCTGTTACTATTGTTGATGTTTCCCCCAACCTCATTTGCATGCTAGTTTTGCTCACTGTGAGGCTTCCTGAAATGAAGTGCAACAAAAAAAAAAAAAAAAATATGTTGGAGGCCGAATCGGTGACATTGCCTTTGGTGCACAAAACAGAAGAGATGTTGCAAGGCGCTAGTTGGTTTTTGAAAAGAAAAAAAAAAATGAAATGTATAGGTATACTCGTATATATATTACGGAGATTTGAAGCGAACATCAGTGTACAAGTATGCTCGAGGATTTGCTGTTATCCTTTTTAGTGCATGCATGGCTGACTTGGTGTTGGCCATCAGCTTAAAACTTGATAGGGCGATCTGAAAAGTTTATTAGGAAGTTGCTGTGCAGTTCAAATATATATGATTGATGTACTCATTGGAAGCGAAGTACTTCTAGCTCCGAAGAAATGGATGAAACTTGTAACTTTGAAGATGTACCATGCTGAAGTTTTCATATTGTGTACTTCATGAGCAACCACAAACATTGCAAGATGTCTTTAGTTGTGCACTTGGTTCGATACAAGAAACGACCAAACCGAATGATAAGATAAATGATAAGGACATGTGTTACCATTTTAACTTGATCTTGGTGCGAGCCATTCGCTTTTTGAAACATGCGCATAGTGTTTGATTTAGTTCATTTTATCAATCCAAGACATACAAAAATGCATTTTTGCAAAGCTTTAACAGCTCATCTCATAAGAACTCAACAAACAAACAAAGAAATATCATACAGAAGGAACTACAAACTCCATTATATCAACACGTTAATTCTACAAAAAATTCTCGGTACTTTTGTGAACAACATAATACTGGAACAATGGAAGAACTATTGATTTTTATGGAATGGCTTGCCTCAAATTTAATGAGCTCCAGTGTAACAATCTCAACATTCTCACGCACCAAACTGTGCGACCCAATTCGAGGCTGAGGTATTTGCAATAATAAATGCAGCACGATTTCTAGACCACTGCAGTCTCCGATATCTGGGATGCTATCAGTGCCATTCTCAGTGCTCAGTCAGTCTAAGTTCCTCATGGAATATAAACCGATGCTTGACTATGGGTTTCAAGCATAAAAAAATCTTCTTGTGGATGGATTTCCGCAAATATAAATGCATCTTTAATTTTGGAATTTTTATAATAATATCAATTTTGAGATTGTATGATCTGCCATGAGGAAAGTCGATAACGAGACTGGCTAGCTTTAAGCTAACTCTGGAACAGAACACTCAAAGCATTTTCATAACCAACCCATTCAAGTGGCTAAGACACAACCGACTTCTTATAACTTCTGGCAATGAAGTGAATCAAAATGCAGTTTTGCGCTAATTGAGAATGGATCCACGCACAATTTCCACCACTCTTAACTAAAGGTTCAAAATTTAATATAATTGAAAGACATCATATTCTGAGGAACAATAACTAAATTTTTAAATTTGGTCAACATATTAAAGACATTTCAGACTACCCATCTATATTTACATTCTGTGTGTGTCTGTGTGAGTATCTATCTGTCCACACATCGCTCGGTTGGCTTGTATGCCCACATAAGCAAGGCCACAATGGCATCGGTGGCTGCAGGCGTCGACTATGGCAACTTCGTGGATAAAACACAAAGACAAAGAGTTAAGGAATGCGAGTGGATGGCGTAAAATTTCAAAGCTTTATTGCAAAGCGCGCTTAGAAAAAAAATAAGGATTTTGTAGGATAAAGTAGCCCAATATAGCTAGTTAATATACAGCTAGTTAAATATGTATCTACAAGGCGTGTGTGTGTGTGTGTGTGTGTTCAAAGCGTTTTCATCAGTTTAGAAATAAACTCTACTTTAAACAGTTCCGAGTACTTATTTATAAAACATATGCATAGATTCAAAGCAGTTGGCTAGTTGTTTGTATTGTTTGCATAAAAATGAACAGATCTCCTAATGAGATGTCCAAGCACTATGTAATACACCTCTTCTAGGTCCCTGCACATAAGAATATAGAGTGAAATTGTAGTTAAGCTGGCCAGGATAGGTTACCACTGCTGACATTCCTCAATGGCTACTTGTAAGCTATGGAAAACATTAAGATCAAACTGGTTAGCAAAAAATAGTTGGTGTAAGTTCAACACTTATAAAACCTCTAAGGCCACCTGACCGAACTACAGCCTTAAGAGAACAATCGCACAGCTAGAAAATCTCTATTATGATGGCAGCCATAACGGGTCACTGGAAAACACATCACATAGGAAGACACGTCACTAGTCTACTAGTTAACTGCCATGATTAAGCATTTGCTGTGATTTTGCCTAACTCATAGTAGGAAGAGACTAGCGCTACTCAGGAGTCTTCTCTTAGATTGTCTTATAGAGATGTCTGTAAAAGAGATCAACTATGTATCGAATATTCAGGTACTGATAAATTGGTTTACCTAAGAGCTGCATAAGGAGTAGATGACCTCATATGGTATCACGATGCGTACACTCTGGCCTAAGTGATGGCACGGGCTCTACGCACGCCGGCCATCGCAACCTAAACTAACGTTGTTCATATTTAAAATTTATTCGCATAATACAATTTTGATACCAATCAATCGCGAAATATGTTTTAAAATGCAAAAAGTTATTACATAAACCTCAACTATGTGGTAAAAGAAGATATATTCACAGACTTGTGTTAGCAAAAATTGTACACCGAAAAATAAGCCATTATCAAAATTTAGTTTAAAAGGGTACTTAAAAGTTTTAACTACGATTCGTACTCAATTTTCTTGAATCAATGGAACCGATTTATAAATCAAGCTCAGAAGTCCTTAGAATAAGTATAAAATTCTTGAAATAAGTATTGATATAAGTAAAAATCTAATTATAAGAAAGTATAAAAGTCTCAGAGTGGCAAATAACTCCTTTTTGACTTGAAGTAAGTAAAACAATTTTTAATAAATCACTGAGAAAAACCTAAAAGTAAACTCAAATCTACTCTCTCAGCTGCTCCAGTATATGGGCTGTGATTCGGCAACTCTATGTGTCGGGTGCCTGTTAGCCGAGGTAGTTAAGATGATGACCCTATTTCGCCACTATTTGCATGTGTCACGGTTCGATATACAAAAAAATAAAAAAAAGTGGGACTGAGGAACACCTGCGCATATCCTTTTCGTGCTCGTCTCCACACCAATCAGAATAACCAATAAAGTCCTGTCAGTCAGGAAGCTGCGCACTAGCGAGAACAACTGAGGTAGGAGTATGCCTATTAATTTGCAGAGTAGGCCGTCGTGCCATACTCTGTCAAAAGCCTGACGTATGTCCAGGTAAATCACCACTGTGTTTTCCTTCGCAAGAAACACATTTATAATAAAGTTAACACTCTATTCAGCTGATCAGGCGTTCAGTGTGCTTTCCTGAAGCCAATCTGAAAGTGTTATATTCTTTGGTTAGCTTCGTCGATCGCCAGTATCCACGTCAACAGGCATCTCTAAAACTTGGTTTTATACTCTCTTGGCTTTATAATGAATAATATAAAAATATAGCAATACCTCGAAAACTGTACTATTATGTACTATTATGATGTACTTTCTTAATGTTGCTGTACATCTTCACACTAATGTAGGAAATGGTAGTAGCAAAATGTCATGCACTAAATGAGCTCTAAACTAGTGTTATTATTGTGCTCTAATTATAAATATTTTGATATGGTGGTCTGCTAACTTAACAATAAAGTTAGCAGAGAAGCCATTTCTAGAGTCAAGCACAAAATGTTTAGTTTGAGCACAATATTACCACAAAACTAGCTTAAAATAATTGCATTTTAGCATGTCTGATTTTCTTTTAATTTATATCTTGGTCAGCTAACTTTATTCTAAAGTTAGCAGACCAAACAGTTTCTTAACTTAGACACGAGCAAACAGATGATAATTACAGCACAAAATTAGCATAAAACTAGCTTTACGAAATTGCATTGCAACATCTACGAATTTTGTCATATTTCAATGTTGGTCTGCTAACTTTTTCTCACAAGTTAGCAGACCAAGCTGTTTCACTGATTAAGAGTTGGGTAGAACATTTTTAAGTAGAGCACAAAGCTAGTACAACATTTTTCATATAATCACATAATGAAGTCTTAAGCCTTATGTTAATTCTTTAACAGGTAAGTATGTGGTTCTAGCGTATGTTTCCATGCGTTTAAATATTAGAATCGCTCTCTGTTTGGGAAATTGACTTCAGTGTAACTCTGACAAACAGATTAATATGTATTATTTTTTATTATTTATACTCAAATCGAAGAAAAACGTCGGCAAAACAAAACACCTACTCACACAGCAGGTAAGCAATGGCAAATTTGCACAAAAACACAAATAATCGAAATCGAACATATACCATATCATCGTCAACACCAAACCAACAACAGCAAACAGCACGAACAGCAAGGTCAGCCAGGACAGCAGGCGATTTCTGGCTAATCAATTGCTTAAAGATAACTAAATGGCTAACAAGTTGGAGATATGCAGAGGTATCTATGCATGGCTGATCTATGTGAATGGCTAAAATGGAATTTTTTCATGCTGCGTATACAATTAGAAGCGACTTATCGTGCTCGTTCTGGTACTCGTCGTCGTCAGTTGGTCGGCAATAATAGACTCGTTTGTTAGTTCCATACGGCATGCATGGTGCCAATTTCTGTTGGTGACATAACAGTGAAAAGGATAACACAACAGGACATTTCGATTTTTTCTTTCTTTCTCTCTTAATTTTGTCGTTTTTTTGTTGTTTTTTGTTTTAATGCAAAGTCAGGCGCAATCTTTTATGCTCTGCGGCTATCTTTGTTTTTGAGTAGCAGATTGTCGGTAAGACGACTCGACTCGACTCGACTCTACTCTGTGATACGTTGACAAAGTCGGCATGGCATTCACAGTCAAAGTCGATTATCACACAATTTTCGGGATTTGCCTTAAATCACGCACGCAGCATGCACTGAGACAATGCCCGGCACCATTTCAAGATTCAATTCAAACCAATTCGTATGTGAGCATGCGGCGTGCAACAACTCAATTAAAATTCTTAGAAATTATCGGAGCAACACTTTCAAGTAGATATCACCAACAAGAACAACAGCAGCAAGCAGAAGTAATAGAAGCACCACTCAGAGCATCGTCCAAAATGAACACTTGAAGATTTTTATGTAGAGATTTGGGGCGGTTTTGTGGTTTTGATGTTTAGGTTACGTTTTTCCCATTTGATTCTGTTGCTCAGTTTAAATTTGTGTTAGCATTGTATCTGTATCTTTCCGGCTTGTGACACTTTTATGCATTCATTCCCGACTGGTCTTCGGAAATTGTAAGCGCTGCTGTTAATCTGTTGAATGAATGATTAGCGGCAGACGAAAAGCGTTGTTCATAAATTTTGTATCTAAAATTAAGTTATCCAATGCAGCAGTGGGGAGTAGAAACATGTAAATCTCAATGCTATCGTATATAACAGCTATAGAAAGGGTGCATAAAATTGTGATATAAAATCATTCTTTTTGTACTGCAAAAAATAAAAATTACTTACTTACTTAGCTGGCTCTACAACCGTCTATCGCTCAAGGCCGCACGTAGAAAAACGCACCATTCGGTGTAGTTTAGTGCGCGCCGGCGCCAGTCGCTGGCAATCCGGATCTTCTTCAGGCCATCATAGACCTGATCTTTCCATCTTAAGCTCGGACGTCCTCTCTGACGCTGTCCACCAACAAGTTCAGGTTTCCGTCGTAAACCTTTAGTGCTGGAGCTTCGGGGTTCATCCGGATGAGGTGACCAGCCCAGTGCAGCCGCTAGAAGTTAATGCGCTGGACTATGTCAACCTCATCATACAGCTCATACGGGTCCAAAACTCGACGCCAACTCTAAGGGGACCAAAAATCCTACGAAGAATCTTTCTCTCGCACACTCCTAAAGACGCTGTATTTGTTGATGTCAGTGTCCATGCTTCTGCGCCATACAGAAGGACCGGGATTATCAGTGTCTTATAGATTTTTATCTTCGTACTTCTAGAGAGAGCTCTACTTCTAATTTGCTTGCTGAGCCCAAATTAGTCACGATTAGCAAGCGTGATTCTTCGTCTGTTCTCTCGGCTGATGTTGTTGTCGCTGGTAATTTCTGTTCCCAGATAAACGAAGTTTTCTACAACATTGAAAATTGAAATTCTCCATATTCACTGACCATCCAAGACGCGCTGATGGTCTGCGAGTGGACATCAAGTACTTCGTCTTGTCCCCGCTAGGCCCATAAGACGTGACTGTTTCTCAATCTCCGAGAACGCCCTGCTAACTCGCCGTTCGTTGGCGCCGATGATGTCAATATCATCAGCATATGCGAGTAGCATCAATTCCTTATGGAAGCTCAAGCCCGACCGTTCTTCGTATGGGCAGTGGCATAGGATGTACTTTTGGTGTGTGATAGCGTCATCATGCTTCGTATCATGGACACTTCTAATTGATAGCAAAATTGGCGGGCTGGATGTTCGGGTTGAATTATTTGACGCAAAGGATGAGATTCGCTTTCTACGAAGAGGGCACCGGAATAAATAAGATCTACCAGAACAATGGTGATGGTTCAGGACGAAAAACAAAAAACGGTGTATATAATGAGTAACGGGAAAAAGATCAACTGGAAAAATGGGCGGTGCGGGGCGTAATCATCCTTCGTTTGACAATTTTTCGACGTATGTTTCCATCTTTTGCTTTGATATATCATAACCATCAATCGCGACCATACCTCACAGGATCAATTGCCTGGCCTAACATAAGTTTGCTTGAAAATGTGAGCTCAATCGGTTGAAGAAAATCCCCAGGGAGTGTGGCACAGCACGCCGTTTACGCTAAAGAATAGTTCTTATAAAATGTACTACAAAGTACGTAGGATTCTAATGTTACGAATACCAATAATAATGGATTTTATAAAGAATCGTATCAGAACTTGGTTGGTAACCGTGAGTTGAATTTAATTTTTGAGTTTAAATTAGTACGTATATTGAAATGTATGAAACAGCAGATCTCTGATACCAACTGTGCTTATATATACGTAGAACGAGTTTATGATATGAGATGTCACGTTCACCGCCTGCGCCATTCGTTTTTCGTATTAATCTATGAACATATTTTAAATGGTATTGGTTTGGTAAATATTATCCATATAAGCGTTTTTTACCATCTCTCCAAAAATCGTTAAGATGATCAGAAGGCGCCACTAAGCATAGTTTATTGTGTTTTCATTAATATTAATTTATTTAATGTCAACATATGGTGAAATACATTTCGTATTCCCGCGTTCACTTGTCGCACTGTTTATTTTTCACTATTCGATTACGTGAAATCTGGTTTCTCCTTGATGCTCTCTATCTCAATGATATTTTTAGTTTGTTTGAAGGCTACCCTCGATAATGGCCCAAACATATTTTAATAGGATTAATTAAGATACACCAAATATTGTGTTTGTTTATGTCAAATACTCGTATGTCAAACAAAATCTTAAGAATGGGGGCCTGTTTTGTATGGGGACTATCCCTTAAAGGAGGTTATTCGTGTTCATTTTATACACTTTATCTGAACAGAGAAAAGGTGAAAGCAGTAAAGTGTTTATCTCCGAGTGTCTATAGTCACCGATATCCCTTCGTTCAAACAGACAGCCGGGCGGACAGACGAGCGTGTCTACATCGAATCGTCTTCCGATGTTGATCGGAAATATAGATAAAATTATAATACGTACATGTAAATTAAAGTACTATAATGCTGCTGTTGTCAATTAACTCAATAGAAAGAATTTTTTTTTAACCAAGGTGAAAAACTAAAATGATGCGAACTAAAATCCACTTCTGAATATTTCGCATAGACGAAGCAAAGTTATGATACAATAGCAGAGGTCTATAAACAAACCATGTCATAAATTTCGCATTCATTAAGTGAAAATTACCCAAGTTCACAGCCAAAACCCGGATTTCCGAGTAGAAGCAATGAAATTGTGACGGCAGCCGTGGAAGGACGAATGATATATGTGAATGCAGCTTAGCAGCAAAAAGTGCGTTTTGAAGAGTTACCGCATCGAGTTGCATCGAGTTGTATCATCAAAGACGTCACGTCAAGGGTTCTAAACTAACCAAGCCAAACCTTTTGGCATACGGCTACTCTACAGGCTAACCAACTACCTGCATTACACTGTCCCCCGGCCAGTCTGTCTGTCTGTCTGTCTGTCCGCCCGTCTGTCTGTTGTGAAAGAAATTCGCAATTGCATATTTATGACTTATGGCAACGTTGCGCGAAGGCAGTTTACGCAATAAAAACGGATTTTACCACTGACCGCTGAGTCAAGGACATGCTTGTGTCAATTAGTTGTCCTGTCAACGTCAACGGCTGTCGTTTGATGTACGTTTGCCATTCGCTACGTTGTACCTGTCAGTCACACAAATTTTGCAAATCTTTTCATTTGCTACAATCTTTTTGTTACGCTCACGCCTTGTCCTTGAAGGCCTTTCGCAAAAATTACAGACAAAAAAAAAACCAATATGTAGTTTTTTTTCCCTTACAGCAGCTTCTGCGTTTTCAAGTGCCTTGTTTCTTTGTTATGCGCGGTTTCCGCGGCCAGCGCATATCCTTCTTGTACAGAATCCTTTCGTGGTGGCACGAGCAAAAAGGCGAAACTCTTTTTCACATTACCAAGTTTCAAAGTCACGCTGTAAACATGAAAAGAAAAGCCAATCGTCTAAAAAAAGAAGAAAATCGCGCGCCGCTGTATTTGTTATCCTTGATGCTGTCAATGCTGCTGCTATTGTTGGCTGACGTATCCTTTTGGCCATTCAATCGCTTTAACACTTCGCATGAATTACTTGGCTTGTGCACTTCGGTTCTGGGCCGTGTGATTGCTGCTGCTTTTTGTTCTGCTGTTAGTCGTCTCCAGCAGCCATTTGTGTTAGCCTTGCGCACTTTTGCACTTGAATTTGAATTTCGTGCGAAAGACCAAAGGTGAAAGGAGGAGTGTTTTGTCGTTGATGTTGTTATTTGTGCTTTTGACAAATATTTAGTCAATTCAGCGGCAATTCGTTAGTTTTGAAACGCCCACGCTGTCGACATTGCGTATATCCTGCTGCAAGGTATTTTTGTTTGTTTAGGCATTTGACTGATTTTATCCTTTTTATACCTCAATTTTTTTTTCCTAAACGATTTTGTTCTATACGTTAATTTTTATTTACATGTACTCCTGCATGTATATATGCAAGCGAGGGTTACCTCTTTTGGTCGTAAACAAATACTTTAAATACTTTACGTATAAAACGGACGTAATGGACGGACGGAGCAACTGCACGGACATATCTATATCGACTCGTCTTATGATGCTAATCAAAAATATACTTGTATATACTTTATAGGGTGTGCCACGCTTCAGTCTGCCTGTTACATACATTTGCACAAACTTAATAAGCTCTTTTAGCGTCTGGGTATAGGGAAATCATAACCATGACTAGTGTGTAACGTAGTGTCTGGGCCAAGGAATTTCTGTATTTATGAGCTTTAGAGGGTGGTTTTAGACATCAATTAAGGTCTTCGACTACTCTTCGACAAACGTTCTGCCGATGCTACTAAATGAAATGATCTAAAGAGGTTTTAACCCTCAACATCTGTCAAAGAATGTTGATGTATTTGGTAGAAACTTTAAGTAAATGTGTAGGTTTAATCGAATATACAATCAGCGCTTTAAATATTACACTGAGGCCAATGTTGACCCATTGTGATACCACGGTTCAGTCTGCCTGTTACATACATTTGCACAAACTTAATAAGCTCTCCTTCCTACTCCTTATGCAGCTTTCAGGTGCACTAATTTGTCTGTACCAACAATTTCGATACATACTCTGTAAGATTATCTAAAACTGGACTCCCGAGTAGAGCTAGTCTCTTCCTCTTATCAGCTGAGCATTGTCATAGCCAATGCTCCATAGTTTCCTTCTCTTCTGAACTTGCATAACTTCTGCAGAAATCCTGGCAACTGATCCATAACCTTCCGAAAACTATTTTAAGGAATGTTGTATTTATGTCGAATTGGGCTACCATTGAAATTTTAAATAGCGAATTGTGCGCAAAATTCAAAGACTTTTAGTGTTATCCTCGTATATATAAAAAAAAAGGAAAAAAAAAAAGAAAAAAAAGAAGTGTTTTCTCCATTTTGTCGAACATTTGAACAAGCCGTTGTCAATATAAATGTTTAATTTTTGCAAATAAATGTTCTGTGCTAACAAATAAGACCTCCTTTTTATTTTTTATTTTTTTTGCCTGGCATTTTTCTTTTGGGAGATATTGGTTTAAAACCCTTTTTCGCATGAAATTTTTTATATCAATGTTGACATGCGTTTAGAAATACGTGCAAACATTTATGTTCTTGTAAATTTTGCTAACAAATTAAATAATACAGTCTTTATACTCATACATACATAAGTAAAGGGTCTGTTCCAATATAAATGAAAATATATCTCAAAACGCTTAAGCGTCTTTCTATCCATGTTTCAAAAAGTCACTTCAGTCGGGTGATTTGTGCCAGGAAAATCGGGCGATTGGAGCCAAGTAACGTTTTGTTGTTTTTAATTGATTTCTTTGAGTTTCTTCATACTTTCAGTGAAAATTTGTAAATTTTGAAGAAATTTACCACGGTAACATGCGCAAGAAATGTTAGCTTGTAAAAAATGTCATCAAGCATCTATCGGTGTGGGACAACAACCTAATGACAGCGATAGATTGGTACTACCACTTCAGGAAGAGGAATGCTATTATTTCTACCCGCACACCCGAACATACAACTCTTCATAGTGTCAAGGCTTCATAGTCATCAGAATGTGAATGGCAATTTCTTGACAGCTTATATCAAATTTTGTATGACTATGCCTATTCACCATTCACCATTCACCATTTGGAACTAGTCTTGAAGGGTTTGCGACGGGTTAAATTGCTTCGCAGGAAAATGAAACGATGGTGACCATGGTTTTTTCTGTCACTGCTGCGGGTATTTCGATTGCACCTGGCAAAAAATATGCAAATACTTTTCTTGGAGAATGCAGCATATATTGTATCCATAGGCGTTGCAAAACAGTTCGGATGCAACAGAAGTTCGTTGAAGGTTTTTTATGCAAGTCAGTGCAATGCGTGGCTGAAAAACAATGCCGGCCGAGTACCTAAAATTCGTGATATTTTCGGCTCGGTCAAATCGGCTCCAATTTTTGCTCCTTTGCTTCAAACCATTGTCAACGGTTTTCAGTCGACGGGAATATTGCTATTTAAGGCCGATGTTTTTAATTGAGGTTGACATCGTACAGATCGTAGTCAGTTAAACACATAACATTCTCGTAATGAAGAATAGTTTTTTTATTTTCTTCTGTCGGGTGTCCCGATTTTTTTAAAGGGGCTTAAATCACCCGGCGAATTTTTATTTCGCCAAAAATTTGCATTTTTGGAAAAGACTTGAGAAAAGCTTGAAGTGCTTTTTCAAAAATTAAAAAAAAAAAACCAAAACGAAAACAAATAAAGCAAGAGTGTAGATTTTGAAGCTAAGTTTCCGCAGACATCTGCATCCAGTGAGATATCTTAAAAATTGATCCCAGAAAAATGAACAACAATTAATAGATAGACAAACGGACAGACAACATGTGGAGAACTGCGCAATATTTAAAATTATTTGATTTCAAACAAAACTACAAACGGCAGCTGGTGCCACAACAATGGAGAGAAGTCTTTCGCTTCAACTGCAGCAACAGTTTACTTCTTTCGCTCTTTTTGGAGCAATGCTGAAGAAGTGATAGTGGAACGTGCGCTATAAACTCATTATCGAATCAGACCTTCTGTCTCACCGGTTAGACTGGAATGCCAGAATAAAAATATTTAATGCTAAAAATTCGCCGTGTATGATGAAATTTATGCAGCAACTATACAAGCACTTCCACAAAATTTCCTTCCATGACATCTTTTTAACTCCAGCTTCAGGCTTGGACACTTTTCGAATCAATGGAACTGTGCAGAGATTATTTTTATTCCAAAGCATAGCGAACCAAAAATGGGATTGCTTTAACCGACCATCACTTTGTATTTTGATACTTCGGAAATGACACTTCGAAACAGGTGCACCGAATTGTTAAGAAGATAATCGGTATTTCTTGATGTAGAAAAGGATCATGTGTGACATAAATGTCTTCTTTGGAAAGTAAAAGAATTTCTACCTGCATTCGGTTATACGTTCAGGAGCAATAGTTCTATATCAGAGATATGTAGAGATGCACACTCTACTGTCAAAGGGATACACTCTTGGGTACCATAGGGTAGTGTATGGTACTCCTTACTCTACACGTTATATGCGTCAGAAGTGCGTTGATCCAACAAATGAAGGGCTGAATGAATAAATGGAACATATTAGTGAATGCTGAAAAATCAGTTCACACAATGTTTACTCTTCGTCAAGGCTGAATTAGTTTTAACGGCGTAAATTTTTGAAAACTCCATGTATTGTTTTGAAAGTTTTTCGTACTTTTCAAATCGGTTTCTAATCACATTTTCATATGAGTGTATTTGTGCCACTTAACAATATCGTCGGCGTACATAAACTATTGGATTTGAATGTTGATGTCGAAGATCTTCAATCTTCTTATAGGCAATATTCTGTGTTGCTTCAATCTGCTGCGAAGTACACTTCATAGCCGCCAAAACTTAAACTTAAACTTACCTACCAATCCAAATCTCTTGATAGATCTTTTGTTAGAGAAGTTACAAGTGTCCGGCAATTTATGAGCTTGTTATAGCTCCAGAAATTGTCACTTCTTGTTTTAGCACTTCTTAAATTTGTAAGACTCATAGAATAACTTTATATCAATTTCTAATATACTCGTACACACAATGCACATAACACTCTATCGAACAACCCCAGATATTAATATTCCCATGGGTCAATGTATTTAGAAACACTTGTCACAATAAACAACCATGAAAATGAACAAAATATTGAAAAATGAAATAAAATTATAAATCATACAGGATAAAAAAACGAATAGGTATATATTAAAATGGCGTAAAAAAGAACCGGAAAAAAAACAGCGTGGAGAAAGTGTTTTTTGGTGGAGTGTGTGAGAGATTTTAAATTGGTCTGCGGCCAAAAAGCATGACGCGTCAACATTATTAAATCCTTTACTTTCGCTGCGACTATGGAAAGAAACAAAAAAAAAAAAAAGGACGAAAGGATTTTATGACCACATAAAAGCAAAACAAAAGCCAAATCAAAAAATCAACCATAAAAGTCGAATCGTTATGCTGTATGGAGTAGTAGTCTAGAAAGTGGGAGGGTGTTGCTCTTCTCAAATGGGTGGAGGTACTATTGTTGTTGTTTTTGTAGCGTATGTGTGCATGTGTGTGTGTGTATGTGTGTGTGTCATTAGACATGCCAAATTTATGATTGTTGTTGTGATTTTCAACACATATAAACTCGTACGAAATTCGCATTTGCCATTTGACTCCTTTCGCAACGTTTTCGTCCTTTTACCCCTTTCGGTCTTTCGGCTGTCACACTGTTTTACACTTTGGCGCAAGTTTTTTCCTTTATTTTTACGCATTGGACATGAACTCATAAATTCTATAAATTGTTCGGCTATTATTTTCGTGGCTGTCAGAGCAATATTGTGTCGACTCGACTTGCTTCGACTTGATTCTCCAAAAGAGTTCAACTCTGTGCAGTTCCATCCTGCCGCATCACTCACGATTTCGTTATCGGATGGCAGCGGGTGTTGTCATTGCGCCAGTCATATGTGTGCGTACAGGACCGAGAAAAAAAATGTTTATATAGTATATAAATGAATAAAGGCGTATATAGCAAATTCGTTGGAGTAATTCGTCGCGTCTTCATCACATAAAGTTAAATAAAATAGTAATTTAATAAATATAAAAAAAAGCGGAAAACAAATTCGCAGATACATTCCCACCACATATGCATATATATTCTCCCTTACTTCGTTTGTTGCTGATGTTTCGATTCTTTCCCAGAGAAAACACCATAAGGTTGACTTTGGTCGATTGAGAGCATCTCTGGCCAAAGTTGAAAAGTCTGTTTGTGAATTATAAATTTGTATGAGGCTAGTGGCCTGGTCCTATATGGAGCTATAAGATCTATCGACACCAAATTAAGTAACAAAATGTATTCGGGCTACCATTTGCGTTTTTATTTCATATACGAAGACATGTCTATCGTAGATCATAAATTAAATAGCTATACTTATTCAAAAGTTAAATTATATCGATTTAAAAAAGAATATGTAAATTATATCCGCACCTCTTGCAGACAAAACTATCGTATGCGGATCCGCAAACGATTCGCAAGCACACATTTTGTCGCCTTCGGAAATTTTGCGCGAAGAATATTCGGGTTTCATTCCCAAAATGTTCCCATCATTTAGTGCATGTAAACAAATCTAAAGACAAGTGACGTGACCCATTCTGTGGAACTCCTGGGCAGAAAAGCCGTGCATTTCATATGTTTGATGCATTTTCCAATAATTCCAATTAGTCTTAGTCTTTCCATACTAACAATTGTTCATACTCGTAGAACTAAGACTTAAAAAATTAAATGTGTATTATACGCAGCTGCTGTATAGGAGAAGAGGCATAATTTGTATCGCGTATTGTTTGCCCAAGTTAGATGAATGCTGGCTTGTTGGCGATTGGTCAACTGGGCTTCTATTTAACTTACTGAGTGTGTGTGTGTGTGTGTTTATGTGTTATATTGAATCCTTATAACTAAATTTTAAACCATTTCTAATGGCCGAAATAAGTTGAATTTGGAAATGAAAATGCAATATAACATTATTTTTGATGGTCAAATCTAAAGTGCGAATGCCCAAACTAAAAATAAATATAATAAAGAAAAACAAAATTTCATAACGAATAATAGCAAGTTTCAAACGATTCAGCCGCAATCTAAGCATGATTTTTGATACAGTCACCAAAAAAATTTTAATGAAACACATACAAAGTAAAACTTACAATCTCCTATCTCTTTCGCACTCGCAGAGCGTTATCAACTTGTAACTGGCTGCTAGCACGCTACTGTTTATGCCCTGTTCAGACGATTATTGTTCTTCCATTTTAAAACAATTATCTTATTATTTTAACGGTGTCACAGGTGAAGAGTCTTGAGCCAGAAAGAAATGTTCACGCCATTGTGTGACTACATATGGCTACAGTAGCATTAGAGAATGGAAAGTCGGTTAATTCTGAGTGGTAGACAACCATTTGCTTGTCAGAAGTCTCAAGTGAATGGAATGGAAGGAAAATAATGCAAAGCGACAGATATCATCATGATAGAATACTTCTAGTACGAGGGCTGCTATTTATATTTCGGGAACTAGCAACACGAATGTCAAAAGCTAAAATCTGGTAACACCATAATAAAGTTTGACATTTTTTGGCATAAACGTACTCACAAAGTTTTGATGTATTTGCTATTTGTTTTCTTTACAGTGAGTTAAGAAAAGCAATTTGGCCAAAAAATGGAAATTTCAAGAGAAGGTTTTCGTTGGATTTTTTTTTACCAATTTTCGACGTGGATTATCTCAACAAGAATGTGTCAATGAAGTCAGTTCTTTGTATGGCGATAAAGCGCCATCAAAAACCACAGTATATCGCTGGTATAGTGAATTCAATCGAGGCATCCTTGCACATTAGTTCCACTTCAATACATTCGATTTTGCATTGAACACTTAATTTATCAATCGCTCAAAAAAAGGCTCGCCTCGATTGGTGTAAGGAACTGATTCAAAAGTTCGACCGTGGTGCTTCAAAAGACGTGTATAAAATCGTTACAGGTGACGAATCATGGATATATGCGTATGAGCCGGAAACAAAACAGCAATCGACCGTGTGGGTATTCCAAGACGAAAAGCCAACAAAAAGCCAACAGCGAAGCAAATGATCGCCTGTTTCTTCGACCGAATGGGTCATGTGGCTACAGTTCTGCTTGAGCAATGTAGGACGGTGAAATCCAGAGTGGTCAACGACCATTTGTTTGTCGCAAAACCAACCAACCGCCTTCTTCTTGCTCCCGAGTATCAAAGGTAAACTGCGTGGTCAACGATTTACGAGCGCCGAAGAAGCAGTTGAAGCGTTCAAAAACCATGTTTTGGAGGTGTCTCAAGAGGAATGGAAAAACTGCTATGACAAGGGTTCACTTACTATGCTATCCACGAGTATCATATTGTGTCAGTTCAAAAACAGTTGCCTCTCTTTGCTCTTATTAGTCTCAATTGGAACACTGCAATAAATCGTCCACCCTAACATGAAAGTTTAAAATTAATTGATCTTCCAACAGTTCTATCACGGTGATTTATGCCCTCTGTGGCTTTTCTTCACAAAATTCTCATTGATGAAATTTATGCTCCCTATTTACTCCAATCCACTTCACCTGGCAGCCAAATAAAACTTGCTACAACGCGTCTGAGTAGCCGCAAATTCCTTCTTTTACGTTTAAGTTAACTTTTGTTAATGAATAAACTTTAAATTATTGTTAATCCGACTGTTTTAAATATGTAGTCGTAGTTTTAATAAATAAATAAATTAATAAAACTGACAATCCAATCAGCTCTCATACAACTCGTCTTGCTTTGGGGTTTTTGTTGGAAAAAAAAATTAAATTGAACAGTCTCACGACTTGGTTTGGCATCTAAAGTCATCTTTTCATTTCGGCCTTCGAAAGATAAGTTGCGTGCTCAAAGATTTACATCACCAGAAGAAGCGGTTGAGACGCTCCTTGTTTTGGAGATACCATCTTCATTCCTTTTCGATTGCGCATGCCAAAGTGTGGTAAAATTAAAAAAAAAGAACGACTCGACTTTTGAGGCAATCCAATCATTAACCCATTTTTGGCATTGTTCATATGAAGTGAACGTCTGTTAGGACAGGCCATGTGTCATCGAGCGGAACAAGTAGTAGTCGGAAAGACGATGTCTGGAGAATTTGAATGAATTTCATGCTGCAAAATCACTTTGTCGTGCCTTTCCGGCAGTTTTTGTTTCAGTTCGCGGCTCAAACGCATAAGTTGAGTCCGATTGCGTTCCCCCGTAATCGTTTCATTCGGTTTGAGATCACGCCGCGCTGGTCCCACCAAATACAGAGCATAAGCTTCATGCCATGAATTTTCGGCTTTGCGAAGGATGTTGTTGACTGTCCGGGCAAAACCCATGACTTTTTGCGCATGGGGTTGTCGTAATGAATCCAATTTTCATTACCAGTCACAATGCGATGCAAAAAAATCTTTCTTTTTTGGCGTTCGAGGAGCTGTTCACAAGCGCAAAAATCGCCTTTCACCGTCGCGCGCCTTCAACTCGTATGGCATCCAGTTTCCTTGCTTTTGAATCAATCCGATGGCTTTTAGACGTTTGGTGATTGTCAACTCATCCACTCCCAATGTTTCTGACAACTGCTGAAGCGTTTGGCATTGGTCCACATACTTAGAGCAATGATTCCAATTCTTCGTCTTCAAACTTTTTGGGTTGACCCGGCCGTTCCTTAACTTCGAGCTCAAATTCATCACTTTTAAAGCGACTAAACCTCCGACACGATTGTTCAGATAGAGCATTCCCGCCGTAAACTTCCACTTAGATTCGATGACGCTCGGCCGCATATTTCTTCATATTAAAGTAATGAAGAAGAACTCCCCGCAAAAACACTTTATCTGGTACGAAACTCGGCATGTTGGAGGCAATATTGAGTATTGTTGTTTACGTTTCAAACAAATGACACAAGCTGCCAAAGACGCTCATTGACAATAGGTTTTAGCGGCAAGAAATTGGAATCCTGAATATTGGTTCATATACCGACTAGTGACGGCCTCTTGTGTGAAACGTGCTTTATTAATTCAAGGCCCCAATATTGTAAATTCACATTATAGCAGATATTTGAAATAATTCTTCGCTACTATTAATTATTAATATTTGCTCCACAGAAATTCAAATACCGCTTAAAGTTTTGTTCAATTTAGTATATCTATCTGAAAGATACATCCTGTATCTGTAGCTGTGAAATAGAAAATAAAAATTAAAAGCAAAGATTAAATTCAAAACTCCTCTCCTATCCGTAGCAGCCAGCATATTATAATAGTATTTTCAATTATTCAATATTAACAGCTCAATCACTTGCTGTTTCTCACTTTCTATAAATCTGTAATCAATCAAGCAATAAGCTAATTAAGCTATTAATAAACACTTAACAAATCTGCTTAACTACCGAACAGGTAAACTCAAACCAAACTCGCTTGATAAAGGATGTCTTATTATTCGAATAAACTCTTTAAGCCATGCGGGACAAACAACGAAATAAATCATTAATCATGCGGTTAACAATGAAGCCTCAAAACGACTAAAATCGAAACGAAATTCTGTTGAAAAAACCAGACACACTGAAGTTAAAGGAAAATGAAAACCCGGTTAAATATTTAATAGTATCTATAGTTTCTCAATATATATAGAATAGATTTCCCACAGCCGCAGGTTTTCACTGCTGTTTTTGGGCTTATGAATGAATCAATGAAAGTGAAAAACTGAAAAAAAAGTAAAATGAAAAGAAAAGCGATTGAGGCTCAATAAAAGACTAAATTCGTTATGGAGCAAGTGCATAGATACTTTATATGTTTCTTTTTCTTAGTTTTTTTTTTTTATTTATGAATGATATTTTGATATTTTTATTTGGCTCAAGAGAATTGCTCCCAACAGAATACATCGATCGTTCGCTGTTGGAAATATTTTTGTTCTAATAAAAGCGTTTGCTGCCAGACAAACCGGCGGCTGAGCTCAGGCCAGAAGCGTGTTTCATTTGTTCAACAGCATAAAATATGGCTAACTGACTGGCATTGCTTACAGGATTTGTGGCAAGTGTACAACAACAGAGCGGGTCAGACCAGACCAGTATTGAATAGAATCGTATCGAATAGAATAGAATAGAATAGAATAGAATAGAATATCAGAAACCAAGCAACCAAGCATGCAAGCAAGCAACTAACAATGACATAAGAGTGACATGATTTATGATTTTGGAGTATCGTAACAACTCGATTTTGATTGTTGACTGTGATTCCATGTCTCTCGAGTTTCACTTTTTCACTTGTTAGTATCTTTTTTTTTTTTTTTTTTTTGTTTTTCCTCTACATACTCACATACGTACATAGTGAAGTTCTATTGTCCTTGTTTTGCCCCCGCTAGGCGACCACATTTTGGTGGCCACGGATTTGTGTATCTATGCATCTTCATAAGAGTGTATGTGTGTGAAAATCATGAAAAATGTTTCAATAAAACGAAGAAAAAGAAGAGAAAAAAAAAAACAAACAATGCCACGGAATTTAAGTTTCATGTGGCATTTAGTGGAGCAGCGGGTGCTCCGGCTTGGCTAGCCAACATTAACAGCTTAATTTGACCGCTGCGGTACTAAGATTTTCCAAGATTTTCAAAGATCGCCCTTATAAGAGTATCTTACAGATACTTAGTTGCAGTCAATTTTGAAGAAAATAAATAAACAAACAAATAGTTATGAAGCAGCCATGGCTTAACCAAATGCATAATCATTAGCTTGAAATTGATGGCCTTATTACGTTACCAGATACTTTTGACGACAGTTTTTTTTTTTGGTCGAAGTAAGTCATCAATTTCAACTTGTTAACCTTTAATTACTCCCACGCTCGCACGGTCATTCACTTGTTGCTTGTGTTCTATAGTTCCTGCACATCCTGCTCACCGCTGCTGCTACACTTTCCCATGCCAATCACACATTGAACAATTCGTTTAATTGTTTCATTTTCGTTTCGTTTTTACACATTTTTTTCTGCGTATTTTGCCAATTCTTTGACTTTTTGTGGTCGTGTTGTATTAACTGAACTGCTGCTTCTTTTTGGCATTGTCGTCGTTCTTGCTGCTCAGTTGACATTTCTATTTCTATTTCTATTTTATGTTGACATATTGCCTCTGTTATGTAAAAAAGCAGCATGTGTCCTGTTTATGAATTGTCGCCACTTTTGTAGGATTTTTATATAGATACTATCTGAAGTAGAAATATGTATCTGAAATTTGGTTTTCTTTCACACTGAAAGTAAAAAATTGAGAAAAAAATCATATAGCAAGTAAAAGTTATAGCCAAGATTCATCTAATATTATAGCCTGCAAAACATTGAGCAATAAGTTGAAGAAGAAATTTGGAGGTATTTTAATTTGATTTACATTCTGAGGAAACTTTCGATCTACTACACATAGATACTGCATATAACTTACCCATTTGTCGCAAGATACTACATCGCTCTTCGTATACAGAAAAATGAATAGATCGGAAATATCATTGCTGATGGCTAGTTAATTTATCGCTCTGGCCTCTGTGTGTGTGTGTGTTTTTTAAAAATAATTTTGAGAGTGAAGAAGTTTGGCAGCCGTTGTCCATCATCCAGCATGCAAAATTGACTGCTTTCTAAGTTTGCATCGCATAATTTTCCAACGCATAACTTGGAATGTTCCTTGGATGATTGCACATTCTCTTTACAAAAAAAAAAAAAAAAAAAACATAGTGCTGCATCGACCGCTTCAAAACTACTCTAGCTCAAAATCTGGGCCCCATATGATTGAATGGAACAACATACTGCATTAAGAAGCTTAACCTTCGTATTTAGCGCAATATCGCTCTTTGAATGAAATTTATTTCATGTGTTATTAAACGAAGCGCTCCGTCGCTGTATATGCTTTGTAAACGATGCAGTTGGAGTCAGCAGTGCTCTTAAGTACTCTGACACTATTGTTATTGAACTTCCTACGAAGACCCGCTTCTCCATACTAGTATGACTATATCATCAGCATAAAGTAGAACACGGATACTTTCTTCAATATTTAGCTCGAATTCGAAATTGTTATGAAGATCATCCAAGTAGAGCGCCGAAAGCAATGATGACATGAGACAGCCAGTCACACTCTCGTATTGGTAGCAAATGAACTTGATACATGGTCTCCGATCCAGACTGTCGCAGTAGTTTTTTTTTTTCATAATTGCTTCTTCATAAATTGCTTCTAATAAATTGAGCATTTTAGTAGATATATCCTTCATATGCAGTTTATAAATTAGTAATTTGCTCGACTCATTATCGAAAGCATCGAGGAAGTGTACGAAGAACGCATATAAGCCTTTCTTTTCTCTTCTAACTTTAAATGCCGTCAAATTGTCAATGAAAATGAATTTAAGTGCTTCTCAGAACGGAGCCGCCTATGGGTATATCATTGTGTTCAAATAGTACAAATGTTAGCTTACAAACTGTTCAAGTATGAATACCATATATATCACTTACCACTATGATTAAATAGTTGATTGTAGAGAAATTTTTGGATTAACTTAATCTAATGCGACAAATAGAGCGTCTATACCAGTGTTTGGTGTTTCTTATAGTTTCTCCTGAAAGTATAACGGGCAGACGAGCGACGTGTTTGGCAAGATTAACTCATCTCATCGAGCTGATCAGGAATATAACACATTAAAGGGTTTCCGACTTCTCCATCCCCATGCTGCATATGATATATTAGTATTATATAGTATTTCAACAAATAAAATATAACAAGAGTGTATTGCTAAAATAAGTTTAAAGTTTAAGAGGGATTACATTGCAATGTTACGGACAGCAGACAAACAGACGAATAGACATACAGACTGATGGATATGACTAGAAGAACTCGCCTTGCTGATTCATAATATAGTTATATAAATACTTTTTATGGTATCTCCATTGCATCCTTTGAGCCATTGAAAACGCAGTAATAAATTAATACTATACGACGGTTGCCTTGTATATTGTGCGCTTTGGCAACCCTTAGTGTTGTAAGATGCTAGCTGACGTTTCTACTTTAAAGTTTCACATTTTTTAGCATAAGTGTACGCAGAACGTTTTGATTTACTAGCACTATTTGTGTCGTTTACACTGACTTGAAAAATAAATCTCGGCCAAGAAATGGAATGAATTAGTGAAAATTTTCGTGCGACAATTTAATACGACTTTCCATGTAAATTATCAAGACAAGAGTGCATCAATAAACTTACTTCCATTTTTGGCGATGAAGGCTAATCTTTTGTCATTGTAAAACGAGTTGAATTGAGAAGATCCTAAAAAGACGGCCGTTCTGCCAGAAATCATATTGCAAGATAGTATTGTGTTCTGCTGTGAGATTGAGAAATCCGTGGGCATTAGTGGAACCAGCATACATTCGATATTATATAAACAGTTGACCGTTAAGAAGATTTCTCCGCATAATTTGACAATCTCCCAAAAAAGTCTCTCATCGATTGGTGCAAAGAAATGTTGCGGCAACATAACAGCAATCAACTGTATGGGTGTTCCAAGACGAGACAAATCCAACAAAAGTTATTCACGGACGAAGCAATTCAAAGCAGTCAAAGCTCGCCTGTTATTTGGCAGGTCGCAACTGTTCCAATAGAGTAACGTACGATGGTGAATTCTTAATTGTACACAACCGCTTTTCCATAAATTGAGTTAAACCAACCATAGAAGACGTGCGTGCTCTTTCAAATTGATTTTTGTGCACTCAAAGTATCAAATCGATGGTTAAGCAGCCTTGCAGCATTGACTTGACACCCAATGACTTATTTTTGCTACCGCACACCACAAATAAATTGCGAGAACAACATTTTCGACGCCTGAATATACTTTTCAAGCTTTTAAGCGCGTTGTAAGGCACCCACCTCTGATTAGCAAAAGTGCTTCGAAAATTGGTTCAAATGCATACAAAAGTGCACTGATCTTCATGGAGAGTATTTTGAAAAACAATGAAGCCATGTTCAATATTATTTTTTTTTCATTGTTAAGCGCACAATATAAAAGGCGACACTTGTAGAAGCTAATTTATAACTTCTAAAACCAAAATATCAAAATTTGGGTTATGTGTTTGTATGCTGGCTACCCCTAAAACTGTGCAGGACAGATGCAATTATAATACTTCAAATTGATATTGAATAAATTAAAAAAGTTTTTCATACAAAAACCAAAATATATGGGGTGGGTTTGTGGTCCGAACTCACGAAGTGAGATGAAGTGTTTCGTGTGACTGATTATCAATTGGGTTTCGGTATGTCCACAAAATTGACAAAAAAAAAAAAGGTACGTGGACATTTTTTGTTTTTTTGTCCCCGTGGCTGACGCAGGCCTTGCTTATACGATTTTATAAGCATAGGTTAGGTTAGATCTTACTTTATTAAAAAAGGTAGTGTTCCGACAAATAATGGTGAACTCAGGATTGTGTTTCTTTTGGGAGACAAATACATCCAGAGTCTCCATATCACACACGCTTGTGACATTTCATCCATTCGGAACTGCATTGAAGCAGTCAAAACTATATATGTACTTTTCTTGGATATCCGAGAAAGCCGGAAGCATTTGAATTCAAAATACCATAAGACTTCTGAACCACAAACTCAAAAATGGAGGTAGGATTGTATGGGAACCATCCCTTGGCTGCATTAACAACAAAAGCTAAAATATTTTCATACAAAAACTCAAAAGTGGTAGCAGGTTTGCATTGGAAATACGCATTATAGTGGAGTTAGCATGTTCATTTAATACAACTTATCTGAAGAGGATCTAAATATTTAAATTTTAAGGCTCTACCTCTAATAGTCTTCAAGTTCTCTTTTTCGAGAAGAGGGTCAGATAGACATACAGACAGGCGGACATGTCTATATAGCCTCACACTCAGTGTTATTGAGACTGTGTTGACTATTCCTCGACAAGTAGGAGCATAATATAAAAATGCCATAATTCTTAGTAAGATGCACCGTATTCAGCATTGAAACTTCCTGAAGTTGAAAATCGGAGCAGGCCTGATAATTATTAAACAAAAACTGTGCAAATCAAATCTACTGGAAACGTGAGAAATACTTATGTATATTCGAATAACTATTTGCTCATAAAATTCATATTATTTGTAGTTATAAACAAAACAAAATCAAACTGGGCGTGAATTCCACATAAGTATCTGTTACATTTTTTTAGATTTTCGCATGCTGTCTTTATATTTTTTTTAGGGAACATCGTTTATCAAATGTTATTGATACTACAACTGATTGGCAAAAAAAGTGAACTGGAGTATGTGAAAGCATCCCCTACATGATTAGCTTGTAAACAGGTAGTTTTGTTCGTTTGTCTACGGTGACCGTAGCTAATTCTATTCTTTGGTGCAGTGAATTTCTGCTTAAATTAAACCATTACATTCTGTGTATAAAGACGGAGATTCCAGCTGCATTGCATTGAACTGCAGCCACACCTTCGACACAAAGAAAAGCAAACAAACAAACAAACAACAGAAGTAAACTGGACAATTTATTGAAATATAATTGTGTAGCATCAAAATTGAATACAATTTGAGCCAAAGAAATTGAAAAAGGACAACATTTTGTGTAAATAGAACGAGTTGGTAGACAGGAAATTGACTGAAAAAGATGTTTGTTACAGAGTATCATTAGGATGAATAAAAACTAATGAACAAATCAATTTATAAACGGATTTGATAAGAACAATTCTATATTGTGTGTATAAAAAAATTCGTTTGAATGAATGGAGATATTTAAATGGGAAATAGGGGAAATATAGCGCGTGTAATCTTAGTTAACTCTAATAGTTTCTATCTTCGACATTGGATAATAAATCGAATCTCAGCTAAGCACTATTGCTTTGAATATTAGTAAATAATACTCAAGACTTCAAATGAAATTTTTGTGTTTCCAAACGCTTTATGTAACTACTTTGTATAAGAAATAAGCAGTTGACCACTATAGATACTTTTGTATCTTGTTCGAAAAATAAAAACCTTTTTTTGAGTTTTATAGTCAATTGTTCTTCACTTTTTATTGTTTGTGTATTGATCTAGTTAAATGTATATATATATTTTCCCTTATATTGTTGATATTGGTTTCGTTGATCTATTATTTGTTTCTTCTGATTTTTATTGTCGTTGATAAATTTCGTTAACATTTGCAGGTGATTTATCAATACTGTGCTGACCATATTTCCTTTCTCAATTCTGTGGGCGACAGATTGTCTACGGAGTGTTTGTTTGTCTTTAAAATTTCGAATTGTATACACAAAACATTTCAAGATTTTCAAAGAAATAGAGTGAGTGATAATTTTTTTATTTCTCGGTAATTGAAAATGGTTGTTTGAATTATTTTTGATATTGGTGCTTATAGATAGCTGGTTATGAGTAGTTAGGCAATACACAAAACTAGAACAGCGATTTCAAGAAAAAATCAACAAACTACTCTAGTAAAAAATCAAAGGAAAAGGATAACAGACATACATAATTTCAGTTTGATTCTTCAAAACTGATTAACTGTTTTGCATCACCATAGCCGCGAGACATATAGACGGTCAAATAGACATACATACGCACATGGCTGGATCGATTAGTGTCATCGAATTGATGCAGAATATGTAACGGATGTGCCTTCGGTATTACAAAATTGAGTAACTCTGACATTTTTCAGTCGATTGTGACAAATGAGCAAGATGTATTTAGGATATTCTTTAAGATAGGTCAACATTTTGGACGTTATATCAACAATTTCGACTCGTATGTTAGCTGAGTTCGTCAATGGTTCGGCTTCCACAGGCATAAACTCTACTTATTAAATAACCCCACTGAAAAAAGTCTGTTGGAATTAAATCCGGAGAACGAGGAGGCCAGTCTAAATCACTATTTTTCGACAAAAAGTATATCTTGAATTTACATTGCAAGAACTGCATCCTAGCGGCTGCGATATGGCAAAATAGAAGTAGAAAATAGAAGTTTATCAGACCTTTTTCAAGCATTTTCGGACACACAAACATCCAACGATAGCGTGCGTCGTCGACAGGCTCTTCAACTTTGAAGAAAAATGGTCCGATGGTGGTTCTTGGGCACACTCCGGCCCAAACAGTGACTTTTTCAGCGTGCAGTGGTGTTTCGTGAATAACATGTGGGTTCTCTGTTCTTCAAATTCGACAGCTTTATTTGTTGACTCCGGCAGAGAGTGTAAAAAGAGCTTCGTTCGTCTTCAACATTTTGTCCCAACAATCAGGCATTCTTGCGACAACGAACTTGACTCGATTTTTCATGCTGACCTAAAGTACGTGAACATGGAATGATAGGCGTTTGGTTTGCACACGATGACGCTACATATCATACTTCTGAAGCAACCATCAACTTATTGAGGGAAGAGTTCTTCGAGTTCAGAAACAGACCTATTATTTGGTCCTTAAGATTGTGTGATCCAACATAGCTAGACTAGTTTCTGTGAGATTACTTTAAATCGTTAGTCTATGCAGCATAGATTTCAGCCTTGAAAGCCAATATGGAGCGCACTATTCGGGAGATACGGTGTCAATTGACTGAAAAAGTGGTGAAAAATTAAGCCTCCAGGATTCAGTCCGTCTGACAGTTGAAATCATTTTCCATCATTTCTATTGAATTATTTATCGTTCCATTTCATTTCAACACATAGAGTATTATTTCAATTCAAAATTTTACAACTCTAAAAAAATACACTGTACAGAGTTCTGATTTACAGTAACGTAGCAAAATCAATTTGAACTTATGGTTGCCTGCTATGAGGTAATTCAAGTGCCTGCAGTATAGAAATTATTCAATGGGTTCTATCGAAAAGGCTCAGAATTATAACTGGTACATCCATAAAGAACTTAATGTTCCATTAGTAAAAAATAGAGTAGCTTCCTTCAAACAGAAATATACGGAAAGACTCAACCACCACTCCAATCCACAGGCAAGATAGCTGATCCAACAAAGTGGCCAAAAGCGACTCAGTAGAAATGACGTTCCAGCATAGTGAAAAATCCTCTAAGCGTACATGTTTATGTTTTCCTTAATTGAGAAGATTCAGTAAATAATGTATTGGCCAGTTCCGGTTCTCGCTGTTGGGATGATTCTGCTATTTAAATGCTTTACTAAAAATAAATTTTCCATTGAGTAATATGAATTTTTCATGCTCAATATTCGTGGATTCAAATAGCGCAAATCTTCCAATTGTAAAAAAATTAACATTTTAGCGAAATCACTTTCGCAAATTCTTCACAGAACTGAGATCCGGAACAGGTCTGATAGAATGTTAACAAAAAATGTTAAAATATCAACGAGTAATTATTTTGTTTTAAGCATGCATATTAAACTTTGATTTGCTTATGGCCACAGGCTATAAAAAAACTTGAAAATTCTGCACAAAAACACAACATAAAATATGCATTAAGATCAGAAACATATTTGCTCATTAACACGAATTCTTGATAAAAAAAAAAAAATAAAATGCAAATCACACATGTACTCGTATAGTCTGTTTTAATTTGCAACATTACCGCAGAACAAAAACACCAACAAGAACATCACAAATAATAAAACAAAAAGCTCCCCAAGGATACTAGCGGCGGCGGCCATTGTTTTCTTACGCCCGCACAATGAACACACGAACAAAAAGCACTTCGGGTTTCCGGTTTCCTTTCCATTCGAACAACATTAACAACAACATTAACAACAACAACAACAAGAACAAGAACAACGCTTCAACAGCTCAACGCACTCAAACAACAATGCAAACGAACAAACAAACAAACAAAAAAAAAAGTTTGATATCCTTAAAAAAAAAAGGAGAAATCAACAAAAAATAAATAAATAAAATCGTATATCGACAGTAGTAAGTTATTAGAAGAGCAGCCGACTTTAATAAAAACCAGAATAGAAATAATCATCAATGGAATGGCATGCAGCATTAAAGTAATCATTCAGCCAGCCAGCCAGCCAGCCAGTCAGTCAGTCAGTCAGTCAGTCAGTCAGTCTGTCATTCAGTTTGCCAGTCACCACCACCGCCAGCACCAACTCCGATATGCATAAATCAGAAACAGAATGAAAATGTATAAACAGGACATGCAGGGCACATTGATTAGTGCAAGCAAGCCACAGTAAAGACCACGTCCGATATCCGGATCAAATATATGTACATATATACCATATACCTACGTCAAATATGTATCTCAAAGCGCACTTGGGCAGCTGCTGGCTGCATAGCTTACTGTATAGGTTTGGGGGAGAACACTTGGAAAAACTACGCATTGGCATTTGCAATCGTCAGTTTGATGTATCTTAGCGGGGAAGACCTTACAAAGCAGCTACATTCCATATCCATGAGTTGTTCGTACTCTTAGCGTCAATCAAATGAGCGGCGCAGCCTGCGGCAATTCGGTTTGCGGGCGGATGATGTGCAGAATGGGCTGCGTGGGTGTGAGTGGACATACTTGACTGATTTGTGATTTTTACATGCCTTCGCTTATTTCTTTTTTTTTCTATTTTGTTTATTAAAAAAAAAAAAAAAAAGAAAGAAAAAGGAACAACAGGAATTGGCTTCATTGTCTTTTGTTGCTGCTGCTATTTGCCGGAAGTGGCCATTTTTGCGTTTTAAATTAAATTTTTTTGTTTTTTTTTTTTTTCATTTCGTCCTTTTTTATGACAAGAACAGCAACAACAACGACAACGCGCTGCTAATCAGCGGAAATTCGCGTAAATTTTTAATGCCTCCATGACTCCACTCTAAGCGCATGGTGCGCCTTTTATTATGCGTTTTTTTTTATTATTATTATTTCGTAATACCCTACGCACTTAGTGTGTAAAGCGCTAGTATTGCACTATATAAAAGTTTTTAACACAGTGACTGGAATTTTGAGATTTTCTGAGCCAATTATTTAGTTAATTTTTAGAATTCAAAAGTGACCGCCAAATTTCTTCATGACATCAGGATGTAGCAATACTCTAATCTAAGTGTGTGAATATCTAATAAGAAGCCACAAAATTGGCAAGAATTCGAATCTGCTTGTGTCCAAATGTGATCTGAATTTTTAAAAACCTGAGTAGTAAAATGCTTATATTGGCGTTTCTTTAGTGTGAGTGCTAAAGATAGGAATAAAGAGAGGTAGAGAAAGAGAGAGTGAGTTTGAGAGAGAGAGAGAGAGAGAGAGAGAGAGGGAGAGGGAGAGGGAGAGAGGAAGAAAGAGGAAGAGAGAAAGGTAGTAAGAGAAATCCTTAACCATTAAGAGGCCTACTATATATTTGTGTGACGTCTCGTTTGAGCCCATATTAGAAAATTTTGTGAAGATGAAAAGAAAACATTTTCCTCTTCTTACAACTTATATGGTATTCAAAATATGGAACCTTTAATCTGAATGGCATAAACATCCAAAATTCGAATTATCCATTAATTAGAATTATCGAGCAAAGTACACTGGCTTATAGAGAGGTGATACCAAGATAATATCTAAGAGCCATCATATATCTTGATATCATGCTAGATACTCGTTTGTGCTACAAAGCGTACCTTCTCTATATAAAAGAAAAGGTTTCGATAGTTTTTGATGTCCTAAAAAACAATGTCGTAGATTACTGCTAAGTGGATTAACGAAATTAATTATGCGGTACGTTGCGACTGACTCGGCAAAAGCACGGGCCTAAATCAGACAATTTATGTATGAGAGCCGGTAGATGGGCACGCAAGGAAGAGAACTCCGTATGCATTCAAGGCCGCAAAGCATTACCAGGTGACAAACCCACTGGTATAATTCAAAGACAGGATGATGTAGACATTGTCCTATCTACAACTTACAAGCATGGCTTCACAGACTCCACACGGAGAATTAAATTCCACTTGATGCGGCTTTTAACTGACCATGGCTTTTTTAGAAAGTACCTGTATTGGTTCAGACCAGAGTTTAAAGCCGGAACCGGAACCGTTAACCGTTAACCGAAATTAACCGATTCAAATGGATTCACCTATTTTTGAAGTTTCTAGTATCATTTACATATTTACCAAATGCATCTCTAAAAAATGCAGTGAGCACGCAGCCTGCCAATTATGCTGCCAACAATACTCAAAAAAGAAATTGATTAGTTTGTCGATTATCAATATTAGTTGATAGAATACACAAGTAGGTAAAATTTTTTGCATATACTGCATTATTATACCATTCACACATAGTGTGAAATGGTATTATCAGTTTGTCTGAAAGTATGTAACGCACTAAAAAAAGCCATCGTAGACCCCATAAAGTATATATATTGTCTGTCTGTCTGTCTGTCTGTCCTCCTGTCCGTCTGTATGTTGTTGCGCATTTGTTGGGGACTAACTTATATGCTATCCAGTTGAAATTTTGCACGTATACTTCTTTTTATTCCAGTTTAATAGCGTGTCATGATTGAAACACCACGCCCTCTTTTTGGGGTAGCCCCCAATACAAACTCACCGCCCACTGTTGACTTTTTGTATGAAAAACATTATTATTGTAGTCAATATCAACTTAATAATTGATATAGTTACTTTTAGTAGACGGATGCTTGACATATAAATTAATGGCTTGCACCAGCCCACTATTTGGGGTAGCTCCCATACAAACCTACGGCCCACTTCTGACTTTTTGTATGAAAACTTCTTTATTAAACTCAATATTATTACATAGACTAACGGGCGTGCCCCGCCCAATATTTGGGGTAGCTCCCATACAAACCTATGGTCCACTTTTGACTTTTTGTAAGAAAAACTTTTTTATGAAAGTCAATATTAGGTTGAAATGCGATATAGTGCCTTTTAAGAGAAAGCCGCTGAACATACATAGACAATTGGGCATGGCCCGCCCACTTTTTTAGGTAGCCCCCATATAAACCCATCATGCAATTTTGGGTTTTTTTATGAAAAAAACCTTCATTTAGATCAATATTAGCTTGAAATTTGATTTTGTGGATTTTAATGGACAACCGTTTTATATACATATACAAAGGGGCGTGTCCCGCCATCTTTTTGAGGTAGTACCATACAAACCCATCAATTAGTGGGCGTGTACCACCCACTTTTTGGGGTAGCCCCTATTTAAACCCCCACTTTTATGTATTACAATACAGTTTAAAGTTTCATGTGAATGGCATTAGAGCTTCGGTTCAACCGAAGTTAACGTTAATGTTAGTAAGGGGTGGGGTAGACGGTTGAAAACATGGGTGGGGATCAGAGGCCGCTTTGTGACACGTACACCACCCTTTTATTGTGTTTCATGCTTGAGGTTGAACACAGCCGCTGTCGAAATTCAAGCAAGCGGAAATGTAAAATTTAATTAAACAAAATTATTGATGAAGGAAAAAAAAAGAACAGAAACAGAAACAGAAACTAAAGAGGAACAATGAAATTATATTTAAATAGAACATGAAGGCAACCACAAGTTTGGCGCTCTTAAACTCTTCAAAATTCAGAATCTTTTCAAAACATTATTCTGAAAAAGATCTTGTAATTGAAAAAATTTGAAGCAAAGATTACTTTGAAAAATCGAGCTATGTTTTATTCTGGTGATGTTATCAATTTCTCTGCTGTTTCTGCGTTGGTCTCACATCAGGAGATTGAGACAAGCACGACTTCTGTAACCTACCGTATACTCTATTTTCCATTAATACTCGAATGTTAAATGGTTGGTTTGAGATCAAATTGATTACAAGTATTGAATCTATGTTGTGTAAATGGCAAAAACGTGTACCAAATTAAATAGGTGAAATTGCAAACAAGTGAGCACGAGAATATTACTTGTAAACTTCACCACATCATGGTGAAATTTGTATATACGCATGATGAATATCGTTTTGATTGCCAAATTAAACGCTGCATTACCAAATTATCGAGGTATAAACAACTATATTGATAACAATGAGATGCTTTTGAATTTACGCTCACAGTTTATAACCGATTTTGGCAAAACATATAACATTTGCAGATGTGCATAATCTATATTTTATCAAAGTCAATTAAATATTTTAGGCATAAAAGGCTTAAACAGTCGTCACTTACACAACGAATCACATATACTTAGGCTTTACATCAAATACAAACGCACATACACAAATATTATATGATCGTATGCGAGCAGTCAGTAGTGCGGTTGAAATAGGAGATTCCGAATTTTACTTTGTATGCGCTTCGCTATTATTTTGGTGACTGTTACCACACATATGTTAAACTTTGTTGTATCATGGAAAGAGTCTATAGCGTAGAGATATGTCGCCATGCACCGATATTCAAAACTTCATTCAGTTCATCATTTTGTAAAGCACTTCCAGAAGCAATTTATAAATGATGGAGAAGAAGTTATCTATCTAATATAATCGATTTTTTGAATTAATTTCACATCTGTTTTAATGCTTCATCCACAGCACTGCGAGTATTCGTGTACTTACATATCTATTTTATGGTTGAAAGCATTGCATTTATTTTCGATTTCAAAATCGATGTTTTTTTTTGGGGTAATTTATTTATTTATTATAAATAGAAATACTGCTAATGCGGAACATATGCTTGATGCTTTACTGAATGCTGAAAGCGCTTCACGCCAATTTGAATACGATTTACCTACAGTTAATATTTTTTTTTCTTTTTTGGTTAATTTTTAGAATTTATTTTCAAATTATCACCGCATCCATGACAACCTGCGGCGGCTTAAGAGGGCAGACGGTCGTATGGATCGTTGGTAGGGTGGTAAAAACGCAGCATCAGCAGCCGTTGCACTTGTTCACACCAAACGCGAATGCTTCCCATATATCGACGCCACCCCACAAAAAACAAAAAGGTAGCGGAAGATGAATGAACTGGAGAACAGAGAGCATCCGAGTGATAACGTGAAATAATTGCGTGACAACCATGTTGCGATAATTTTCAATTAAATGTATTTTTTGTCTACTCTCATTCTGTTGGCTTTTTTTCACTCGTCGTGTCGTGCTTGCAAATGTAAGAACGTTAACTGGAACCGAAGCTTTAATGCCCTTTACACGATGTTTACATTTGTATGGAGAATAATTCGAAAAGTGAGCACGCAAACTGTCAGTGGTAGGCACTCTGTATACTTGCAAATTAACTACTCGTGCATATATAAATCAACTATGTAAAATTGTAAAATCAACAACGGTTTTTCTTTCTGTGTAGTATATTTACTTTAAGATGCTTCGATGCTTCCTTTGCAATGTTTTGATGCTTTGCATTTCAAATAACCCAATATACCCTGCTTGCAAATATTTTCTAATGGGTTCCACGATATTTGAGTAACGTCAAACAAGAGGTACGTATACGTTTTGCTGCATATTTTCTTAAACATTTTAGACTGTGGAGGCCAAGCGCTTTCAATAAATTCGAGACAGCAGACGAAGCTGGGTTCTATACCCAAACAGTAGTTTATTGCTGGGAAGCTCGGTAAATTTGGGCAAATAGTAACTTACGAATGGATTACATGAATCTGATTATCAGAACGTGATTAAATTAAATTTGATCGAAAAAGATACTGCATTAGCGCAACACTTAATTTATAAGTGCAGCAGCATCTATTTTTGTACTCTCTACGCAAAGTGACAAGGATATAATAAATTTGGGCTAATGTGTGTAACAAGCAAAATGAAAGAAGCGCGTCGTAAGCCCCATAAACAATATATACCTATATTCTCGAAAACTGAGTCGATTTAGCTATCCGTCCGTCTGTATGAGATAACAAATGTCAGGAACTATAAGAGCTAGAGACTTGGAGATTCAGATTTTCCTTGACCATACGTATTCAATTTTATAAATGCCACGCCCACAACTTCCATATTACGGAGATTTGAAACGTATATGCACACTTTTCAAGACCACATAGCCGGAAAAATGTTGATTTGGCTTTTTGTTTGTTTTATTTTTGTCTTTTTTTTAATGAAGTTATTTAATTTTAATACTTTTTTCTGTAATTAAAGAACGAATTTTTATTTAATTAAAAAAAAAAAATTTTTTTTGTAGGGTATTTGGTAGTCGTAAACACACGACTGCTTCATTTTTACTTGTTTAATGTTACATACTGCTCAGCAAACTAATAATGCGCTACTAATAAGGCTACCACCAGGCCAAAACCAAGTGAAGGAAGCCTACTTGCAACTCATAAAACTTCTGATAATAATTCTAAGACAAAAAATTTTTATTTTACATTTGTATTGTTGAGATTGTTTAAAATACCTTTTTAATTGAGCATTCGTCCTGGGCTTTCGTTACTTCGGAGGACGGTCATCCACGGTGCTAAAAGCGCAAAAGAAAAAGTTAAAAAATGAAGCCGAGAGTAGCGTGAAATTTCATATTAACAACAATGACAGGAGCAAGAATAACAGGCGAAAAAAAATCTGATTTTCTTTATTTCATTTATTCATGCAGTTGTTGGTGTTGTTGGTGTTGTTGGTGTTGTTGTTGTTGTCGCAAAGCGAACGACGAACGCAAAAAAAATGAAGAAGAAGACTCAACATTAACAATGCGCCCAAAAGCAGCAGCAGCAGGAGCAGCAGGAGCAAGGACTAGAAGGACAATGACAATAAAGAAGCAGCAATTGTGACAATTTGCTTTCGCTTTTGTTGTTGTTGTTGTTGTTGTTGTTTCGCAATTGTTAAAGTGTCACACTTGTGCATCATTAACACGCAAACTTGTTCAAGAGCAAGCAAGACAACAAGTAAATAAGTTGAAATGGGAATAAGTTGAAATGGAGTGGGCGCAATGATGGCTGAATGTGGGCGCGCAGGATCAAATCGGCGCATTTGGTCACAGCTGGTAACCGGGTGGGTGACTTGGTTGCTGTTTCGCTTCACTTTTATTGCGGGTGGTTTCTGCGTTTACCGCTGTGCCATGTCTGCCATATTTGTATCACTCATTGACACTGGAGTCTATCCGCCCACGCAGCGCAGCACTTCCCTGCCTCCATTATTTCTGCTCATTGTGAACCAAGAGTGCTAGAATTTTTTCATTAATACGCTTCACACACGTTGTGTGAAAATTACATTTATAAAGAGATTGTCTCAGTTTGCCACAGCGGCCAAAAACCTTCGCAAAAGATATCGTTTGCGAGAGTTACACGAAAGTTAAACGAATAAAGCTGTTGAAACGAATAGAAAATGAAGCAACAGTTTTTGGCAGTGAAAGTTTCGCTTACGATAGTTCGCAAAAAGTTCGTTAGCGAGTATTCGAGCCAGGACACGAGCAATGGCGCTGGATGCAGAAAATGCATCCGAGCAACTTCAGCTAATTTATTTGTTAACTGTACCAAATTCAACGAAATTGCAAGCATTTGGCACTTCTCATTGACTGTTGTCGCAAAGACAAAAATTTTTAAAGTGAACTTCCGAACAAATATTATTCGCTTTTGCACCGTACAAAGACCGAGCCGGTCCATCTCTCAATAATATTTAAGAACATTTAGTGAATGTTCCTTCATCGCTTGTTTTTGCCTGTTTAATGCTAAGTTCGTTTGCGAGCATTTTGCAGAATGTTCGCTAAGCGCTCGTTTCTTGGTCACCAGGGTTGTCGACAACACCAAAAAGTGTTTGGGTATATATAGGTAGGATTAGGTAATTTACCATTTCTTGGAGGCTAGTCGATAGAGCCATCTCCATCTGTCTGTCTGGGTTTTGCTATAATATATTCCCTCGGTTTTAAAGTTCTCAGTATAAAGACTTCTCTATAAAATATATAGGCCCAATACAAGCCCTCATTTTTGAGCTTTTGTTTGGATAACGTTTTAATTTCTAAAGTTTTCAAGCTTCTAATTTGATACACATATTTCTTATATCTATCTCCATAAATATGTTCTAAAAGCTTTTATATCAGATATAGGATTACTTATATGGAAAAGTAAATAGTTATAAGTTATTGGCTTTAATTGCTGAGTAAATGTTTCTACAGGCTTTCCTTTGGTTGGCATATAATATGGTTAAAGGGTATTAAAGCTTCAGTGCAACCGAACTTAACATTTTCTTTTGTTTTATACTTAAGTATTTGTTGCCAATTTTTTTCCAGGGTGTTTCACATTATTCAGTTTTCTCGACATTTCCATAGTTTTCGGGCATGGCAGCAACCATGTTGCTTTTCTGCTTCTTGTGCATCTTCTGAAGCTTCTTCTTCTTCTTCTCCTGTGGCTCCTGTTCTATTGTCAGTTGGTGGTGGTGGTGGTGGTGGGCATGGATGGGGAGCGTTTGTTCCATTGCGGTAGCTCAACCCTGTTTCCATGGTGTATTGCGTGAGCATAAAATAAAATCCTTTGCGTGTTAATTTGATTTTCTTGCTTTGTAATTTGGCAATAATGTCAACAGCGTTGCCTTTGATTGTCCTTGTTGTTGCTGCTGCTGCTGCTGCTTTAGTCCTTGTTGAAGTTGAAGTTGTTGGTGTCATTGTTGTTGTAGTTGTCATGTTGCGCACTTCATTGCTAAATGAGTGGGAAGTCGAGGCACGAACTGCAGAAAAAATGTCGAAGCTGCCGTTGCCATCTTAAACGCAATCCGGCTGCCAAATATTTATTAAATCTACATGAAAGGCAACAAAATGCGTAAGAAAATTATATGTGTTGACATATTTTAAGGTGATTTTTAAGCAGCTGGGCGTGCCAAAAACATACTCAACAGAACTCGCTTATTGCCGTTTTTCACTTCGAAGAAGAGTGAATGTGAATGGTTTATGTCTCCTTTTGAATCTAATTATAGAAAAATCTTTAAAAAAAGTTACATCCGTAAGAACGTACTTCTGCATCATAATATCATTGGAACAGTTTTGTACCTGCTGACAAGTGCCTGACCGCAATACGTAGTAAGATTAAATACTTTCGCCTTAGCCTAATTTGCGCATACTATACGACGGCAGAGTAAGTCGATGTCACGAAATACGAATCTTAGGAACACCAGAAACATCTCTACGAGTACTGGCGCAATCATGACTTAGAAACCATGCTTCAATGCTAAAATAAAGAGGGACTATGTAGCACAATAGACAGAAAATAGAGCCTTCACGATGCTAACTCCAGCAATGGAGAGACGCTATTCGACTTCGCCGCAAATTGGAACAGGGTAAGCAGTAGCATCTTACAACACACCTTAACATACATAAAGGTATTTGGCTTACTTCCAATCACAGCACACTTAATCAAATTGATAATTTTGTGATCGACGGGAAGGCACGCAACGAGCAACGTGCAAATGAAACGAGGTCCGAACATCGACTCGGACAGCTACCTTGCCGCAGTCATTGTACGAAGAAAAAAGTACAGCATGGTGCACGCAACACGTCGCAACGCTCAACGTAAGCTAGAAAGCTCGGAAAGCTGCAATTACAACAGACCGCCGACTCCTTTCAAGCCAGACTTTCCCAAACCTTACGTGTATACTATACAGCTTCTTAAGATATATGTAAGCAGTGGAGACATTGCTGTCACTCATGGATACGGCTGCCAAGAAGGTCATTGGGTACACCAGGCTTTTGACGAACTATTGGTATGACGAGAAGGGTCGCCAAGTAACTGCACAAAAAAAAAAGAGAAGACATCGCCTATAGAAGAACTCCGCAGTCGGGAGTAACGCGAGCTGTTAGATAGTAATATCGAGAGAAACGGAGATACAAGAAACGCCTTTTCAGACGCAAAAAAAGAGCAAAATAGCCGTGAGCTTGAGTATATTAAGGCGTCTGAGTGCAGATTTTAATGTGTTCAGAGTTACGTGACGTTTGGATGCCACTGGGAGCGTTGACAAAACAGATTTTCAATGAACCCGCTTTATTTGCTGGACTCCTTCGTCCTCCATTTTGAGCTCACGTAATTAATGGATACCATCTCACTGAGACTAAAGAGAAGTCGCGTCTCCAATCTACTTGAAGGCGATGAAGCGAATGGAGAAGTATTTCTAGTACCACCAGTTGATGGCTCTCATGTTGAGCCACCGGATTATAACGAGGTTGCCTCAGTTATTAAAAAGCTGAATAATAACAAAGCGGCAGGCTCAGAGGAGCTGCCACCTAAATTTTTTAGGGTTTAAGCACGACACCATATCTTAGGTCATTGATCGGACCTTCATGTGTCGTTCTTGAATAACTTAGCTGGCAGCTCATCTGAGCCTGCCGCATGTCTATGGATCAGAATCTTAGTGTTCTTCGTTTTTTCTTCAAGAAAGGAGATAGGACAATATCGGTAGGGCTTTAGACCAAACCGGTTGACCAATGGCCAAATGTTCACTCTACGACAAATAGTTAAGAAGACACACATCACCTACTTGTCGATTTTGATAACGCTGATAATAACAACGTTTGTTTAAACTCCCTGTCTGAACATGTTATCGATACTAAACTTGTTTTTGCTTGCAGGATTACACACACAAATTGCAATTCAACACATACTCAACAGCAGAGTTGGAAAACAGCTACCTAAGCCCTTCAATACTAAGAGAGGTTTCAGGCAAGATGATACTTTGTCGTGCGACTGAATAATTCCAACCGCATGTCTACGGATCAGAAAACTTTGTCTACCTGGGAAAAGTGATAACCAGCAACAACAACGTCACTCTTGGAGATCAGGCGAAGAAATACGCTTGCTAATTGATGTTACTTGAAGATTAGCAGGCAAATTAATCGTTGAGCACTCTCTCCAAGCACGAAGTTTGAAATCTGTAAGACGCTGATATTCTTGGTCCTGGTGTATAGCGCAGATGCAAGGATGCTGATGCGTTTTTGAAAGTCTTCGACAGAATTATTCTTCATAGTATTTTTGAACGTATTAGAGTTGGCGACGAATTTCGGATCAGGAACTGCGCGAGCAGAATTTAACTTCTTTAAAGTGTAACTCCCAATGTGCATCCTATACTATTATGAAAGTAGTTTGCATTTTAAATAATTCAAAATAAATCATGCTCTCAATCCTCTTACAACGATTACAGCATACTTTTTTGCAATAAATTTTGTTTTTGGTAAATATATCTGACATTGATTTGTTATTGACATAATGGTTATTGAAACTCAACTTATAATTCTTCTTAACCTTTACAAATTTTGGCCCATTACAAGTTTATTGTACTCATACATACAAGTATGTCTTTATATAATACTAATCGAACAATTTGTGTGTTGTTAAACAGCAATCAGTGCATTCTTTTGGCAGTCCGTTTCAATAGCGCAGCTGTTCACTTTTCTTAATTTGGTGGCTGTAACTCTGATTTGCAAAACAACGTTTTTTGTTCACTTTCTTTTTTTTTTTTTTCATTTGGATAGTACGTTATTGTACGAAGTACATCGAAATGAACAGCAGGTGCAGCAAACATTTCCGCTGTGAGCGCATCCTGCAGCGTTGCCTTAACTCGTTCGGTGCGCCTATTTTTGAGTACTATTAATCAAATTCAAATTAACAGCAAATTGAAGCAAAGCGAGTCGATTTGAGTCGAGTCGAGCTCAATTGAAATGAGAAGCAGCATCAAAAATGTCATTAATGATTTTGCACAAAGGTACATGACAAGTGAGTTACAGCAACAACAATACTCGTATTGGCAAGCAAGCAAAAAAAAAAAACAAAAAAAAGGAACGCTATGATTTTTTTGGTTGGTACAGCGAAGTGTTAATACCCTGCTTACAGGCTTACCCGGCTTATACAGACAAATGTATTGTAATCAAAAACTTGTACGAGTTCTTTTATGGCTAAAAAGTATTCTGGATACATCTTTAATAGTTAATAATGCAAGCTAGGATCGGTCTTGAACCAATGAAAATATTAAAATATTATTGCGCTTTTGCGGAACTAGTATTCACATATGTAAGGCCCTTTTACACTATTAAGAGTTTTATTTGTCTTGCCTGGCCCATCTGTACAAATGCATTAATACAAATGAATCTGCTGATTTTAATGAATACAACAAATTTCTTGTTGTATTGTTAATGCTCAATGGGATGGACATGCTACTATTTTTTTCTTATTAGCATTTATCTTCTATGGATAGGATTTTGAGATATTTGTTCGAAGCTAGCCTTATATATTTTAACATATCTCGTTTATGGATGAAACAATTTAGTTATCTAAAAAAAATAAGCAAATCAAAGATATGTAAACGATCTACAAATTATGTTCAAAAACTTTATCAATCGGCTCGGTAGTTACGAAGCATTAATGCGAAAAGTAAATATTTCTGTAAAAATTTAAATAGAAAATTCATTAAATCGACATCGAGCAATCGGAAAGCGTGAAAAATGATTAGTTTATTATTTTTATATGAAGAAGGAAGAAGTAATAAAGCAGACTACTTTAAAGGAAAGGAACCAACTGAGCGAAGGTAGCAAGATTTGATCTTATAGTTTCTTTTTTGTTTTTGCTTTTTATTTTTTTCGATTATATTCCGTCTAATTCAATTTCAATTCATCTTAAGTTAAATTTTTTTCAAGTTTTGTAATACATTAAGACATTGTTGCTTTTTTCCTCTTGCAGAGTTTGAAGAATTCTTATGAGAAATCAAATATAATCGCCAGTCATATTTTCATGCCAGTATCCCCAATAGCGTTACTCCATTGATTGGTGAAAATGTTCACCGTGTTTCTCACTGACAAAGCCATGGTTCGGAGTAAAAAATGGCAACCGACAAAATAAAAACCGTATTAACACTCTCCGGATGATGCTGGAAATGAACACTGACAAAATAAAAGCTGGGTATACATTTGTCAGATGATCTAGACCAGAGTTCTCAACCGCTTTTGGAAAGCGAAATACTTGACGGAACCCTACAATAAAACAAAAATGTCTTTATGCATTAATAAGCATAATACGAGTATGTACAATGTAAGGTAACAGTTAGTTATTAAAAAAAATCTAATGGGAGGTAGCAAACTGGTTTTTATACCATTCACACATAGTGTGAAACGGTACAATCATCAATTTGTCTGAAAGCTTGTAACGCATTGAAGAAGGCATCGTAGACCCCATAAAGTATACATATTCTTGATCAGTTCGACGAGACGAGTCGAACTAGCCATGTCCGTCTGTCTGTCTGTCTGTCTGTCTGTTGTTGTGCATTTTCTGGGGACCAATTTTTATGCTATCCAGTTGAAATTTTGCACATACGTTTCTTTTTATTACAGTTTAATAGAGTGTCAAGATTGACCCTGAGCGTTACGCGGAGCACCACTTTGAGTATAGCTGATCTAGACTAAAACACAGCATAGTGTCGAATTATGCTACTTTCACTCACTTTTTCATAACTTCGTTGTCTCTCCATTAATTTTCTTCAACAGTAGATTATTTTCTTCGTAAAATGCTGTTTTTACATAAAAATAATGCTGAACTAATAATCATTTTTTAAACTTGATGAATTCTCGATTCAAATGTTGACAATAAAAAATGACGTTTCGTCATATATCTCCCTATTGTTTCGTTACTAGTGAGCCGATTTAATTTGGTATTTGAGTTAACTAAATCAGTTAACCATAAGTCGAGATATGTTAAAATATATAAGACTTGTTTCGAAAACATCGGATATAAAATTTCTAAAATTCATATCTCAAAAACCTATCTCTAGAAAGTATTCCCCTCCAGTTTCCAGTTCAATTATTTCGAAGCAAACAGATAGAAAAAATAAAAATACCCTATAATTTTACAAAAAGAAAAAGAAGAAACTGTGAGGACACAATAAACGCTTGACAGTTGAACTACCTAAAAAAAAAAAACAAAAAAAAAACGAAAGAAAAAAATTAAAAGTGAAATGAAAACCCCTTTGCTGCCTCCTTATTTCCGCGTCATTGAATGACATATGCGCTTTGAATTATTTTGTGCAAGGACTGCAAATAAACAGCTCGCGCCTCATACAAAAAGGATACGTCTGTCAGGGCAAGCGAAGGGTGGCTCGATTGACTGACTGAACGAAACAACGAACGAACGATTTAATGAGTGCAACGTGTTCTTGTTCACATTTCATTTTCATATAGAAATATTTGCGTTTCAAAAAATTTTGTAAAAAAAAAATATATATATATATATAAAAGCTTCGAAATCCTTGTTGTGTGTGTTGTCCTGTTAACCAAAAACTTGAGTTCAATTAAAATCCACATCAAACAATAAGGAAGCACGTAGTGAAAACTACTACTAAACACACCCAGGATACATACTACTCAAGTGGCAAAAAAGCGCAGGAGTAAAGAGCACGGCCATAGAGAAGGAGACAAAGCGAGTATGCAATAAAAAATAATAATCACAATAGGAATGTCATGTTTCGTGGGTGGATGGCCGGATGGTTGGATGAATGGATGGATGGATTGGGCCCAGGATTGATGAATGCTATGAAGTACTTTGTACATGCTCGTATCGTAAATATTGTACTTCAATTGAATGAAATTCTTTGTACATGTTCCACTGCACTAAGTGGGTGAGATGATTATTGCGGATTTATGCTTTTTGGCGATGCAAAAGCAAAAGACGCACGTGTTTGAGCTTGTTGCCACAAAACACGGCCCACATGTTTTGCGGCAGCGGCTTAGGGTTCAACGCTTTTAAGTTAAAAATCATGTACGCGTTTTATAAGGCGATTTCAACCTCATCATAAACAACAATCAGCGACATCATCATCATCATCATCAGCATCATTATGAGTTGTAGTAGTAGTAGTAGTAGTACGTAGCATACAGCAGTTTAATTCGACAAGCCCATTCATGCAGCATATATTGTCATCAGCGGTCCCTGTACTCTGTACCTTGTTGTGGGTGTGCGGTATGGCTAACTCACGGTTAATTATGCGGGATTGACATTGAATTAAACAGACCGCCAACGCGATTGCCTTTGTTAGCTTAATTATGCATTTTTTACAGACAAAAACCGAAACAGCAAAGGGAAGGAGAGCCTATTCAGTATTTGCAATAACTAGAATTAGACCTTTTGTACTAAAAGTACCCAATTCAATACTCACTTCGTAGTTTACACATGAACCTTACACATCAAAAACTAATCATTGGACGCGTTCAGCGTCTCCAAAAAGCCATTAGTTTCGAATAGATCTACTTCAAGCTTTCGCAATAGGTACTGATTGATTTGTTAGAATAGTAATCATTAAGCATAAATCAGACAGTAATTAATTTTGCTGCACGCGCCCATTGATTCGCTTTTCTCAACTCTGTAATTGCATAAACTGCTTGCAAATTATAACACGCGCGCTGCTTTAAATCACACAACGTCAACTTGATAAATGCGTATTTCGTTATTCTATGCGTGTGCTGCATCCAACGAAGTAAAAAAGATAATATTTATTATAGCATTCACACATAGAGATGTGAAATGGTATTATCAGTTTGTCTGAAAGCTTGTAACGCATTAAAGAAGGCATGGTAGACCCCATAAAGTATATATGTTCTTGATCAGCTCGACGAGACGACTCGATCCGCCTGTCCATCCATCTGTCTGTCCGTCTAGTTGTTGTTGCACATTTTGTTGGTACCAATTTCTATGCTATGCAGTTGTAAATTGGCGCCTATACCACTTTTTTTTGCAGTCAAATAGCCACGCTTACTTTTTGGGGTAGGCCACATACAAACCAATGGCCCAGTTTTCTTTCCAAGAAAATTAAGCAAATATGTTGTATTTAATGCAGGTAAAATTGTACCGAACTCTTTTGCATTCGTCTATAGATATATGTAGATACTAACTGCAAGGTGTTTCCAAAGAAAATCGAAACTTATTTTTGACCATTCGCATTCGAAAGTTTTACGCTTTTTCTTACTTTCAGGCTTACCTTCTTGACATTTGGTCTACTGGCAGCGGAGTTATAGCGCTAAAAGTGACAGTTTAAACAAAGTATTAATCTCACACATACTCGATACTTGCACAGCTCGATACTTGCGACAGCAAAACTATTTCCATTCACGAATTTTGAACTCGTGAACTCGTGAACTTGCAACTTTTTCTCTTTCTCCATGCAAGCTGCTTCTAAAATAAAAATAAAGTGAAAACTTTAAGTTAGAAATACTAGTGTCTCCATAGCAGCAGATTTATCGGGCGAAACTGTCTTAGGACCGGTATTGTATAAATGTTGCGATCCACCTGTACCAACCGTGTGATCTATATTCAACCAATATACAAGTATAGATTTTAGATACACTGTCACCCCAGATATTTCAAATATTTAACAATATTTCAAAAAATCATCCAAGATTACTTGAAAAATATACACAGATTTCTCTTATTATTATTATTATTATTATTATTATTATATTTCATTTTCATTTTTATTTTATTTTATATTATATTATACTTTTTTATGCATTCTTAACTCTTTCACTTGTTTTATTAATCAATGTGTTAATTTTTTTCTCTCGTTCTTTGATTTGTAAAATATTAAACGATTCAACCACTAAAATTTTGAATGTCTGTTCACACAAAAATAAATTTTGATACAATAACATTCACATAAACATATTAAAATGGTTCGAATGTCAGTTGACAAAGGACATACATGGGCCGTGTTATTTTACTTATTCGGTTTTTCTGATCCAAGCTTTCAAAAGCAATGATGACATAGTCTTCTTATTTGCATTTCCTGTTTGACGCACAATTCGAACTAATCCCGATTCCTTTGGAAATTTATTTTCAGCAGCTTCGTAATTGGAAGTGAAATACTTTGCTACATTTCCGTCAGACTTCTTTTTGAGAGGAATTTTCGGGGAGTTTATATCCGGCTCTACTTTGTCCATAAAACGAAATTTGCTTTTCTCCTCAGCAAGCGTTCCTTGCGCCCTACGATATTTTTCAATAATATTATATTGCCTTACATCGAACGCAGCGTCAGCCCCCTTTGGCAGTCCCAATTTATCACTTTCTGTATATGCAGATGGCCATGGCTTCTGCATCATCGGATCCTCTTCGTCATTGGTCACCATGTTTTTCACCATCGGTGCTAAAGCGCCGGCTACTTTCTGCCATTTGTGTCTTTCTGATACATCCGGCTGTTTGGAGGCCCATTGTTGAAAGCCTAAGCGCGAAGCTCTTAACGTGGCAGACATGTTAGCGCTTGTCTCCATGACCTCGTTCTCACAGGTGTCTGCTTCCCGATAGCATGGCCTGGCTGCAAGGGCGTGCATCTGCTTGGGTGTTGTTATGCGTGCTATGAAAATGAAAAAAACATTTTTTTTTTTTTGGTTATATAAGAAAAATCGAACATTTTACGAGTATAATCTTTGAATTGCCCAAAAACTAGCAAAGAAATTATGGCGTAACTTACGTACGGTACGCGAAAGACCTTTTAAAATTCTTTTCATTATCACGGATTTTCTGCCCGATAACACACTAAAAATTTTTTATTTTATTTATTTTTTTTTGTTTATTTCTTAAAATTTCTCCTCGTAAGGGTACTTCTTCACTTAAAATTTATAAGTCAACTGAATTTCATGTGATGTATGCTGACATATTACTTTGAATTTAAGGCTAAGGTAAAATGATCAGAAACTTTTTAAAAAATTTCTAAAAAATATAGCCGAATTCGAAGCTAAAAAGAATTCAAGTGAGTCATCAGATAGAAGAGTGGATTGGAGAGTATATAGAACCGGAAACTATTCGAGGCTCACTTTAATGGGTGACCCGTAAACAAACACAGCGCTCACTTGTAGTTAGTACATGGAAAACTTATGATTACAGTTAATATCACTGTGGACGGTTGTCCACTCAAGTGAAGAAAGGCCACCACAGTATAACTGCAGCACGAGCACTATATTATACATGCAACAATTACTGATAATCTCGATCGAGACGTGTTCAATTGAACGTCAATTTTCAAACTCAAAAGTGACAGCAAAGTTCAAAGCTAAATTTATTAAATTTGTAAAATTTAATCTATGAAGAGATATTTTGTTTATCTCTGATTTAAATGTCATTTTATTTACGTCTTTCACTGTTTTGTGAAAATTCGAATATATATAAATTATATTGTGCTTCAAATTCCAAGTTATAGAAATTTATTGTGAAATTATGAGGGAACGCCTATTGAAGCGTCGCGGTTACTTTAACTTCGTAAAAGAATGTCGAAAGGAGAATCGGGAACTATTTGAAAATGTGAAATTCGTGTGTGCTGCCAATGCTTGGATCAAGCTGTCGTGTGCCGAGAGGGCCAAATATGCAGACAAGGTAAGATAAGCAAAATGATTAAATGCTCCTGCTAGGATGCAATTAATAGGCATACTCTTTTTGTTTTAGCGGAAAAGGAAGATCGCCAAAGACATACCTGCAAAAAGTGCAAAGAAGGTAAGTGGTGCATATAAAATGAGATACCGCCAGCTCGAGCTGAAATTTTTATGTGCACACATTTCTCAGCCAAAAAGCAAAAACGGCAGGAAAAATAAAAGGACTGCAACGGCCAACGGCAAACAAACCGAAAAGCCCACTTGTAATGTGTGTCCTGTGAGATCGACTGGATTTTTTAAATATTTGGACGTTTAAATCGAACAGAACCATGGCTTCGACTTGCAGGAAACGGTTAAGAAGGGCGCAAGAGCATGGAGCCGGCTGTCAGAGAAGAAGGAGGACTATCGCAAAATGCCGCAAATGCCAACAAGCGAAGAGAGTTTCTAACACAAAGATAGAACATCTAATTAAGATCTGCTGCGATTTTGCAATATGATAATAAAATCAGAAATATCAAACACACTTTTGCCAAAGGTAAGTCATCCTATAGAAATGTATATCCTTCGGGTAATCAAACCGCAAACGTAACCGTTGCCAAAAGAATGAATTACATTTGAAATGAATTTTTAGCTGGCTCAAGGTCATTCTACATTGAGCAATATTTTATTCATTTTTACATTTTTTTTCTCCTATACTTAAAGCCTGTCATCAGTTAGCTTTGACCGCATGTTTTGCAAATGATTGCTATTTATATCATGCTAAATTGAAAAGCGCCTTGTGTATTATAAGAATTTATATTAACCAATGATAAAGAAATGAGAAAGAAAATATACTTTCCATGCATGCTTTGTGGCACTCTTGCAAGTGCAGCTCTCTTTCACTCTTATGTGTATTGTTGTTCCTTTATCCCGTTATAAACTGCGCCAATCGCTAGTAGCACCGCTAATTGAATATTTGCCATTTTGTGTCGTTTTTATATTTTGTGTCAAGTAGCGCTTAAACAAATAGACTGTTTTAAATATGAAGTATGGCTGGTACGATATACGATATTATTACATGCTAAAAAAAGTATATTTCGTTGAAATCGATAATAGAAAGCCGCGCTTGTAAAAATATAACAACAGATATAGTTATAATGCCTGTAAAGGTGAATGCGTTTTTTTTTTTATTTAATATGTAGAAGTTCATATCATACATACCACATTTTTTCTGAGAGATATGTTATACTCGTAAGTAGCAAAAATATGCAATATGCGGCCAGCACACTGCTGAGAGCTTGTGGCTAAGTTCGAAACACGTGTACGGCAACATGCGGCTAAACTTTTTATTTGTAACAGAGGGTTGTTCTCTTTTTGAATGGATTTTTGCAATTTATCTCAAAACTAGTGCTGCTAGAAATAAACGCACAACGGATTTGAGTTTAGAATTCACAGTTCAAAATTTGACCATAATTTGTAAACCTGTGTAATTATTTGGTTTTCTTCAAATTCAATAGTTTTCCGGAATCACTGAAATTTTTCCAATGTAACTGGTAGTGGTACCCAAATATGCACCCAAAATTATTACTTTCTGCAATAAAACGTTTATTTGTCTAAACATTATTCGCATTTTTAAATCACTTTCCAAGTTCAATAATACTGCAAACATTACATTTATTTTTTTATGTTAGTGAAACAAATTATGGGTTAAAATATCAAAGAATCGAATGCGAAGCTTCACCAAAAGTCAATGGAGCAAATTATCGTCTACAAACTTTTTCAACAGCACTAGGCAAATTGTCAACTTAAGCATATGCTTGACATAATTTTACTCTCATTTTAAAAAAAAGGAGATGAAGAAGCCAATAAACATAAATTGTTGCAACTTATGCTGCACATCCAACTAAGAGTAGAGAGGACGCATCCTTGCATATTGTGGCGTTCAGTGCTGCTACAGCATTTACGTGCATGCAAAACTTTTGCGATGCTAGACAAACTTCAAGAAGCACTTGTTACATCTTACAAGAAGTTCTTGCGAATCTTTCACCGCTAATTTGAGGCAATTTCCGGTACACAGACAGACATACGAATAGACGGACAGACGAATAGACGAACAGACGGATAACTATAAGGACAGAGCTAAAGGCGTTACAAAGTAAGGATACCCAAGTTACAAGAGGACTTGATAGAACTAAGCGAGAAAAAAAAAAGAAATGTTTCGCAAAGCATTGACTAAGTTAAGGAGTTGCTTATCCTGTTGTGCGTTGTGTGCAAGAACGCGCGCGCGTTTCCTTCCGGTTTCCGTGACTTAAGTAGCTTATTCAAGCAAAAAAATGGGTACAAAAAATCAAAACGAAAAGCAACAAAAATTAGATAAAAAATAAAGCAACGCAGCGTGTACAAATACGTTCTAAGGATAACGAAACGAATCGACAACAACAACAATACTAACTAAAGCAACAACATAAGATATTCTATCTGGTTTCTCTCCTTAACTTCAAAATACACGTACGAGGTTCATTCTGAAGGTTTTTCTTTCATAACAATAAGTATGAATGAATGTTGAACGAATGAAAACAGACGTAACTTTCTAACTGCGTAAATATTCAAAATACATTCTACAAACCTTCAAATCTCTGCTCAAAAACCTAAAAAGAACAAAAGAACAAACATTTTAACTCTACCATTTTCTTCAAAACTTCAAAACTATCAAAGGCAAAATGCTAAAATAAAAATACTCTGAATTTCTAGCCACACTAACTTCACAGGCAATAACATTTTATACAGCATAGCCAAAAAGTCTACAAAACTACCACGCAGATACACTTCCAACTACAATCCCAGTGATATTATACAAGAGCTTAAAGAACACCAACTACAACAGACCACAACATGGTAGAAACAAGCAAACTCCTACAACTCCAGCAAAGTCAACTACCTCAAAAGCATGCTTCAACTCACTAGAATTTACCAAATAATATTCACAGGAATACGTCTTGGGCACACAAACCTTTCAAACAGTCACTATATGAAGAAAAATCTAAAGTTCTATTTAAAATTTTGTTGGTATGTTGTGTTGCATTAAAAATTATTCAAAATTTTAAGTAAAAGTAGAAATGGGAAACCTTTTAACGAAAAATACTAAACCAATTGGAGAGAGTCCAATGGGATATGTTAACTACATTCGTATTTATAGGGAAGCACATCCAGAGCTGTCGCGTGAAGTAGCTTACTATCGCGCTTACCAGCTATGGAACGTAATGCCAGCGGCAGATCGTTTAGTTTACGCGAATGTTGTACGATAATTTATGAAAGCTCACCGAATTGTCTTTTTTTTAAAGCTGAATAAGGCAGTCTACAATCTGGATAAAGGTGTTCTATGCAAAAGAAAACCTGGTGCTAGACCACACAAACCCGGCTGTAAACCACGTAAGGCTGCTGCTGGCAAAGCGAAGGCGAAAGCAAAATGCGGCCAGAGGAAAAAACCGGTTAAGAAGATCAAAGCGCGAAAAAAACGTGGCCGCAAGCCAATCAAAAAGAAGGTCAAGAAATCGATTAAGCGTATGGCCAAAAGGCCAAAAAAGCCCATTTTCCGTATCCCCCGAAAAATTAAGGCATACTTGTTAAGACTCTTGGCTACCCGACTATATAACTAAACCTGATCAGCCGACCATCAGGAGTAAGTGTAAAAGCCTGGACCGCGCAGTACTGAATAGAACAAACCAAAGTATCGTGAAGTGGTAAGTGCAAATGAATTTTGCATTAATAATTGTTTCTTATGCTTCTTCGCCATTGCTCAGTGAATCAAATGTAGTAAAATGGTAAAAGAAAGGTGTCAGAAGGAAGTGGCATTGTGGTGTGGCTCAACGTGTTAAATATTTTTGGACTAACTCTTGAAAATCGTACCAAAATGAAGAACACATTTTCAAGACACAAAATTTAATCTATCCCTAGAAATATATAGTGTCATTTTGGAATTTTCAATAGGTTCCTGTACGATAAAAGTAAGTTAACTTTGACTACATATGAATATGTATGGTTATTAACCATTAAATCTAAATTGCATCTTTTTCTTTGCATCTTTCAGATAAGAAGAACATATAGACCGTTTTAAATGAAGTTTTATTTGTAATATTTTGGAAATATCACTTTTGTTATTATACTTTGCAACTGAAGCAATTGAAATTAAGCACGATAAATATGTAGATATTCTATATCTAGATAATAAATAAAACTAAACGATTCAAATCGCATAGGAGCGCATCTCCAGCAGTTGGAATAGTAGTGCACAAGCAGTTGGAATAGTAGTGCAATTTGTGCATGTTTAATTACCGATTACGCATACTTAGGTGGCACTACAATCGTTTATTGGTCATGGTCATACGTAGTAAGGCACACCAGCCGCTATAGTTGCTCCATGTTCGGTCGCTTTCTCGTCGTTTGTCCCGGTGATATTCATCAAAGGGAGATTATATCAGAGTCTTCATTTATGTCTTCATGGGTAAACATTTTTTTTATAGTTGCCGTAATCAAATCCTGCGCAAAAACACTTAATTGAGGGGTTGGCCTTCTCAAAATTTGCTCATCCCGGAACGTATGGTCAGAGACATGACTAGCGAACGTCTGTGACCGTTTGGGCGGTCTGCAAAATAATCCTTTTTGAGCATTCACAACTGAATGCCATTCAATAACTTTCCCTATTAAGTTTATATATTCTTTATCAACATCGGAAGTTGAGTCGTAAGAGACATTTCCGTCTGACTGTCCGTCCGTCTGTCCGAACAAACAGATCTCGGAGACTAAAAGAGTTTGAGACTTCTAATTTGTATATTTAGTAGGTTCGATTCACTAAAGAAGATGATCCATGGTTATTTTATGGAGCCTTAAACAAAGTACAGCGTATCTCAAAGTCGAGCACACTCCACTGCTGCGTTTTATTCTTGTCATCTCTAACTTTTAAAAGATAATACTAGATACAAACTTGTGGTTTAGTCTTTCAGTATTTGTAGAATTTTTTTCAATTTGTTTTATAGGTATACCCTGCGAACACAGATATGTAGATACACCTGATTAATGTCATTTCGAAGTTCTGCGTATGGCTAAATTACAGTTGAATTCTTAATAATAGTGAATTATCTTATAAGTGCCAACAATTTATAAAAACTTACAGTGCCATCGTCGTAGTATTCCCCTATTTTTTTTTTTTTTTTGTGCTGCGTGCTCTTGTATATTTTTGTGTTAAACCAGAAAATGGCTTTTGCTCGGTTTCAATTGCAAAAATATGACGCAAACTCAAAGCAAAAGTAAAAACGGAAGCAACGGCTTTAAGTCGATAGCTGTGGCGGCAAAAAGGAAGCAGGCTACAGAAACCAAAGGAAGACAATTTAGAAGAAAAAAACCCGAAAGAAAAAAGATATGCACCATCAAAGCCTGCGGATTTGCGTTGCTGCTGTGTCACAAAAATTGAATTATCCTGCACAGTATCCTGGCCAATTACATGCAGCAAAAAGCGTTTTTATTCCAAACAAAATTAGATTTCCTACTTTGGCGTTAAGGCTGCCCGAGGATATAAAGTAAACGAACCAAAGAAAGGACGAACAAGCGAACCAAATATGAATGAAAGGAAATTTATAAGCGGCATTTGCGACGCCTTTTGTCAAATCCTGCAGAAGTGCGAGAGTTCATCATTGCGCAAAAAAAAAAATATATATATATATATATATATGAATATCCCGCATATCCTTAAAGGTATTAAAAAGTCAACAAACAAATGTCACATATGTTTGTACATGCGAAATTCATACTACTTATTTTTTTATTTTTACTTAAATTTGTATATACACATCTCTATACATATACGAGTATATATATTTTTTTTTATTTCCAGTCAGTTTCACTTTTCGTTTTGGTGTCATGAGACATCATAATCCTCCAGGTAAATAGTTTTAATCATTTGTCACTGCATGTATCTAGATGCGTATGCATGTATCTGCGTTGTTCTTTTCTTTTCATTTCATTTCATTTCATTTCATTTCATTTAGTTTAGTTTCTTTTTTATGCAGCGGCCACAGTGTGTCCTTTGCTGTTATTTGTAATAGGATAATAAGGACTTAGGCTACCAAACCACTATTCATTCATACATCTTCATAAATATGACAATATCTATGGCTATTTGCGTTGACAAGCGATTACATGCGAAATGTATCTTTAACATTTGTATCTTTATTGATATAAGCAGTCTTTATGTATAGAAGAAAATATTGCAATGCGCAGCCAGATTATTTCTTATATCTGCTATGCTTTGCGGTCTTTGTGGTGTAGCGTGCGAATATCTTGCAATCATTCTTAGTTAAATATGCATCGGTATTACGGAATTGCCATTTCGTTACCTGTCAAAGAAGCTAGCTAACAAACAAACAGAAGATACATATCTTTTACGCATGTTAAGATGAACAAATGCTCTCAACATTTTCATTTGCCAATACTAAACTGATGGTGTATATAACTTCCAAGGCTATACTATGATTTGATTAGGCCTTCGATCTGACAGATTGCCGTATAAAGTAGTGGGCCCCCTATCTGTCAAATACGTCAACTTCGAGATAATACTCTGCAAGTGTATTAATTTAAGAGTAATTATTTAAACTATTTAGTTGTTTAGGAGCTGAATTTATTCGCAGTCGGAAAATGAAACCGGAACGTGATCAAGTGGAATTGTGAATGAAGAGCGCGCTTTCCATCAGAAGAATTGCAATTTTCCACACAAAGTAAGCCTGAACGACCGGACTAAGTAGAATTGGCAGGCATTCCGTGAAATGGAAAAATTGTCCAAATATATTTACAGGATGACAAATGGTTTTTTTTTTCTCATAATTTTGTTTAGGAACTACAAGTTGCATCCTTTGGCAGCTTTACAGTGCCACAGACGTGTTTTGAAATTTTTGGCAATGGGACGAACTTCCGGATATGATCCCAATTCTAAGTTGTTGTGACGCTTGGCGTAGGACCTCGCCTTCAAATTCGACAATACGGGTTGAGTTCCGGCGAATATCTTGCATTAGAGTTGGTGCATACGCTTTAACAACTCTTCGCCACAGGTCCTGAATAACTCAGCTGGTTGCTCTTCGGCGCCTGTTGCTTTGTTATTCTTCCGCTTTTTAATTACTAAGTCGATTTTGTTATAGTCCTTTGACTCTACGAAAGAGCCATCATCAACTACTGGTGCTAGAAATACTTCTCTAACTGCGGCGTTCTTCTATACATCGCCTCCAATTAGGTAAGATAAGTGACTTGTTCTTAGTCACAGTTATTCCTGTACATCTGTAACCAGCGTTTTATTCCCGTCCTTACAAAAAGAAACTTCGAGCTTAAAACATTGATCAAATTCTTAACTTTCTGATACAATTTTCGAGCTTCATTTCTATCACATAAAACCTTAACATCCTTAAGCGCACGCCTTACTTGCTACTTTTTTTTTTGCATTTTAAAATGAGTTCCTACTCTTTTCGTTTCACTCGACAATCAGCTGGATAGTTGCAACTTCCCTATAGAGAACGCTTACATTCCATCTTCATATCCGTAAATAATGGTGCTTAAATCGTTTGCGGGTGTCACCATCAAAAGAGGATCGTATCCTAGAATTCCTCTCTATGTCTTCACTGGTGAAAGTTTTTTTGCGGTGGAGTGAACCAAACCACGTGCACCAACCTTAAATTTAGGACAGCAGTGGTGAATAATATTCACCATTCTAATGGTTGTCTACTAACAATTTTCTCACCATGGAATTTACGTTCAGAGGCATCCCAGTGATAAAGCGACCGTTGATCCGTTTGCAAAAGAATTCTTTTTGGCCATTTCAAAGTGATTGGCAATTAATAACGTGCCTCACTAATGTATACTTCTGCAAATTACTCCATTCCAATAGTATTTCTCTTAAACTCTTAATCTTCCTTCTCAGATATAGTATAATATGCCAGATCTCTCTAGTCCAATTTTAGTTTCATAAATTTAGATTATCTTAGCATTCAAAAAAAAAAAAAAAAAAACATAAAATTGTTAGCTTAGCATTAATTTATTGCTCCATATTTTGGTAAATTGTTAATAAAACTATCAACAAAAAGATACTCACTCTTAATTTGCGTAATTTCTTCAAAAATTCCGCAAGATTAGCTTCATAATTAAAATGATGTAACGCACGAAGAAACCCACAAAAAAAGAGAAATCACAAAAAAAAAATTACAAAAAAAAAGCCAACTCAAAATTGCCACAACGCAAATCTAGCTAATAACAATACAAGTAGATATTGCGGGGGCGGTTGAAGCAACAATGCCGCAGCACCACCAATAACTGCTGTTCAAAAACTGAAATCCAAAAATCTCCACAAAACAACGCAACATAACCGAAACCGAAACCAAATGAAACCAAACTTTTGGGGTGAACCCAAAACGAGACGATGTCACAGATGCAAAAAACAGACACACACACACACACACACACACACACACACACACAGCTACAAATGTATCTACAATAGTAACACACAGATACTCAGTCCAATGATGGCGCATTTAAATTCGCCATCCGCACTCATTTTTCAAACCCTTCCCTTTGAATGCCAAACTGCTGTGCACATTTGCGGCTGGCATGCTGGCCGACTTTTATGCGCTGCTTTTTGGCCACATACACACATAGATACTAAAATACTCACACAGAAAAAAATTATTACAAATGCAAAGCTAAATTTGTATATTGGAACAGCCGCTCAAGTTCCCAAACTAAAAAATTTAAATTGTGAATGACACATCTACGAGTGCTACCGACGAAACGCATTGTTTGTGGGTTTGAGAATGCTTGTGTGCCACAGAAGAGGACATTGAGTGCAATTAATGTTAATGTTGAGATATTTATGATGCGCACAAACCGAACCCCTCCCCACCCTCGCTATGCAGCTGTAGTCAACCCCCTCACTCAGCTGCTTTATGCAGATACATAAGTAGAAATTTAAATAAAAATCACGTAAGCAGCACTTGTGACCCAATGAAGCAATACACCGCCCGCTACCCTTTATTATGTTCGCTTTCTTTGTATTTTGGCACATGCGCGCACCCTGTGCCACCTGCAACAATCTCAGAGGGTTGCCAGGACAATCGAATACTACGACGACGCATTTCTAATACAGCATTCACATTCATTAGTGCGGCTGATCCCAATTCCGGTGTAAAGTCGCTACTGTCCAAGTTCTCGACAGCGACTGTCGAGACTTTTTCGACGATATGTATGTATTTTTTTGTACGACAGGATCAGGATTTGTCAAATCAGCAACTTATGTTTCGTGCGGGATTAAAATCACTTCGCGTATATTTCGAAATATTTTCTCAATTCGAATTGAAAAGAAGTGTTCATATCCAGCTGAGTATCGAGTTCTTTTCGAGTGGTTGCATCCTTTCTTTGCGTAGCTTTGGATGGCTTCTGTCCTTTCGACCCTGTCAACCGTTCGTCGCTGTTGTTGTTGTTGTTGTTCTGATTTAACGCATCATCGCGCAAATGGAAACATTCAAATGAACAGTTAAATGCGCGCTAATAGGGGTTCAGATTTCAAACTTTTGCCACCGCATCGCCTTCTGCATACACGCATGTATGTATAACCTTCTAACTATATAACCATATATCCTGCCTTCGTTCTTTGTCCTTAGTGCGCCATTCATTTCATTGTAATTGTGCAACTGTTTTTTTGTTTTTTTTTTTTTATTTATTATTTTTCTCTCGGCCGCATTCAAATCCCTCAACATAATTCAGTTGAACGCTGCTCACTCCTTTCATTGTCCTTATTGCGATTGATTGTGACATTAAGTAGGATTTATTTTATTTATATTTACTTTTTTAAATTTCGAAACACGAGATGCAAATTAAGCTCAAACCTTATGTTTCGATTTGAATTTGGTTTTAATTTTTATGCTGCTATTTACAAATGTTTGTGTATTGGCTTAAATTATTTGATGTGCACTTTTTTTCTCATTTTTTTTTTAGATACTATTCACACTTTGTAGAAATAGTACACAATCACCTTATTTTGTGGAACGATTAGGTGCATAGAGCAACGAAAGACTAACATCAAATTGATAGTGTCTTATCGATTTTCAAATATCAAAATTTTCATATCGTTCGGACATTAAAAGACATCAATACGTTATTTTTTATATCAATGTCATGACATGATATGAAATCGTTTCAAATTAATATGAAAAAATCAACAGTTTCCATAGCTTTCGTTACTTCGAAAATAGGCAAACCACAAGAATCGATGAAGAAGCAAAGTATGTGCGCCGTTGGTTCTTGTGTTGTCGTGGTTCGAATACCAGCTACTTCAACAGAGAAAATTTTTTCAAAGCAAAAATTCAACAAAATCAAATACAAATAAAAACATGAAAACAGTTAGCTTCGGTTGAACTGAAGCTCTAATACCATTCAAATTTCAAATCGTCTTTTCAAACATAAACATGGATGCCGAGTTGGACGGGACACGTCAATTAGTATAAACATGTGAAGCGACCACCGTATCGAATTTCAGGCTTATATTAGCATAAATAAAGAAGTTTTCATACAAAAAGTGAAGCAAGTCAAAAGTGGGTGCGTAATTTGTATAAGTGGAGCTACCTTAAAAACTGGGCGTGGCATGTGACAATAGATACTATATTTGACTGCAATGAAAACAATTATGAGTGCCGGGTTACAGCTGGATATCTTACAAATTTATTCTCTAAAAAATGTGCAAACTATCTGACAGACAGACAGACAGACCGAACTCTAATACCATTCACACGAATTTTTAAAACGTCTTGTAAGACATAAACGTAAGTGGTAGGTTATAGGGCTCAATATATACCTACCACTATTTAAGTCAAAATCAGTTTGAAATTTGACATAGTGGCTTCTAGTAGTGAACAGCTATTTCGCATAAATATACTAATGGGCGTGTACCGCCCACTTTTTTGGGTTGGGCCCGATACAGACCCTTCGCTCATCTTTATGCATTTATATGAAAAACTTCTTTAGTTCTTCTTCTCAAGTCCATTTCTGCTTGACATGCGATATGGTGGCTTTTATGGACGTTCGCTTCATATAAGTATATTAAAGGGCGTGTACCGCACACTTTTTGGGGTAACTCCTATGCAAAGCCGCCAAACATGTTTATATTTTACAGGACAATTTACAATTTTAATTGTGAATGGTTTTAGAGCTTCGGTTCAATTGAAGTTAAGTTTTCTTCTTGTTAGTCATAAAAAGCTACTTTAAACTTAGGAATCGGTGATTGACGGTTTGACAAATCTCTGCTTAAATTTCGTGGTCATTCCATAACGTTCCGTACTGTACCGCAATTACCCCCCTCCCCCTTAAGCATTGGAATATGAAACACTCCGTGTTCTTTTTCCCCCTTGGAGGAGAAATTTTTCAAAATGCACTCTCTTCGAGGGCTCCAAATCGGTAAACAAAGTTCTTGGCAAAATTTCAGCTTTGTTTTTCACACTTTTCAAACTTAAAAACTTTCACTTCAAAGACCAAAGATTCAAAGTATAACTATGAGTATTATTTCAAGTTTTACTCAAACTGTTTACAGTTTTCTTAGATTTCTGCGACTTAGGTGCTTTATTTCTGCTGGCGCTATCATTGCCCAGTTAAATTACGCCTAATCATGTGTTACTACCGTAAAATAGTTGACAAATCCTAGACATGGCAATGCAGCATGTAGAATTAATGATGAATGCTGTGAATGTGGCTGTTCATGTTCTCTGTGAGTGTTGCTGATGTTGTTGTTGATGATTATGCAATATGCTGCATGATTTATGCATTTTATACAAATGCGAATGCAGTAATAAGTTTCGCTTGACACATTTCCCGGTACTCGTTCTGATTGTTATTTTTTTTTTTTTTTTTTGTCTTCTCAACGCGTGGTTGACACTGAAACATATTTAGTGTGTTTATAATATTTTCATTTCACTCGCTTTGAACAATCCGCATGTTGCACCCCTTTTCTTTTTGCTCGAGGTAAGTAAGATCTGTGCAATATAGTATAGTTCACTTAATGTCCGTCAAAGGATGCGCACCCCTCCCGGTGCGACAAATATTAACTTCAATAAATTTTAGACACAAAGAGCGTTTACAACAGCAACAGCAAAAGCAACAACAACAACAACAACAGCAACAGGAACCACATTTTCAAATTATAGCAAATTCAAAAAGGGTTCACATTGCTTTTTCAAAAAAAAAAAAAAAAAAAAAATTTAATAATCAATGTATGCGCAGAGTACAGCTCAACACCCCTCAATGGCAAAACAGTTGCCTTGTTGTCCTTCTCATCGTTGTGCTACAATGGCCTATTATCCTTTGCCGTTATAGTGCGCGACAATTGCATTATCATGGTATCCTTGTTGTTGTTCACAACTTGTTGTACAGGGTGTTGATGTTGTAATGAAAAATTAAAAAAATAAAAGTCGAATTACAAAACGAAAAATGATTTCAAACAAGGAAGAAATTTCTGCGAACCGAAAATTTTGAAATTGGAACATGTTGTAACAAATTATGAAGTCACGTGGCGGGCGAGCAAATATACTACTCGTATATAGCATAGGATATATGTACCGAGACCTAATAACTATGTTAAGATGTGCGCTTTATGTTTCTTGAATTTTATTTGGCAAATATTTTTGCAACATATTCGCAGACTTAATGTAAAATGAAAAATGAAAGAGAAACAAGGATTTTGTAACGCTATCGATGCCAAAGGGAATTATAAATATTCTAAATTGCATTTTTGTCTAAATACACACACACACACACACACACACACACACACACACATGCACATATGCACATTGGAGTGTGCAGATTAATACGAGTACGTGTGAGGCTTAAAATCATATTCCATTTGCTTTATTTGTTTTTACTGCTTGCAACAAGGATTTTGTTTTTTTGTTTTTTTGTTTTTTTGTTTTTTTGTTTTTTTTTTCCATACCCTACACTGTTTTTTAAATATGTAATGCATTGCATGAACAGATACATTCAGCGCAAGCTTTGATTAGCATCTGATAACTTTGTTGAAACAACACCGCACAGTGAGGCCTTTAGACTTTTACCGTTGCACAGATTGTAACTTCTGAACTACTAAATTTGTTTGTAGACAGACACAGAAATATCTTTCGCCTCAAAAGCTCAAAATTTCATTCATAAAGTTAAATTTTATGAATGGAATTTGGAGATTTTGGAGCAAAAGAGTTTTCTGTTTCAGCCCCAAATAAAAAATGTTTAAAAGCAGTTAACCGAGCTTTAAAATACGTGTAAAATCTTCTAAATCGGAGCAGAATATGCTCTTCAATAGATTGTCAACATTTGCTTTTCCTTTTTTGCTTTTAAACAAATTTGTGACAAAGTGTTACCAGAGAGGTAGAGGGTTCAAAAACGTTAAACTGAACGAACTCTTATTGCGTTTATGTGTTTGCTGTGTTAGTGCAATTCCAACGCACGCCAATCACTTCAACTATAAAGAAAGTAACAGTTACCAAAATAATTGTAAAACGCATACAACGTAAAAAAAAACTGCAATCTCCTATAAAATTAATATTATAATTATTCTCAATTCTGCCATCACTATGAAGATAGGTGTGCAATAAATTTGTCATTACTGAGAAAACGCCTTATATAACTGAAAGATGAAACTCCTTATATAACTGAAAGATGAAATAAGTGAATCTGATGAACTCGCCAGCATATATTGAAGAGATCTTCAGTTTCTATATACCTGAACATTTTGTAGTTATTGTTTTTTGCTTCCTCACAATTCGACGATCTGCAAGCTGATGATGTTCAATTACATGTTATACGTGGGTCGTAATTTTAGAAACTATGGGAGTCTGCATTTCTCAAGATACATTTGCTGCAACAGTTCGTTAGTATTTGTTGCATATTCTCCAAATTTTATACCAATAATCGTTTCCTTGAATTTAAAAACAAGGGACCTGTTGTCTTTTTAAGTCTGATACATCCGAAATGTCCATATTGGATTTATTTAATGATATTCGAATTTATTTTTATTTATTTAATTGTTTTTGGATAATGTTTCACAGATAATGCTTCAGCAAGATATTTATTGTAGTAGCGATTGTATTCGTCGTGTGGCTTAATTTTTCATCTAAACATCAATCATTCGTTTATGGGTTTGTGTATCGTATCCATCGTAGTCTTTCTGTAGACGTGCTACGCGTTTCTTCAATATAGTCGTTGGCTTCAATATGCGTCTCTTGAGCTTATCTTGAGCTAACTTCGCATACATGTGAGTACCCGACAAGTATTTTGCCACGGCCAACATCCGAGCCCATCTCTGACTTATAGCACTTTTCCACTGTCCAATATTAATATTCTACACATTCTCAATATTTTCGGTGAATGTGTACAATATTGCCTGTACATATTCCCATAAGTGTCAACATTTAGTAGATTGTCAACATTCTCGTAGAATGTTGCCATTCACCACGGACGAATTACATGATTTTCGATGTAATGACATATTTAGTATTCATATCATTACCACATACACATAAATTCCGTGAAACTTCATTTACACTTGGCAATTTTGCTCTCGAAACGCCAATAATAAAGCGGAATTCATTTTATATACGAACTATTTTCACTTTTCTTATTGTTTGTAAAGAAACATAAATCAAAACAAACAAAATTAGCTGTTTTATTTTAAGCGAACGTAATTTTGCCATTCACATGTTAACACAATAATGTATATTTGGCAGTGGAGTTGGGAAATGCTTATAATGTTTCCTGCAAAAATTAAATACTTAAACTTCAATCACCACTTCACTTGTTTTCATTAAACGTGATAGATTCACTATAAAACTTTATGTGTATCTTAAGGAAGCTTCTTTAAATTTTTTCGGAATTTCGACAGCCAATTGAAGAGTACAATAAATTCGTTACCATATTTTATATGATGTGCTGTTTTTCTTCTTTGGTCTATTTATTTATTTTCTTTTCGATATACAAGCGAGTTTATTTTTATGGTTTTAAAATGATTTTTAACCCTATACACGCGTCATCGCTAAATTTATCTATGTAATGTATCTATGTATGTGTCCGGGTGTATCTTTATATATATGTGTGTGTGTGTGTGTGCGTGTGAGCGTGTGTGTTTGCGCGGCGCTTAACCGGAAACGGATGCAAATTGCATGCGTCACGTGGCACGCACACACAAACACAAACACACAAACACACACACACACACTTCTATAAAGGTTGTATGCTATATTGCGATTCTGTGATTTTTGCGTGCTTTTTTATTTCGGCATCTAAAACTGAATAATCGTTTCGTAAAAAAAAAACTATATATCTACAGTAGAATCACGCGAAGCTGAACCTGCTGTCGTGCTATGCTTACACCTTGCATTGAAATGCAATTTTTTTGCAGAGAATACTGTTTTCATTATTGAAAAACTGCAAACTGCATGCCAGCAATACCAAAAATATGCTTCGTCAACCAACACCAGGCGGGAAGTCATCCATCGAACCAGCCCGCCAGCCCGCCAGCCATTCCTCCGGTCAGTCAGTCAGCCGGCAGTGCAACTAAACTCAATAAATCTAAATTGCGCACAACAAACAAATTGAATCACTTCCGGATTTGTTTTATATATACGATACATACATACACATTTTTATTGCCAGATTTCTGTTATATCCTTTTTTTTTCTATTTTTATTTTATCTTTTCTATTGGTGGATTTTTAAAACATTTTTCCCATTTTTTTTTTTTTTTTGTGCGACAGCTAGTCCAAGAATTATACTCGATTTCTCTCTATTTATATTTTATTCAACAAACTGAGTGAATTGTGCGCAACACTGTTGCAATTTTAGATATAACAACAGTCAGAATATTGGACAGACAGACAGACAGACTGACAGTCAGTTAGATGAAGCTTTATGCTGTGCACAGTGATTTGCATTTAGAAAACAATGGCTTAGAGCGATTTTTGTGGCAATTTCTGTTCGCTCAGTCTTTTCGTCAGCAACTGAATTAATTTAAAAATTTGAATTTCAACATATTTACTCAATACCCTGCTAAGCGCGCGGAGTACAGTAAGGCATCGACAGAGTAGTCGAGCGAAATTCGGAGCCCCGGCACATTTTCTGTTCATTTTGCATAACTCCAGCAAATTAGCTTTGAAGTAACTAGACTAAACTACTAAACTAAACAACTAAAGTTTCCGAAAAAGTCAGTAGCGAAACTTGAAGAAGTAATTTTTGATGAGCCTATAATTCGTAAGCCTTTTTTCGACACTGAATTCATTAAAACAATAAAAAGTATGGAAAAAAGTTTGGTGAAGATTTAAAAGTGTAGTAGAGAATTTCTTCAACAATAAAATAAATTTCAAATTACAAAAAATTAAATAAATAAACCTGCCTTAAAACTATCAGAAGCTTAATTGCCTTATGAATTTCAAACTTCACATTCTTGAGCTCCATGTAGACTATTTTTCAGAAAATTTAGTTTACTATATAGTATACTATAGGAGCGAGGTGAAATGTTCCATCAAGATCTTAAGGGAATGGAGCTACACTATGAAGGTAGGTGTGTTGACGGTACGTTGGCAGACTATTACAGGAATTTGAAAAGATAGTTGCCAAGAAAGATATAAATATAAATATATTAATAAAAATATACTGCTCCAACTGTATACCAAAATAAGTTGTCAAATTCTGTTTCTGAGTCACAGGATATACCTAGGAATATACATGAATCGTAAATCCATCTAGGAAGAGATATTCTAACCCGATTAGAGTGTTGCAAAGAGGTGATGGAGGTTGATAATCTTCACGCACATTTTCGGTTTCAGTGAAATTTCAACCGCCCGGTGTGGTGTACGGGGATGCTAACGGAAAAATGGTAAATTGAAATAATTTGTTGTGGTCACATACGGTTTTAGTGCCCCAAAAACATAGGGACAGAGATTTTCCTTCTCAGTTTCGCCCTATTGATTTGTGTGTGTCTGTGTGTTATATTAAAAACTACTTGTTGCACTTTTCATACGTAACACTTCTAAGGTATTCACATAGCTCGGCAAACGCTCGTTTGACAGAGCTTAGTTTCTTAAAAAAAATGTTTTCTCAATAGTTTGAATTACAGTAAAACTTCATTTAATATTGAGGTAAGTTTCAAAGCTAACATCAAAAATTGTGAACGTCTGAATGTAGCTTTAGTTGCTAAACGTATTCCATCGTTTCACCCTAATAAATACCAAACTATTTGTAGTTTTTTTTTTTTTCAAATTTTAAGTGTTGCAAAACAGTAATTTTTTCAGAGAACATTTGTAAACAAGTATAGAGAACGTTTACTTTGCTTACTTTTTCGCAGTACATTTTGTTGTTGAAAATTTACTATTTTCTTCTTTCCGCATCAACTAGGCTGTTAATCGACTGGGTGCGAATACCTTCGAATTTTTCTAATAATTTATATAGATCTAATATATCAAATTCCCTGGCTCCCAAGAAAATCCCACGCTCGTTGTTAATATTTGTGAATATTTCAATATTTCCACAAACTCAAGCTTACTAATAATAAGACTTATAGCTGATAAATACAAAAAAAAAAATGATACAAAAGCAATAGCTGAAAATGTTCTAAAATACTTTTAAACTTAATCAAAGTATCTTAATCAAAGTAGCTGCGATATTTAAAGTATTATTTTCACACTGAACCCATACCAACAGTATAAGTATTGCAGCCAGATTTTCTTAACACTTTTGTTTTGTTGCATAGTGTTAATTAAAAATGCAAAAACTAATTCAAAAAAGAACGTCATATTCATTATACTTTTGGGACTATCGCACAACAGCAGCATTCGTCCCCTTTTATATTTATTGTCGCTGCCTTTGTCCTTTTTTTTTATTGTATAAATTTTCAAAAGCATTTGAAATAAAATACCCCAAGGCTCAACATTTTTGTGGACATTTTATATGATTTTATTGTCATATTTTAGGCAAATTTAAGTTATTTAAAATAAACTGCTTTGCGCTTATAAATGTTGAAAGGATAAAAGTGGAAAGTGGCATTCTAAAACAGATACATAAAAACATTAAGTGATAACAGTTTCAGAACTTTTCAAATTAATCAAAGACCAGAGAGAATTCAAAGTGTTAAAGCTCTTTGACAGCTCCATCTAAAGACCTAAACTTAATTTTAATATTTATTTTTCTCAATTCGTAGATACTCGTAGATAGATAGAAGTGCCTTATAAAAGTCTCTTCTCTAAAAAAGTAAAGTGAGCAAACAGTTTGGATACGAACTAATCCCTTGAGCAACCGATTATTGGCACATCTAAGGAAACTTTTTCCAAACATGCTGGAAAAGTTGTCTTTCAGTGGGCGTGGTTTATCTATTCTGAGCATATAAAGCGACTGTTTCAATATTGAAATTGAGCTATTAAATGTGAAGTTGAGATTAGTAGTGTACATCCTAAGAAATATTTCAATACTAATGGTTCAAATAATGGTCCCAATAAATAAACTTTCCTTACAAAAATCCTAAATTAGGCTGTGACTTTAATAAAATGTATGGGCCATGCCATATTCTGAGGCTTTGTAAAATGTTTTTGTCCTAGAGTAGCAATATGCGAAGAAACTATAGGATTTAATTCGGTCTGGAAATAGTTGTTTCACTAAATCGATTGTTTCACGTGTGGTGTGGTAGGTGGCGTCGTCCTGTTGGAACCAATTACCGTCCACATCCACACCAACCAGTTGAGGTCACAAGAACTCCGTTATCATGTTCCTGTAACTAGTGCCATTCACATTGACTGCATTTCCGGTCTCATTTTCAATGAACTAAGTGTGTAGATTATAAAAAAAAAAAAAAAACAGAAGAAGAAAACAATCTATGTGGGTCAACCAAACTACTATAAGAACCAAGCGTATACTAAGTTTGCGCAAATGTATGTAACAGGCTGTAGTAAGCATGGCAGACCGCACAAAGTATATCATATATATTCTTGATCAGCATTAAAAGTCATGTCGATATAGCTATGTCTGTCTATCCGTCCGTCTTTCCGTCCGTCCTTCCGTCCTTCGTACGTTTGTACAACGCAATCTCGGAGATCATTTTAGATTAAGCCTTCGAACTTGGATTTATAGATTCATCTGTTATATTTAAAAAGAAAAATAAATTATTATTTGCATTAGAGCATGAAATGCGGAAGAGTATTTCGAAGTCTTTGAATTAGCATTCTTTCTATTTACTCTCAATGTGCTAATTAATTGAATAATATCAAAAATAAAAACATAGAAATTTTCTGTAGTACTTCATTTATACCAATGTACTCTTCTTATCCATAATATAACATAGTATAAAGGTTCTCTTACAACATAATTAAAATTCATTTTAAAAACACAAAGTTTTAACAGATTTAAATTTTGATATCAGGGTTTGGTTTAGTATGGCATTTTGATAAAACCGTATCCAGTGGGAGGACATTTGAAGCTTATTATGACATATCGGAGAGGTCTTGCGCTTATTATGATATTTTGGTAAAACCGCAATCGTTGTGTTGAGATGTGACTCTTATTATGGCTTTTTAGTGCAACCTTAGCCGGTCGTATGACATCTGACGATTAGTATGGTTTCTTAGTCCAACCGTAACTAATCGAGCGCGAATTAGGCCTTATAGCGTCTTCACCGCTCTTGCGTTGTTTTCGAATCATCGTGCGAACCGCCGCATCATCATTATCGTCGTATTCATTAGTTATCGAAATCTTCTTTTCAGACGGCTTTGCATAAGTTTCACTCTGAGTTACTTTTACTTTATCAGCAACCTCCGCAGTGAAGGGCGAGTTCACGTCGGGTTCAATTTGATTGTAGTTTCGTGTGGCATATGCCGCGGCTCTTTTAATCATAGCGAGCACAGCCACCGAGTCATCGTCAACCGTTGCGATACGCGATCGTTGATACAATTTGTTCGTATCATAATTGCCTCCGCGTTTCGGAATACCAATTTTTGATGTGTCGATCATGTCAATTGAAAATTTCTTTGGAACTGTCTCGCCGGCGGAAGTTTCCCCACTCACTGCCTTTTTGATCTGCTGCGACTTAACGTTCTGAGCATGCTTCCATGAAGCCGCAAAACACCGCACTTGATTAGCGGCCAACGCTATCGACGATATGGAAAAAAATTTAACAAAAATTAGCGAATTTTGAATATGAAACTATAGTTTGTTATATAAGAAAATTCTAATGTTGTTTGAAGAAGTCCACATTAATGGGAAATGTTATTGATTGGCGTTCACTTGTGAATGTCAAAAAACGATTTTTTTTTTGCAAACGGACCAAGCAGCGCACAACCGTCCGGTAGAACACGTCCTCCTGGGTAGCCTCTGAACGTCCGATCCGGGGTGAGCAAATTGTGTGACAGTGCGCTACGCTTGGTTTCCGCCACCGCAAAAAATCTTTTACCGGTGAAAACACTGTGGAAGCCTCGGATACGATCACTCTTCGATGACGACCCCCGCGACAACGACCCAAGCAGCGCATAACCGTCCGATAGGACACGTATCCAATAGGTAGCCTCTGAACGTCCGATCCGGGGTGAGCAAATTGTGTGACAGTGCGCTACGCTTGGTTTCCGCCACCGCAAAAAATCTTTTACCGGTGAAAACACTGTGGAAGCCTCGGATACGATCACTCTTCGATGACTACCCCCGCGACAACGACCCAAGCAGCGCATAACCGTCCGATAAGACACGTATCCCCTAGGTAGCCTCTGAACGTCCGATCCGGGATCCGGGGGGCAAATTTTAAGAAGATGCGCTGTGCTTGATTCCCGCCACCGCAAAAAATCTTTTACCGGTGAAACCACAGTGGAAGCCTCGGATACGATCACACTTCGATGACGACCCCCGCGACAACGACCCAAGCAGCGCACAACCGTCCGGTAGAACACGTCCTCCTGGGTAGCCTCTGAGCATCAGTTCCCAGGTGAGCAAAGTGTGAAAAGGTGCGCTGTGATGATGACGACCCGCGACAATGGCCCATAGTGATCCAGAGCATGCGTTCGACATTGCAAGTCTGGCACGACCGCCACAAACTTCGCCGGGCGCACTGCTGCGCCTCTAAACGTGCGGCCACGACCGATGAACGATTCAACCGGCAAATGAAACAAAAGAAAAAACTTAAGAAATTATGGCGAAACTTACGCATCAAGCGCGACAGTTGCAAAATCGAGGAATTCTTCATATTGACTGAAATTTATGGATCGTGACAATTTAAAAATATTAAAAACTTTCTAGAAAATCCGGGAGAGGTGGTCGAACGAAAAATTGTGATTGAATGAATTTGACAAAATTTGACTTTCCTTTTCAACTTAGGGCAAAGGTAAAATGATTAAAAAACATTGAACAGATTGCTTAGATGAATAAGTTTACATTAGTGAATAAAGTTATTGATTGTGAAAGGGATTGAGATAGGAAAAGGCCAAAAACGCTTAATGTGCCAAAGTCCGAAGCAACTGACAAACGTCCAATAGTTACGTATCTGCTGGGTGGCCTCTGAACCGTTCCGAGGTGAGCATATTGTGATTTCTCTGTTAATTAGGCGCAGATTGAACCACTATGAGCGGCAGTCACCAAACAAACCTGCATTCCATATTTGAGTAACGTCTTTTTTTCATATTCGCTTTGCAGATTGACTTCATATTCGGTATACATACGCGGAAACACAACGAAGAACTAGGAAATTGATTGTGTAATTTTTGCTGGTTTATTCAACGAACTGAGTGTGTGCGTGGGTGCTGTTCATATGCAGAAAAACGACAAAACCTTGTAGTGTGCAACATTGCTGTTGTTGTGCACTTTTCGATAAGTCCAAGGTGGGTCCGTCGGATAACAAGCTCATGTCGACAGCATTTTGAGATGTACGCGTTATTTGGTTCCAATGATGAGATCAAAAGAGATCGCATAAAGGTGTAAAGACTTCTTAAGCAACAACAATAGTGAAGTAGATGTTGTCCATTCATCAGTTTGTATGAACGCCAAGATATTTGCGGCCATTAAAAATGAAGCCGCTTTAGCTCTGTCGTTATCAGAAATCGAAGAACGTATTTATATTACCATGGCAATGAGCAAATACCAACTCCACCGACTTATACATATCATACTAATCACCATCGGTGAATATACGGGCACTCTAAGTACGTTCAGATAATGCTTTGGAAAGAATGGACGATTTTTTTATGAAATTATCCACGAAATCTTTTGAAAAGTTTATATTTCAAAATTAAAATAAACCAACGCCTAAGAAAAAAAACTCAAAGTATTATATATGCATGAAGTTAGTTGAAGTAAAATATTGTAAAATCAAATAGTAATAAAAATACCTCAAGTGTTTTATGGTAGCAGATCGGCACAGGACATCAACAAATTTTTGCCAAATAAATATATTTATTTTAGATTACGAAAAATTTAAAGTCTAAAACACAAAAATAATGCCACGGAATTGTTATCAAAAGGACAACGTCGTAACCAATATTTGTATTTTGAGCAACGTGAGCAAGAAAATGACAACGCCTCAAAGGCGCGTTTTCGCGCGAAAAAATCTCATTAAACAAACATAAAACGAAAGTAGAGCAATGAATGTTGTGAAAGTCAGTCAAACAATTGCCCGATATCTTCACAATCGAAGCACTGACCTTTACCCTAATAGTAGAAGAGCCCCTTTACTATATGTACATAAACATAGATACTGTCTTCTTCACTCCTTTTCGCGCGAATGCCTCGAATGGTGACAATGGCCTAAACGCAAAACAAACACGCGCAACCTTATATAATAAAGTTTCCTAGCGCTTCCATTGAAATGTTCTGTCTTTTGCTTTGTCCTTGTTTGTTTGTTTGTTTTATTTTCTGTTTTGTTGATCCTTTAGTCGAACAATGCTAGCTGCTCTTATTTAGATTGCATCATAAAATCAGGCAAAAGGTTGCTGAAAAGGCTGCAAAGATGACCGCCAATAAAATGTCCTGCGGCGTTAGTTGCGTTTTAGCTGATTTACATTTGAAGCGGTCTAAGCGGTCAAAACAAACTAAATAAGTATCTATGGAACAATGGCAGTGGACAATTGATATTTCCGCTGTTAGTTCTTGGTAGCGGAAGAGTATGAACTAGTATACACTGACACTGACCTGACAGTGTTGTAATCACGCGCAATCGCTTGCAAGGATTCATGCGGCAATATAAGACAATACTTCATTTCGAATGTTACGCTGAGTTGAGTAAGCGAAGGATTCTGAGAATCCTTCCGTTGCGTTCGGTTCGGTTCGGTTTGGTTCGATGCATTGCTTGGCTTTACCATAAAATGTAATATTGCGCGAGTTATATGCGCGGCGAGTGCTGTGTGCATTTGCATAAAGGATAATTGCAAGGATGTGCCAATGACTTATCCTTGACTTGATTGCTATGGAAATAGCAATTTATTGCTAAGTGATACACTACATTACTTTATAGTCCAACACATCACAAAGTGTGCGTAGTTCTTTAATTTTGTTACTGTGTTTGCAATGCACTAAACCATCGAAGACATTACGATATGGACAAGTAAACAGTTGAGCTTGCCCGACAGCTAAATACGCTGTACCACTTTTGATAAACAAAATTACGCATCCGACTTATGGTAGATAACATAAATCAGTACGCACGGAACATGACGAGGAGGCCACTGCAAATGCAGTGGTGTTCACAGATATTGTATTTCAGTGACCTAGGATTCGACTTGAGATACACTCATAATAAAAGATGCGTCTCAATGTTCCACAATCATTTAATATTAATAAAATTTCGAAGAATTTTAAAAAATCACACACATAAATAAATAAATAAATGTTCAAGTTTGAAGTCTCTAGCTCTTATAGTTCCTGAGATCTGTTGTCTTGTACATCCAGACGGACACTGGAACATGACTATGTCGACTCAGTTGGCTACATTGATCAAGAATATATATATATATATATATATATATATATATATATATATATATATATATATATATATATATATATATATATATATATATATATATATATATATATATATATATATATATATATGTGGTCTACTTTGCCTCCTTCTATATGTTACATACAATTACACAAACTTATTATTCCCTCGTCGCTTTGGCAACTGGGTATAAATATGTATCTATTTATAATAACATTGTTGTAGTTGCTTGGAGGTCGTGAGATAGGTCTATTTTACTTAATTTGGGTACGCTGAATTTAGTGGTGATGACCGTTTTACAAGGTTAGCGGATGTCTCCAAACAAATCTTAATTTGAAAGATTTTCGACCAAAAAACGGAAAATTTTAACATTTTGGCTTGTATCTGCGAAACTAGCAGAGATACGGAAAATGTAAAGTGTACAAACTAAATGGTCTTAAAATCCCAAGTCGTAGGAGTGATAGTTTCCAAGCTAGAGGATAGGGTCTATATCTCCGAAACTAGCAGAGATACTTCAAATGTACCCGTATATAAAATAAAGTAAATTCAATTAAATAATCTGGAACAAGAAGCGGCCTCAAACTGCTACATAGCCAAAGATGAGATAGATAGACAAGATGTTAAAGGAGCTCACTTTGAAAGAATTCATGCTCCAAAGCAGTTTACTCTGAATAATATGCTCCATTCGTAAGTCCAAGACTGCTTCAAACAATATTTAGAAAAAACTCTTGGATTCGATAGCATTCAAGTGACTAAAACCTAATTTAGCAATGTCAAGAAGACGATTGACATTTACGATTATCTTAGTGAAAACCACTTTATAGTCCTTAACGATTTAGTACACATTTTCTTCAATCTCAAAAGTAAATTCACATCAGACTTAGTTAAAATAGCCAATATAGTGCTAAAAAAAAACCTTACTTTAGAAATGATTCTTCAATATTCTACCATTTTCAGCAATATGCTAAACAAGTCTTATATCCCACCGCAATGGAAAACAGCCAAATTGATTGCGTTTCCAAAAAAAGGGGTACAAGACGAAATCAAGTTAAACAATATCAGGTCAAAAAGTATGTTGCCTAACATCAGCAAAATATTTGATGGATGTGGTTAGTATTCTTTTCAGCAAATTTATGAAAGCCAGCAATTTAGTAAGTTCTAATATAGACACTTGTCGAACAGTCGGTTATTTAAGGCAGCCAATGGGTTGTAACAGGGAACATTGAACGCACCGCTGTTTATACCATCTGTTATGTTTGTCTGAAAGTTTGTAACGCAGTAAAGGAGACATCGAAGATCCCATAAAGTATATATATTCTTGATTAGCTCGACGAGACGGGTCAATCTATTCCTGTCCGTCTGTATGTCCGTGTGTCAGTCCGTCTGTCAGTCCGTCTGTCAGTCCGTATGTCTGTCTGTCCGTCGGTCTGTCCGTCGGTATGTCCGTCTGTCTATCCGTCTGTATGTTGTTGTGCATTTTTTGGGGACCAATTTTTATGCTATCCAGTTGAAATTTTGCACATATACTTCTTTTTATTGTAGTTTAATAGAGTATCAAGATTGACCTGCCACGCCCACTAGTTGGGGCAGCTCCCATACAAACCTACTGCCCACTTTTGACTTTTTGTAAAAAAACTTCTTTATTAAAGTCAATATTAGGTTGAAATGCAATGTGGTGCCCTTCTATGGTCAGCCGCTTAACATACATAGACTAATGGGCGTGGCCCGCCCACTTTTTGGGGTAGCACCCATACAAACCCACAGTTAACTTTTATGCATTTGTATGGAAAACGTCAATATCAACTTGATATTCTATATGGCGGCATCTTACACATCTACTACATCGCTTCATACACATCTACTAGTGAGCGTGTACCACCCACTCTTTGGGGTGGTCCCTGTTTAAACCCCCACTTTTATGTTTTAGAATACAATTTAAAATTTCGTGTAAATGGTATTAGAGCTTCGGTTTAACCGAAGTTAACGTTTTGTTCGTGTTTTTTTATATATATATATCCTTGATCATTTAAAATCCGTTGATACTATTATAGCTTTTTCGGCTAACATTGTCAGACAAGTCCATTTGTAACATAAATGAGAATTTCACAATAAATTGGCACCTTAAAATAAAGCCTTATTTCGTCCACCGGTTAACAAGTGTAATCACAATTGGCAAATGTGTTAAACTGACACTAATGAGACGAACACCACAATCCCTATACCGGACCTAGTTAAGTTTTTGTCATAACTTTTTTGCAGTAGAGTCAAAACAATATAATGTATCAATCTCTTGTTCGACCAATCCTAACTTATGGTTGCCCTTGTTGATTCAATATTTCTCTTTTCATATATGGAAAGTCTTAAAAAATTTGAGAGAATCATTCTCAGGGCTTGCACCGGCTTGTACAGGTCACCAAATAGCAATTTTTTTGTGAAATACAGCAGCTAATGTCATACAAATCGATAATCAATCTCATTAGGAATCATATAATTCGATGCACGGAGAATGAAAATAGTAATATTTTAATAAGAGCCTCGTACTAGGAAAGCGACGAATACTTTAATTTTGCAATTCGTAACGGATTTGCTGCTCCTGAATCTTTTGCTTATTTAGATTAGAACGAATATATTTGCTTAAAATGTAATCTGTTTTCAATACTTAAAGTGCAAACATTTGTAGTATGCGGTGATATTTTTTTTGGAAAATTAGTCATCAGTAATCACTAATCAGTCAGAAAATGATTCAGCTGAACGATGTCATTGTTGCGTTCATGCGTTTTTAAGAATCCTTGCAGTACAACAATGCAATCTCCGTACTAAAACAATGAGTTCTCACACGGCTAGTTTAAGTCGCTTGTAAGAATGTTTAATTTTTTGACAACATGAAAATTTCGAAAATTATGCGCGCTCATTTAACGCGACAAGCCAAAGTCTGCGCGTTTTACGCATGAAATGTCCTTCTGAGCGTTTTGTGTGTTTTTTAATAGTGCTGCGACGCCCTTTTACGCCGTATCCTGTGTATCCTGTTAATCTCTTAATTTATCAATTGAGCTTCACAGTTTCAGTTTCAAATTAATTTCCATAAATGCGAGAAATGCGCTACTACTTCGAGCACAGAAAGAAAAAAGGGTTGACCGGATCTGTATACCTATTGTACCTATTTTTTTTTTTTTTTTGTTTTTTATGCTAGCAGCATACAAAAGTTATGTTTACATAATTAATTAAACAGTACAAAGGCGACAATCGCACACAGATACACAGATACAAAGGCAAGGAGGCACAACTATTACATACACATACACTCGGGAGAGCTATAAATGTGGCCACCAGGATACGGCGGAAGGGTTGTGCAGCTCATTCGTGTACAAATTGAAAATTAAATTGAGGCAAAAGGATAATGCACACATTGCATTGCAAAATAATTTATTTAATTTCACAGATACACACACGCACACGCACACACACACACACACACACACACACACACACACACAGTCATAGCCATAGACTGGAATGTGTAAATGCGTAACAGTGTATAAAGGGTTGCCCGCAGCCCCGTCCCCTTTATGAGGTTTCGTCCTTTCATACTCGTGTTGGTAATAAACTCATAATCAGCCGAGGATGACATCAACGATCTAAAGGAAGACAAAATCAAGCGCCATTAAACTAAGGCGTCATGCTCATGTATATATATTCTTAATGAAACAATGTCGAGGGTGGTCCAAAGAATTTTTGTAGCTGTAACTGCAAGTTCGAGATACTTTGTATAGTGGTTTACAAATGCGACTTACTCTATTTAAACAATGTGATTACATGACTGCTTAATTGAAACATTTATTTACAAAAATGTGTAAAACTTTGCTAAAATGTGTAATGCGAAGATTTTGGAGAACTACTCTAGGAGAACTTAGAAGTATTTAAAGAACTCAAAACACAGTTTACCAACGCATCGTTTAAAAACTAAGTTCTTTTTAAAAAACGTGGCACCAGTAAAATGCAAATCACTGTGAATGGCAAATTCAACTAGCGATTTGCTAGTTGGTTTAGTAAAATGCTAATTAATTAATTAAAACATGTGAAATGATTAATTATTTTGATGTAGATTAATTAGGGAAAGTACATCCTATCTGCAATTATAAGTCTTTTTATTTACAAAGAAAATGTATTTTAGAGACGTATTTAGTAAAATTAACAGCTCAATTACAGGCGATTTGCAATTCGCTCGAAAATTACGTCTGTGGCATGGTGAATTGGAGTTGAAGCGAAATTCAAACGAAAACTATTTCTGAGAAAGATATTTTGAGATATCCAAGTCCAACTTGATGTAGTGATTTTTTTGTAACCATTAATACTACAAAATACTACACTACAAAATACAATACTAGAAGGTATAAAACTACTTTTCCATACAATTTTCGTATGTTATAAAACGTATCCGATCACCCTCGTAAGTTGCAATGAAAGCATCGGCAGCACGAAGGACACATACACGCTAAAGGGTTAGATGGCGAGCGCTAAAAGCATTTTAACTATTTTTCTGCCAGTGGGCGTGTATTGGTCCAAAAATGGGCGTGCATCTTCAAACATTTGTCATGACATGACGATTAGCTTGTCTAGTATTGCGGCTGCGCCTTTGGTCCTGTCACCGACTCCTTTACTGCTTTGTGCGTTGAAACAGGTTTCGTACTGATCTGCTGTGTAATGCTTTATCATGACTTTTTGATTAAGTTCGGCTTTCGGAGGTTTCCTAAGTTTCTATAATAGCTGTACAGCTGTGCTTCTTAACATTAGAACATTAACTTTTGCGACAAATCGAGCGAATTGCTCTAGAACTATTTGATTTAGGCAATGCATGTGCTTTGCATTAAAACATTACAGCAGGAAGTTGCCAATTAGCACCTTTTTGAACGATATTTATGGAGTTATTTTTTCGACATTGGAACAAAACATTGAAAACAATGCGAAAAAATCAACAATAGCGACATCGTCCAGCATGTCCAATTTGTTTTAGCATTAAATTGACTTATCAAAAATAATTATTCACGCCCCAGCCAAGTGTCTGTATGTATGCGATTGAGGTGAACGTGTGCCAGGACATTCGATACGCCCGGCAGTCGTCGAAGTAGCGCACTAGTGTATGTCTGTCCGTCAGTCCGTCACTCCGTCTGTCTGTCTGTACGTTTGACTGCATGCACACTTTTCCACTTTTATGCTAAATGCTCGCTAAACACGAACAAACAATCTAAACACCCTTCGCACTGCCTGCGGCACTATGCTACTTTAACCACCCGCCCGGCCGCCCGCTGGCCATTAGAAATTTTGACAGGAATCACAATGTTGCACGACGACTTCGAGGTCCTTTACTTCATACGTTTCAATCGCGACACACGCTTCCATGTTAATGAGTATATTTTGCATTGCATAGACGAGACCACCTAGTGTGCAATGTCCTCGAGTTAACTGCCAAAAGTCGTTTCGACAACATGCCCAAAGGGATAGACAGACAGACAGACAGACGGACGGACAGCGAGAAAGATTTACAATGCAGCCGAGCAGTATGGCAAGCGTGTGCGCCGCTTGCTCAGAATGCTGCACGCTGTGGGTAGCCGCCAAGCGCGGCTGCAGTGCAGCATTCTGGTAGACCTCGCCATGTCCTTGCAATGCACCCAAGACAAATAATTCACACATAAATTTGCGCGTGCGCAGCAAAATCATTCGCTCGCAACGACTTGTTTCCATTTTTGTTGCAATATTCATCAAAGTCCTCCTCTCACAGCAAGCAGCCACAGCAGCAGCAGCAGCAGAAAAATTTGACATCCTGCTCGGATTCGGATGCGGTATTCATGCGCACACCAACGGCAGCAATATATCCCGTTGAGCCGCTGATCCTCTTATTCTCTCTCTCTCTCTCTCTCTCTCTCTCTCTCTCTCTCTCTCTCTCTCTCTCTCTCGTTTGGCTTGTTTACATAAACGCACTCTCCCATAAAATAATTTCTGTTCTACGAATTCACACTATCGCTTGCTTACTAGCTTCCTAGCTTGTCTGATAAGAGCTTGAGTCCTTGCTGCTCCTGTGGCTTTTATGATTCTACAGAATCGTCAATTGTGTATGGAATGTTGCTCGCCCTGCGCTTTCTGCGCCCGCTGTGCATTGTCGCGTGCATTTAAAATGCGTTTAATTTTCAACCAACTAATTTACCAACCGAACATCTAACTGGCCAACCAACCAATAAACATACCTAGGTATGTACTTCATACTTTGATTTTATTACAATAATTTACTTTTAAGTTAAGCAGAATCAAGTGTACTGATTCCGGTTTCAATCAATTGATTGGCAAAACTGATTAATATCTAATATCAATTTATAACTAATTAAAATCTATGTGCGGAACATACTTCCCTACTTACACATGTACTCTTGGGTAAGTACACTGACAGAATATCGTCGTTTTAAAGTGACCATACATGCCAATCTGCAGCATCAAGTATGTGGTTGAAAGCCATTGAAGGTAGATATGAAAGGTAGACAGACGTACAGAAATTAGAAAAATATCGCAGCGATCCGACCAACGAAAACCATGGTTTCATCTACAACTTGGTCACTAATGTGCTGCAATGCATTGATATTTTATTTTCGTTCATAAAACGGCCCCAACACTTGATAATATTTTGGTTACCCAACGTCAAACACTACGTTGAAGTTATCACACGTTTACCTTTGAGGTTAATTTCGGCATGGATCTACTTTCTGTTTGTCTGTCTGCCTTTCCCGTCTCTGTTTTTCAAGTCGCAATGGCCATGTCACGCCCACTTTTATGTTTGGCAACATACAAACTTTTTTACTACAGTCAATTATAATTTGAAGTTCGATATGATGGCTTCTTATGGACGGAAGCTTAAAATATATATTAATGAATGTGTTCCGTCCACTTTTCAGTGTAGTCCCCACAAGGAACAGCTGTCCATTTTGTAGTTTTTATAGGTAAATTGTATTACTTTTCGAGCAATTGATGCAATACACAAGCGATTTTTCAATAAAAGAAAAATTAACTTAAAATTATCTAACGCCTACCTTAACCAAAGATTTGTTTATAATCTTCCAATCAGAAATATACGGTGCGGCAAAATAATTTTCTTTTTCAAAACACAATAAAACCAACTTTATGAATCATGATAAAAGTCGCACGGTATCAAATCGGGGGAGCTCGCTGGCCACTCCAAATCTGCCCTTATTGAGATAAGGTGCACCGGGAACTGTTCCTTCAAAACAGCCATCGATGCTCTTGAAGTGTGAGCCGTTACTTCGTCTTGTATGTACCAAATACCTACAATTCAACAACTTGTGGAGAAAAAGATTATTTTAACATGTTCACATACCGGTCTGAATTCACTGTGTGATCTCATTTTCTTAAAAAAAACTACAGTCCAATAATCCCAGCTGAGGAAATAACACACCACACTGTGACATTATTCGAATACAAATGACTTTCATGCAATTATTGGGAATTGGTGTATCAACGTATGATGCCGACTAACATGGAAGGAAGTAAAACTTTATAACCACGCACATCGATTGGTATTACTCCCGGCACGCTAAGACATTACAGCCTGAAAGTTATGCTGCCGCACCCTGTATATATTCATGATCAGCTCGACGAGATGTATTCTTCTAGCCAGTCTGTCTGTCAGAGGGATCTCTTTCTGTCTATCTGTTTGTCTGTCTGGCCATAATGTGGCTAATATTGTATAAATTGTACACTTACATCAGTAAACATTTGAGCCCCCTGTAACTCAACCACTTCTTTCTAATTATTTTAAGCGCAGCAACATTATCGACAACCTTCTATCCTGCCAAAGTAATAAATATAATAAATTGCTTAAGCATACTTTAAAAAAATTGAAAACTGAAGTAAACTTCAGCATTATCGAGCGGAGGGCAACCGAGTGGTCATCACTGGGTGAAAAACCACCTAAGTAAATTGCTTCTTCAAAGCATATTCTCAGACTTATCAAGAAGCAGAGAAAGTCATGTCCCATTTCCCCTGACTACACTGGAAAATGACAAGGTTTTTGTGATAGTTAATCGATCAAAGATTCCAATTTGTGTTGGATCATTATAAATAAATAGCGGTTATCTTTTTGGTTAGGTCCGGAAAGTGATCCTGTGAACAGTTACGAAACTAAAGACGAGACCACTTAGTTTAATACTAACTGCGAAACCGCATCCAAATTCGTGCGTCCGCGCATGGCAACTATAGAAGATGCCATGTATTGTGGTAATGTCCGTCTTGTATTTGTCGAAAACATCAACCAGCTGGATGTGAGCTGCTTGGGCCGTTTGCAAAAGAATTATGTTTGGCCATTCCCAAGTGAATGGCAATCAGTAACTTTTCCCTTTGATGTGAACTTCTCTGCACACGACTTCTTCTCCCAATAATTATAATAATTTGTGTACGTAAAATTATGAAATTCTGGAATTCTAACGTATATATATATATATATATATATATATATATATATATATATATATATATATATATATATATATATATATATATATATATATATATATATATATATATATATATATATATATATATATATATATATATATATATATATATATACATTTCGCATACTTATCGAACAATATTCTCATATGGCTACCCTATAAATTAGAAATTCCGATATCGAACAGAATTTGCGCGTATTAAGTCAAGCAAAATAAAAATGTATCTCCAGAAATGCTGCATACTACAAAATTATAAAGATAGTGAAAGAGTTTATCGGGAAGGAGTAAGTGGCATGACTGTGATAGAAGTAGAGAGGCAGAGTTAAGTTGAGTTCAGTTCAGTTCAGTACAGTTGAAAGTTGAGTCCAGTTGAGTTGCAATAAAGTAAAACACTTTTGGTAATTCATTAAGTTACGGAAGTTGAACTCAGAACTGCAATTTCCCCTAGAACCAATTATAGAAAAATTTAAATTCGTTTCAAGCACATACAGAGTACGGGGAGGGGGAGAAAAACGGAGCTGCCAAACGGAACGAGACAAAATGTACCGAACCGTCCAAAGCTGCGCCAGGACAACAGACCAGACCGATAGAATAGTCAGCCATTGAGCACAGGAAGCAGCAGTCTGAGTAGCTGCACTTATGTGTGTGTATGCGTGCCTGTGTGGATGTGGATGTGGATGTGTATGGGTGTTTGTGTTTGTGTTTGTGTTTGTGTAAGTGGACAGAGGCATGTTCATAAATTGAAATCACTTCCATGACCAGTGCAAAAGTTCGGCAATGGCAAATAGTGTGGGATCAGTTTTGGGTGAGCGAAAAAAGAAAAGACGAACAAAATCCGAAAAAAACAAAGTTATAAAAGTATAGCGAAAATAAAAAATTCCCTTTAAACTGTTGGTCGGCAATGGACATGACCATGGATGGACAGTATGTCCTGAATGGATAGATGGATAGATAGATAGATGGATGGATGGATGGATGGATGGATGAATGGATGTACGGAAGCATGACGTTGCGCAGTGGACAGTGCAACGTGTGGATGCACCTACTACTACTACTACTACAACTACTACAACAACAACTACAAGTGGGTAACATCACTTGACACAGTTGCCACTTTCAATTGCCAACATAACGCGCCACTTCAAACCGAAACGAAACGAAACTTTACTCCATAGTACGAGTATCTGCAATAGTTGATGCTGGAGTTGACTGCCAACTCAGACTCTCTGAAACAGAATTGAATGAATGGCATGTGAAAGTATGCCTGCATATAAATAACGCCTGTGGCCATAAAAGGAGACCAAGTTGTTTGGTAACGCGGTGGACAACTGAGTAGGGAAAAAAATTAAAAAAAAAATCAAAAAAACAGAAAAAAAAAAAAGAACTTTTACAAAAAGAAAGTCGTATCGAGAGTAAAGAAGAGCAAGAGAAGCGTATAAGCGCCAAAATGGCGTAATGTTCTGTGATGTGCTTCACTCCCGCGCATTTGCTTAATGTGCATGGAGATATACGATATATTCATATATGTAGATACTTTTTACATACAGATACATTCAAGTGTATCTCTGTGCTTTATGCCTTGCTGCTTGAAGTTTTTCCATCTTTATTTTGCACTTGGTTTACTTGGTTTTTTTTTGCACTGTTTTTCTTTTTTCAGTGCCCCGGGGCCGGTAGTTTCGTTATATTTATTGGCCCACATCGAGTGAAAAATGTTCAACGCTTTGGCAATTTAGTTGAGTACCATTGCACGCTGGCTGACTGGCTGGTCAACTTGGCTGATTGGTTCAATGACTGCTTGATGTAGCACGGATTTCAGCAGCAATAGGTGAACTGGCAAAATAAGCCTGATATGTGAAGTACTTAGTTGGAGAAGTACAATATCATACGAGTATTTCCATTAAGTATATTCTTACGTACAGTGCTTTGCATTGATTAACAGTAGTTAAATATTCCAGTAACTCTTATCAGCAGCATGAAATAGGTAAATAAAATTATTATTCATTAATGTAATTATGAGTTTTGGCTCATATGATTTAATTTAATTATACTACAATATAAGTACATAAGCTAGTGGGTCTTTGAATTAATTCGTTGCGGTTTTATTTCGAAAATTGAGGTTTTATTGTGCAAAAATGGTTTCAAAGTATTGTCCATTGCTAGGCACTGCATTTTTCCACAGATCTGACAGCATAAGGACACCGTGTCGGCAGCATAACGACTCGTATTTAGAAGCAATCCAAGAATCAACAATTCGCTAGTCACAATTCGATGCAAAAATCACTTCCTTTTCTGTCGTTCAAACAGTTTGCCTTCACATGTCTCTTGGCTTGCATTCGAATTCCAATTTATCTTCTTTTGTATCATGCCCATTGCTTTAAGCCATTGACCGACTGTGGACAAGTCAACTCCCAATGATTCAACTAATTCTTGAAACGTTGGATATGCATCTTTATTGACTCCAATTCTTCATCTTCGAACTTTTTTCGGCTTCCCAGTTCCTTACTTGTCTTCCAGCTCAAAATCACCATTTATAAACCGAAAAAAGCACTTCCGACACGTTTTCTCAGCTAGAACATGCTCTCCATAAACTTTCACTAATATTCGAAGTAGAACTTCCCGCAAAAACACTTATTCCGTCAGTATTTTTACGGGGGAATACACTCTGGAATGTGAAATATTGGAAATGTACAATATTTTTTTATTCACTTCTATAGTATTTGTGGTATTAAATAATGCAAATAAAAGGTGTTTCTATGGCAGTTAAGCTTTTTAATGTGGCAACACTCAAAAAGTTTATCGTTTAACGAAAAGCCAATTGTTTATTTACATACATAATTGTTAAGCAAAGCATCATGTGATGAGACTCAGTTCTACCTTTCTAGTTCTAGCTTTGTGAATAAGCCAAATTACCGCATTTAGAGCAAAGTAAATACAATGGTGATCCATCAGCTACTGAGACACCTCGAAAAATGCACGGATTATGTGCTGCTGGCATTATTGTGCCATGCTTCTTCAAAAACGAAGAAAATGCAACAGTCATCGTCAATTTTTTCTATCCAAAAGTACGTCAACATGGTCTGGAAGGAAATTGACTTCAACAGAATGAAACTTATGGTGCAACCATCGACTTATTGAGGGATGCATTCGACGACACCAAAATCTTCAGAAATGCCCACATTGCCTGGCTATCAAACGGATATGATCTGACACCGCTGGACTACTTTCAGTGGACATAGTACTTGAGATCGTTGGTCTATGCGCACAAGCCAGCAACGATTTCAGCTTTGGAAGTCAATATCGAGCGCACTATTCGTTAGATGTGGCCTTAAATGATTGAAAATGTAGTGAAAATTGGACCTCCAAGATGCACTTCATCAGATGTTCCCGATTTTTGTGAGAAATTATGAAATTAGAAAGGCCACTGTAGTCGAGTGTGTTTGACATCGATATACCATGTAACTTGTCTAACGCTCTCTTTGGAACCAAAGATGGAAAATATATTTATATCTATGGAAAATATACTTATATCTGTACCTATCTGGCACATTTTTTTACGATTGACTTAAGATACACCAAATTTGGCGTTTCTTGCTTAATAAACAACAAAGCCAAGGAAATGCATAAAAACAAGAAACAACGTTAACTTCGGGTGAACCGAAGCTCTAATACCATTCACACGAAATTTTAAATAGTATTGAAAAACATAAAAGTGGAGGTTTAAATGGGGCTATCCCGAAAATGTAAATGAAGCGATGTAGTAGATGTGTAAGATGCCGCTATATCAAATTTCAAGTTGATATTGACGTTTTCCATGCAAATGCATAAAAGTGAACTGTGGGTTTGTATGGGGGCTACCTCAAAAAGTGGGCGGGCCACGCCCAATTGTCTATGTATGTTTAGCGGCTGTCTCTTAAAAGGCACCATATCGCATTTCAATCTAATATTTAATTAAAAATTTATAATATTTAATTAATAAAAAAGTTTTTCTTACAAAAATTCAAAAGTGGACCATAGGTTTGTATGAGAGCTACCCCAAATAGTGGGCGGGTCCCACCCATTAATGTATATGTCAAGCATCCGTCTACTTTAAGTTACTATATCAATTATTAAGTTGATATAAACTACAATAAAAATTTTTTCATACAAAAAATCAAAAGTGGGCGGTGAGTTTGTATGGGGGCTACCCCAAAAAGTAGGCGTTGCTTGTCAATCTTGACACTCCATTGAACTGCAATAAAAATAAGTGTACGTGCAAAATTTCAACTGGATAGCATAAAAATTGGCCCCAAAAAATGCGCAACAACATACAGACAGACAGACGGACAGACAGACGGACAGACAGACGGACAGACAGACGGACAGACAGACGGACATGGCGTCTCATCGAGCTGATCAAGAATATGTATACTTTATGGGGTCTACGATGGATCCTTTGAGGGTCAGCAGTTCTAAATTACTTCAATTGACCGAATTAATTAAGCTACTGTACAAGTTCAATGTTGTAAGTTCGCTTAGTTCATTTAGTTCACTGGTAATGACTAGTTCACAGTTAAATGGATACATATTTACAATATATTTTGCTACACTACTGGTCAAGTTCATTTAAACAGTATCATATAGCTGAGATTGCCAATTTAGTGACCAACTTGAAGGACGAAATGATTGAACTAGAAGAACTATAAAGATCTAAACGACCGAAGGAATTATATAAAATGAAATAACTAAATGAAACCTGTGAAATACATAAAACCAATGAACCATTCTATATAGAACTGTGTACTATGTATAAGAATACCTAAAACTACCAGTGAACTAAATAATTGTAGTCAACAGTGAACTTAATGAAACTACTGAGCTATGTATTCAATTCGAGCTAGAAAGCTTAACTTCATTCATTACCTGTTCCGCGACTTACAAATACTTTAAAACTTTGAAAAGTTAACCCGAAAATTGTGGCAACAATTATGGCCAGCTTACTTTTTCTCATTAATTTTGTTTTTTGTTCTTGTGACATTTTTGTTGTTGTTCCAACTGTTAGTGACTTTTTAAAGTACATAATACGACATGTGTATAACTACAAAGAGCGACAGCTTGGACAAAAAAAAACAAAGCAAAAAAAAAGGAAGAAAAAAGGACTTGCCACTATGACGATAACTTGTGTCCTGAGCTCAAAGAACACAAACAGCCACAAAAAGCATGCAACAATATGGCGGCATGAGACAAAATGGCGAATAAAAGGAGCATTGCCAAACGAAAATCTGGGACAAGAAGCACACACATTGACAGACCAGAGAAATGGAGATTGCCAAAAAAAAAAAAAAAAAAACAAAAACAAAAAAAAAACAAACAAAAAAAAAGTGAGCGCATGCGAAACGATTAAAATCCGATTCCAGCACAACGTGCAATTACTTTGTACAATTCCGGTCCCGGTCTGAATAACGACGGTGACAACGATGATGGAGACGACGTTGACAAGGACAATGGCAAGGATTGTGCTCGTACAAGCACAAAAAAAGCCAAGAAAGAAGGACCAAGTGGCAAAAATACGCTACCAGCAAGAAAAATGAAGCGGAAAAAAAATGCACCAAAAATTTTAACGATGACAATGTCGTCGTTGGAAAATTTTCAAAAGTTTCCCAAGGACTTTCGTTGCCACTTTTACATACGAGGGCTGTGTGTGAAGTGATAATCGGTTTAGGTAAGCAAAAATGAAACGTAGACCTCATAATGTATATAATTTATTGATCAGCTCGATGAGACGGGTCGATCTAAAGATATCCATCTATTTGTCCGTTTGTCTGTCTTTTCAAATCAGTTTTGTAGCTTAAGTGTTATGGTTCAAAATATATGAGAAATGTCGATTCTTTGGGCCCAAAAAAAATAAAAAACAAGAAAAAAACGTTAACTTTGGTTGAACCGAAGCTCTAATACCATTCACACTAAACCTTAAATAGTATTGTAATACATAAAAGTGGGGGTTTAAATAGGGGCTACCCCAAAAAGTGGGCGGTACACGCCCTTTTGTATATGTATATGAAGCTGTTGTCCACTAAAATCCACCAAATCAAATTTCAAGCTAGTATTAATTTAAATAAAGAATTTTTTCATAAAAAACACATAATTGCACGGTGGGTTTGTATGGGGGTTACCACAACAAGTGGTCGGGCCAAGCCCATTAGTCTGTATATATTAAGCCGCTGTCTATAAAATGACTCCATTTCGAATTTCAACCCAATATTGACTTTAATAAAGAAGTTTTCATAAAAAAAGTCAAAAGTGGGCAGTAGGTTTGTATGGGGACTACCCTAAAAAGTGGGCGGGCCACAACCTTTAGTCTATTTATGTAAAGCGGATGACCATAAAAAGACACCACATTGCATTTCAACCTAATATTGACTTTAATAAAGAAGTTTTCATAAAAAAAGTCAAAAGTGGGCAGTAGGTTTGTATGGGGGCTACCCCAAATATTAGGCGGGTCCCACCCAAAATATATGTCAACCATCCGACCACTAGAAGTTAACATATCAATTATTAAGTTGATATTGACTACAATAAAAAAGTTGTTCATACAAAAAGTCAAAAGTGGGCGGTGAGTTTGTATGGGGGCTACCCAAAAAAAAGGGCGTGGCGGGTGAATCTTGACACTCTATTAAACTGGAATAAAAGGAAGTATACGTGCAAAATTTCATAAAAATTAGTCCCCAAAAAATGCGCAACAACGTACAGACGGACAGACAGACAGACGAACATGGCTAGATCGATTCGTCTCGTCGAGCTGATCAAGAATATATATACTTTATGGGGTCTACGATGGCGCCTTTAATGCGTTACAAACTTTCAGACAAACTGATAATACCATTTCACACTATGTGTGAAAAGCCAACATAAACATTTATAAGCTTATTTTGACTTAAATAAAGCAGTTTTCCATACAAAAAGTGGGCAGCGAGTATACATGGGGCTACCCCAAAAACTTGGGAGCAAAAATAAGTACTTAAATAAATAGGATTGCCTAATTTGAGCAGTTTTAGCCTTTAAAATATTGTATTATTAAAATGAGCAAGTTAATTTGATTATTGCCAAAGTCAATTACTTATTAAACCGTACTCGCGCGCACACACACACACAGAGTCTTTCTCGCTCACACTGCTGTGCAAAGCGAATAACTAACAAGCCAATATTTTGGCCAAAAATGCGAGGGTGCTAATGTGGCCATATTTTGTTGGTGAAATTCCAACTCTGGCAACGGCAACATAATTATTATAGTATGAAGTGCAGCAGCACCAGGTTAAATTCAAAAATGTAGCTCATACAATTATCTCTAACTCTTTTACTCCTTCCCTATCACCCACTCTCTCTCGCTCTCTCTCTCTCTCTCTTATTGTATGTATCTATCTATTGCACTCACTTGCTCTTTTTTCATTTGCTACATTACATAATTGGGCGTGTAACGAGTCTAATTGAGTTTTTATGTTTTTCATCTGTAAAAGCTTAGCTGCACGAAAGGACGAACAGGAGAACAACATTTGCGCATTTTGCCCGCTGGTCTCGGACAGTCCCATACGGTCGTCCACATCGTCATACTCATACAAGTATATATGTATATACAATATACCATATGTGTCCTTACAGTGCCGCATAGCCGCTGGTCATTTCCACGCCCATCATTCAGAATGACACACACACGCACACACATAGTCACAGGACAACTGCTGCTGCTGCAAAATTTTGCACAAGTTTTTCGGTTTTTATGCTTTTACATATGCGAATTATAATCGCATGTCCTGCGCGCTTCTGTCCATAGATGCGCCTGTAGGTATGTCAGTTCTACTCTGCTCGCATTTGGCCATTCTATATTTTGTGTGCTCATTTTTGTCTACTAAATCAATTAACTTCACTTGTAACATGTGTTAATATCCTCTTTGCTTCCGGTCCATACAGAGAATCGCCATTGCCGCTCATGTCCTTTTCAGCGGCGCGCGCCAAAGTTGCAGATCCTGCACATCAAGTCCTGCCAAGTCCATTCGCACACGTAAATTGATTTCGAATTGGATTTTGGCCAACAGAAATACTAGTAAAACATGCAGTTCAGCCTTAGCCCTGGGGCCATGTGCAACCTTACGAAATATTACATAAAGGGTTCCTTATTTTTTTGTTTCTTTTTTCAAATGCCTATTTTTAGGTTTACCAAAGAATTCAGTAATTGAACATAAATTACTGGTAAATAAATTAAAAGTTTTTGCGTTGGTTGTGTTTTTTGTTTTAAGATTAACGTCGAATTTTTGTGGTGTAAAAATCAATCCACAACGATACCACATTGACACTAAAATATTTAAATCAAAAATGACAACAACTAGGAGTCTAAAAAGTAATTGAGCCCATATTGAAGTAACACGTATTAGAAACTAAAGTGCCTGTACTCTATAATAGTGCGATATTGACCAATACAAGGTTGACATATTTTACATTAGGGATGAGTTTGTCAGTAATTTTTGAGTAGCAGTGATTATTGTGGCTGCTACTTGGAAATCACCGTGATTTTCAACTGCTACTGCGATCAGTGTTAAAATAGAAAGCAAAAAAAAAAACATAATTTTAACTATTTTTTTTTTTTTATTAATTAAACCAACATCCTTATTCATAGTTTTCTTAAATCTGAATATCTCAAATACTCTGTTCGCGCCTAAATTTCCAACATCTTTATAAGGAACCCATCGAATCGATTCTTGTACCATTTTAAGCAAATCTTCTCCATTTTCTGGAGACAACAAAATATGGGCTCCTTACAAAGATCTCACGCTCTCACGCTCTTAATGTTCGTGTTTGTGTGTTTGTGTGCGCAGCAAGTATTTTTTTTCTGCTTTGTGTTGCTTATATTGATTCCTAGTCCTTTAACTCTGTAATACGTTTTTGGCATTGCTTGCTAAAGTGTGTCTGCGTTAATTCGTATAGCAGTAAGCAGTTTTCTAAGTTGCGAGTTCAAACCTCGGATGAACTCAGAAAAAAGATATATTCTACCATGTGCATACCACACCCCACCGCGCGCTAGATAACACTATTACATAAACACATACACACACAAACACACACACACACACACACACACATAACCATAGCTTTCACAAGCCAATGCAAGCAGAACGATTAGGGCGGTCGTGCCTGCCAAGCGATAGACAGGCACGAACATCAGAATGGGCATGGCCTTTTCGCGTAAATCGATTTAATAGACGTTATCACATCAAAAAATAATCGTTTTATTTTCCTACATCCGTCAAAGAGAGCAGATGCTAACAGAGATAAAAACATATTGATGGAATTTCAAACAGCTACTTAAATAGTTTTATGCACAAACTGGTACTTATGTATTTAACCAAGTGTATTATACGTTAATCAAGTATAGATCTACAAAAATATTTTTTATATAAAGTGCTCACAGTTAGAAGTTAGCTCGCGTACAACTCACGAGTAGCTCGTGAGCATACACACTGAGCTCACAGCTCAATTGCTTCACTACTCACGATCAAGGTACAATAATAAGGTAGCGTGCTGAGAGCGAACGCTCTCTTATTTCACAGACAATTCTTGCGCAAACTTACGCGTTCGTATGTATAATCTTGCTTCTCTTTCTCTCTTACGCGTTCATATAGATTGTCAGCGCTCAGTACGCTACCTTATTATAGTACCATGCTCACTATGAGCCGCTCTTGAGTTGCTTACAAACAAGTGAGCGCATGCACACGAGCAAGAGCCAAAATAAGCTTTGATAAGCAGCTCGTAAGCCATTTTTTCCGGACACTGATAAAATTTTCGAATTTTCGATTAAAGTGTAGCTTCACTCTTTTCTTGCTCATATCGTAGTTTTTTCTGTTTTTATTTTGTAAAAATTTTTGAACAGTTTACCTTCGCATCAAAATTCAAACTACGCAATAGTTTATGTCATTTCGATAAAAACTTTCATTCTATTCTCAGTTTTATATAAATTCATCGTGTTTCTTTCTTAATTCTTCCAAAATTTCTCGTGTTGTTTAAATTGTTTTGATTTTTTTATTTATAATGCTTTGCAGACTATTTGGGCGTTCGTACAAAAGTGCTTACTTAGCTACATTGCAATGTAAGTTTTTCCATAATTATATTCGATAAATTCGCTATCCACATTTTTTTTTTTTTTTTTAATGCATTTTTTGTTCTGCATATCAGACACGGCTGTGAATAGTGTTCATACCGGTGCAAAATGTTTGATGGCAAATAAGTTGCCACCGGCAAAGAAAAATGCGCCCGAGAAAACGTCACCGCTGACAAAGTTGTGCCGCCAGGTGGCCAACCGTATTTATCAGATTCCGATGGAGAGCGTAATTCACAGTGATGAGCTATTGGCCACACCCGGTGCTGCTGACGGCGAGATCAATATGATCGAATTATGTACCCCAAAGGTAAGCCCAGCTAAGACTGATACGAGAACTGTGCTATCCAATACGCTGAAAACGGTATAACACATTTAATGGAATCAATTTTGAATTTCGATTTCTTTCCCTTTCAGCCCGTGATAAAGCAAAAAGAGATGGTTGATCCTATCAAAATGCACGAAGAAGAAGCCACCAATTTGGATGATATGTTGCTTGAGAAGGGACCATCAAAACAGTCAGCAACAGCTTTAATTTGGTTCAAACAGAAATCGATACTTTCCAACACCAAGAAGTAGCCAGTAGTAATGCGTTAGTGATACAATTTCGGCATTTGTGCTGCCATCATTTATAAAACTTTGATTTGAAACGATACTTAGCATGATATTAGTTGAAATTTTTTTGTTGTAAAATTTATAAATACAATTTTAGAACAACAATGCTGAACGCATAAGTGAGCAAAAAAGCAATGTTTTGAAATTAATTGTTTGAATCCTTTAAAGAACTGACATTTTTTTTTTTGATGCATTATTTTTGTATACAGAAAACTAAAAAACTTTTATACCAAAAGTTTTTCAAAATATCGAATTTTGACAGGAAATTCAAAAAAAAAAAACAAAAAAAAAACAGTCCGATTTCAATTGTGTGTGACCAGTGGGCTTAATACTTTTTAACATGTGATACGTTGTTGAATAGATCCTTCTAATACCCTTCAAATGAATGCTTAGTTGGCGTAGTACAATCAATACTTCAAAATATATATGTAGTTAAAAATAAATTTAAAATTTAAGAGCACATTTTTGCGATTGTACGAGTCCTTAGAAAGATAAAAGTCAAGGGAATATGCGCGATTGTTTCAAAATGTGCAAAGCGCTTTGGACTTATTCGTCGTCGGATCGTCATGAACAAACGTTCTTCCTTCAAGTTTTCCGTTCGTTGTGTTTAGAAGATCCCACACTTCCACACTCAGTGTTGCCAACCTTGGATAAAAATTCGTACAGCATAAGAGAGCCATAATACTCTTAGTTTCTGAACGTGCCTTGACTATACTATATGAAAATAGCAGATTATGCATTCATATTAGAAACAATAAAAATATATTTAGTCTATACCTAGATATGACGGTATATTTATTTTATTTGTGCTAAGTTTCAGATTCTTAGTTAATAGTTATATCAATTACAAAAACATCAAACTCTAGCAGCCCAAGGACGGATAAAAAATTGAACTGTTATGATAGAAACCAGTACTATTTTAATTTTTACTGCAAAATCTCTGAATTTTTCATTCATTTGAAATGTGTGACTTGAACTTTTGTTTTTTCGTTTTGCCAAATCTTCGTTGAATACCGTTGCCCGCGAAAAGTAATCATATTTCTCATAACATTTCTAACGACAAGTTTAGTTGCTGGTTTAAGTTAAATCATAAATCGAAAAATGCAAAAAATGTACCGTTATCTAGATGAATGAATTCAAAAAAATGTATGTTGTAGGTGAGTCTCGAGCGCTTCCATCGCGTGGATGCTGGCGACCACGATTTGCGAAGTCTTCCACGTACAAAACATTACAAAAAAAAAGATTTTTTTCAAAAACATAGGCAAAATATTTCGCTCTAAAATTATCGCCTATGAAACGACTGATGCTAACAAAAAATGCTTTCACAAAAGCAACTAACACTAGGGCATTAAAAATTTCTATGGCTGAGTCTTTGACCGGATGATTGAAGTCGCTTTAACAAAGAACCAAAAAAGGTAGTAGTTATGCGGAATACGTTACATTATTATATTATTCTAACATGTGCTAAACGTTAAAGTGCATAGAAAGTTATAAATAAGGATATTGTGTGTGAAAATAGCGGCGCCAAAGCAAAACAACACATGTTCGTCTATTGCTTATTGCTATGGCGTCACTCAAACTTTTTTGTTGTAATTTTTTTAGCACATTGAGAGAGCTGAGAGAGAGGGAGAGACGGAGAGAGCTTTTTGACTTGCTGAGGGTGTTACCTGGTTCTTAACTACCTTAGACACAATACTTAAAAAAAAAGCATTACATTTGTCGCTGTTCCTCCAACCTTTCCAACAAGGTAAGTTGAAAAGGGTGGCAACATTTTGAATTTGCCTTTTTTTCTATGGATTTCAATTAAAATTCCATTCAATAAAATTGACGTTAATTGTATTTTTTCCATCATTCTAAAAAATTTCGGCATTTTCCAGCCGACTTTGCTGTCATTCGAGCCCCATAGCCTGCCGCCCACGCTGAATACGCCACTGTAAGTGCATACACTATGTTTCATAAAGTTAGTATGTTGTACTTATAAATCAGCGCACATTTTCAGTAGATTAAAGACGCATAGGTATAAATAAAGAAGAAAAACTTCAATCGAATTTTGATGGATTTGAAAATTGGAGTATAGAACAACTGCAGAATTAGGAAACGCTAGTAAATATTAGCAGGATATTTCTCTAAACACATTAAAAATATTATATGCATAGTGTATACTACACACACACACACACACACACACACACATACACACAAATATTGAAATAATATAAACAATATATGAATATGTTGTGGAATAAAGTAATGAAATAGTTTTGAAGGCGTTAATTAAATTTTTAGCATGGTTAATCCGTAGCGACTGTTGCCACTTAAGTTTTTCAATTAACTTGCCACCAAGGCAGCAACAGCAATGTCAGCGCATTGGTGTGCTAAAAGGGAAATGGGCATGAGTTGGAATGGCATGGGATGGGGCACACGCTTGAACGCATCGCCTCAATGGGGTTAGTAGTGCGCGAGCGAGCGAGCGAGCATCTGAGTGCTAGTGTATCTGAGTATCTGAGCATCTGAGTATCTGAGTATCTGTGTGTGTTTGTGTCACTAAAAACATATTTTCATATTCATACAAAATTAAACAACGCGTGCGACAACATAATCAAACACGACAGGCGAACTGAGGCATGAGGCAGAGATGGACGGACTATCGGACGGATGCATGAAGTAAATTTTGAACACAGATACTTCTTCTAAAATGTTTCAAATTACAGGCAAAGATGACAGCAGCCAACCCTGAACGTTGTTGCATTGTATGCAAAGGTTGGAAGCATGCGGGTGCCTAACGCCTTCAAATAATGCTACAGCAGAGGGGCAAGTGGGGTTTGACAATGTCAACGACAAAGCGACAGCAACATATTCCAAACAGATTCACCCTTTTTTTTTTTGTTTTGTCATACTGCGCTGCCTATTTAGGCGCGTGTATCTACGTATCTACAAGTATATGAGGGAGCGATTAGTTAATGAAGTAGGGGGCGGCATCAACCATTTTCAGATGTCGCTGACGACAAGTTTTCACTTAAGACAAGTCACGAGCCAAAAGTCGCACTTAAGCGCTTTTTAATCTACTGCTCCACTTGAACACTTCTATAGCCGCTGCATCCGATGGGTGAGGGATGCTGCGGTGCAATAATGAAACGTGCGTATTCCGAATTATTATTGATAGGCTTTGTTGGTCTTATCACAGCTATTGTCAGATGCCGCTGTCGCTTGTTTAGAAATTATCTTATATACAAGTAGGTACGATATTTTTGGAATTGCTATAAAAACACGAGCCATAGATACTTACAGATACAATATACTTGTCAGATACTTTGCGCTTTGCGCTTTGCGCTTAGTCAGTCAGCCAGGCAATTCATTCTCAAGTGTTTGTGACAACACATACAAGAATTAATGCATCACTTTCCTTTGCCCCTTTTACCACGTGTCGCATTTATTGGCCGTACGCATTTATCATGCCACATTTTCGGCATTTAATAGTTTGGAAAATATTTTTGGAATTTTGTACTCAAACAGATACTTATAAACACTTTTGTGTTGTGCGTACTAATAAATTGTCAGCTATTTCGATGGATTGCGTTGAATTTAGTGGGGATCAAATCACAAATTTTGTTGTGAAGTTCGGCTGGAATGACGGAAGGGACGGTATGTTATTAAATGGTTTAGCGCTTGTTAATTTCAATAAATTTCTAGTGCAAGAAATGTGAGTGTGATATATTGATATATTTACGTATTTAGTAAGTATTTAGTTTAAAAATTTTAAATGCAACCTTTATTCGTTTATTCTTTGAAAGTACGTACGAGCGCAATCTGATAAGTCAGCGACTTTTTGAATTGGGAATAATATTGATTTGAGAGTAGTCACTGAAGTAACCAATTTGCATTATTAAGTACGTATTTGACAGCGATTGAAAGCAGTTGTTGTAAGGCAGACAGACCTCAAACCTAAACGTGTGATAACTTCGAAGTAGTATTTCACGTTGGTTAAAGACAATATTATCAAGTTTTTGCGCTGTTTCATGAAAGTGCATAAAATATGAATCCATTGCAGCAGATTGGCAACCAAGCAGTAGATAAAACAGTGGTTTTCTTTAGTTGAAACGGCGTGGGAGTGGAACGCTCTGATTTCTGTTCGTCTGTCTGCCTTTCATATCTGCTTGCAAGAACTGTCAAACACATACTTAATGATGCAGATTGCTTTAAATTTGACCGTAGATGGTAGTTGACAGTAGCAATGTCATCGTATAACTTTTAATAACATTTAGAGATTTTAAATTTTTAAAATTGTATATAAAATAAGTAGTTGGTGCGTATAATCATTACAGCAGAAGTTCAGAACTTCAGAACTACTGAACCGATTGGCATCATATTATGAACATATGTTAGGTTACTCTCTAATACTGTCCGTAGTCCGATATTTGTAGCATCATGTTAAATCCACATCAGATGTAATTTAATAGGACGTATGCTAAAACTCGTTGGGAACTATAAGCGCGTTCAATTTTTAAATGGATTTATATTGGTTTGTTTTTTACAAGCTTTTATTATACTTTGCACGCATAACTTGTTTATGTTTGTGTGTGTATGTGTATTGATATGGGTATAGTCGCTCAGTTTTTATTCAACTTTCTAAAATACGGCATACAGACTCTCTGGGTGCGGAGCACATTCAACACCTCCAAGCCGATATGTCATGCTCACTTTTAGAGTCATTTAAATGACGAACATGTCAAATACTGCAGAATTTTCTACGCGCTACAGTCGCTGAATTAACGTTTTTTTAAAACTCACGTACGCACAACGCACGGTCCGCTCCCGAGAAACGCTCCATAGCGACTATATTCCCAAAAGCTAGGCTACCGATTGACATACCCACCCCCCCCCTCTAAATAGTTACTTTCACGCAATCAGCAAGTCAAATGTGAACTTTCTTTTGAGACACCCTGTACAACAATCTAGTATCTACTAGTATCACATCTGAGAAGCGATTTTAATTACAATACTTGTTTGCAGTTTTTCTATTTGCATCGATTGTTGAACTGCACTTGTACAAAAAATGGCAGCAGAAAACAAAAACCAAAAGGATAACAACACATCCTAGTACGAATTTGTGTTGGCAATTGTTAACGCGCTGCAACTTTTGATGTTGCAAATGGACAAAACAATAAAACGAGAAAAATTTATATGAAAATATATGTTTAACATGTGGAAAGTGTAGCGCAATGTACAACAACATCGGCAAGTCACAAAGTAGTTTATCAAAAATTTCTAGCACAGCAACATATTGTTGTTGTTGTTGTTGTTGTTGTTGCTGATGTTGTTGTTACTGACACTGCTGTTTTTTATGCGGCAAAATGTTGAATGAATGAATAGATGGACGGACGGTTGGCTGCATGAACTATGCTGCTGCAAATACCTACGAGGGAGTATAAAACAGCAGCAACATCATCGAGAAATTGCTGCTGCTGCTGCCGTTGCTGCCGCCGCTGCTTTTCCATGGTAAAAATTTCAGGCAGACCGTTCGACAGATTGCTTCCGTTGCCCGTTGTCGATGTTGCTTTCATGCTTTGTGTTGTTGCAACAACGACAGCAGCAACAGCAACAGCAACAGCAACAACAGCAGCGGCAATTTCTCGATGATGTTGCTGCTGTTGGTATTTGCACATTTTGCACTTTGTGCGTTTAAATTTCAGTTTGCCTATTTTTTGTATTTGTATTTCTTTTTTTAACAAATTTTTTCTGTGAAGTTTTTGTAGTGAATTGCATGCGGCATGCCGGTGGAGGTGACAGCGCCTGCGACGGCGACGACGACGACGACGGCGACGGCTATTCGTGCTGCATGTAGCATGTTGCACAGTAGCAATGGCAATCGTCGCAACATTTTTTTGTGGGTATCCGATATAGTTGGGTCAGCGCTTGTGGCCAGAATGGTTCTGGTTGCGCCTCTGAACTGTTATTGAGTGCAAATAGCAATTTTGTGAATGATTTTTTTTTCTTTTTTTGGTAGTTTTGTGCATTGCATTTGCTTTCGTTTTCCTTCTTTTTCTCATGCTTGTTACTTTGTTAGTTGTTGTTGTTCTTGTTGTTGTGCATAGTTGCTATACAGCGATCCTTGTACTCATATAGGGTCAGATACTCAGATATTCAGATAGTCAGTTACTCGGTTAGCTACGGAATGCAGTAAAAATTTTTGCTTTACTATTTGGAGAGTACATACCATGATGAAGTTTCTACTCTCTCTTATTTTCTGCATAATAAGTCTATTTTGCTTTTTATGCGTTACCATATATTCATGTATTTTATTTGTACACTTTGAAAATAATATGGATGTTCCTTGAAATCGAAAACTCAAAAGCCTTGTAAACTTCGAAATTTTTCGAAGCAGTTTAAGGTAACGCAACATTGTGAAATCACATTTATGTTCCACTCCATGGAAACAGTTTCCAAGAAGGTCACTGGTTATACCAGACACTTGATGCCCTCCTGGTATGACAAGGAGTATCATCGAGCAAATGCAGAGATAGACGCCACCTACAGATTCTGGAATTTCTTTCTGCAAGGAAATGGTGTTCTGGTTACAGATGCACAAGAATCGTTGAGACAATGGAGAAGTCACTTTTCTAACATACTTGTAGGCGATGAAGCAAACAATGCTGTCGATAGAGGAGTATTTCTATAACCACTAATTGATGTAGAGCCATCAGTCTAAAACGAGGACGAGATAATTAATAAGTTACAGAATAACAAAGCTGGAGATTCCGATGAGCTGTCCACTAAATTATTCAAAGCCGATGGTGAAGAGTGAGTAACTCTTTTGCACCACGCCGATAAGAACGAAGTTTTTCAACGACCGGTATACCGTTAGAATTTGCATGATGACGCTATCACACACACAAAGCATCTTCAGAATAGAAAAATAACGACTCTGAGCATTTTGATACCATGAGATGTTTCAGTCAAGCTGCTACTGTGTCCTGTGACTTTTATTAATCTCCTGCTGTACAACCTACCAATGCAGAAGGCCATATGTAGAACTGTCGGGCACGATCTTCCATAATGAAGTGACACGTGTTTTCGCATGATATTGATATCAACGGCACGAATAAACGGCGAGTTTACGTTTCATTAGTCTAGCGCTGAGTGAGAACAAGACGAAGTACTAGGTCGCATCTTGGATCGTCGGAGACGTGAGGACGGAGAATTTTAATTTCAATGTTGTAGATATCTTTGCCTATCTGGGAGTACAGATAACCAACAACCTGGAGAACGGACGAAGTATCACGCTTGCTAATCGTTGCGTTTGAAAGACCAAGTCTGGGAAGATCACCGCAAACTTGACATTAACGGCTGGAGCCAAAGCGCACTAGTCTATAATGGTTGGTGCGCCTGCCGACTTGCGTTCGTGACCTCTATATACCTTTATGCCCTCTCTCTCTCTCTCTCTCTATATATATATATATATATATATATAGTAAAAAAAAAATAGAACATAACTATGAGTCGCACTGCTTGCGAATCTTTTATTTGCTTGCGATATCTTCTCGTTTATATGATATCTTTCTCTTTGTTCTCAGTAGTTAAACTATTTTTATCAAACAAAATTTTCGAACATTTGCCGAACATTATTACAAGAATTCAATAAAAATATAAGAATACCTCTATTCAAATTTAATTTGGGTAATAAGATTCGTTAGAATTGGTGATTGCTGTCCAACACGTGTAGACGAGGCACAACGTCATTTTTTTCGGACACTCGGTCGGTCTTTTATCACTTAATAGACCTGCATAAAGAAAATAAATCTAAATTTAGAACTTAATACTATAAAAATATTGAATTAGTTGCTTACTCAGCATTGGCGCAACTCCACAGTGTGTCCTCCACAGTGTTTCTTTTTGATTGCATTTGCCTTTAGTTCGATATTAATGACATCAAGATTTAAGTTCAATATTTCTCAGTGTACTAACTCGCACAATGAAGAAAGAGCATCGTCAACTACAATGTCATCAAAAAGAACGTTTGTAGGGTCTCCATGTGCATAAAAAATCGAATGTAAGACGAATCGATGGAGCAAAAAGGGAAATTAGATTCAAGCGCTACAAGTGGATGAAAATCAAGCTTCGTATGGACGTGCGCGACTCAAGCGAATGAACGGGTTGTTTATTGTCATTCGCAAAATCCACAAAAGGGAGAAACGAAATTTTTGGGTCTCCATAAGAGGTGCTGGTACGAAGTTGCCGAGCAGCGCAAAAACGGAACGGAATTTTCATCAGCGGCATCGAACAAATTCCATGAAGTAAACCGCCGTGACATTATCAATGCCGTAGTATTTTCTGATTTGATCGTCTGCAGATTCATCCCATTATTCGCCGGAACTCAATCCGTACTGTCGAATTTGAAGGCGAGGTCCTATGCTAAGAATTGCTGCGCCGGAAGTGGGATCATGCCGGAAGTTCGTCCCATTGCCAAAAATTTCAAAACACGTCTGTGACACTGCAACGCCGTCAAAGGATGCCATTTTTAGTACCTTAAAAAATTTATAAGAAAAAAAAAACATTTGTACGGGTTATTTTTTGTGATCCTGTAATATATATTTGAACAATGGGTTCATTTACCATTTCTCGTTAGTCTTATTTTTGGTACTTAGTCAGGTCGTTAAGGCTCGCTTTGTGTGTAAAGTTACAATTCTTCTCACATTGGCCTTTAGTTCGCTTTTAATAGCATTAAGATTTAACTTCAATATTTCTCAGTGTTTCTGACTCGCACAATGAAGAAAGATCATTTTCAATATATCCAGGCACCACTATGTCTTCCAAAAAGTAAGTTTGTACGGTGTCCATGAGCATTAAACATCGGATGCACGACGAATTTGCTGTAGTACAGCGTAAAAAAGAAAGTTGGATTTAAGCCCTACAAGTTGGTAAGAATTAAGCTCCGTACGAACAAGCGTCGGCAAGCGTCTGAACATCTGCAATTATCGAACACCGTCAAAATCCACCATTATTTGGGAGGCAACTTTAGCCAGCGGCATGGGGGATCACGCCTGAAGTGGGATAACGCCGGAAGTGGGATCACGCCGGAAGTGTGATCATGCCGGAAGTGCGACCTATTGCATGAAATGTCAAAACACGTTTGTGGCACTGTAACGCTGCCAAAGGAAGCAACTTGTAGTTCCTAAACAAAATTATGAGAAAAAAAACCATTTGTCATCCCGTAAATATATTTGGACAATTTTTCCATTTTCACGGAATGCTTGCCAATTCTACTTAGTCCGGTCGTTCAGGCTTACTTTGTGTGGAAAATTGCAATTCTTCTGATGGAAAGCGCGCTCTTCATCGTATTGATGAAACCAAGAGGCCCTTTGCTCCGCTGTGAGTTTAAAATGACAGAAGAAGAGTTATGCATGCCAAATGAATGGAATCTCAATGTGCTCTGCCCTAGCATCACGAAAAAAAATCTTCAAATTTCGTCCAGTGACCCAATTTTCGCACTACAAAAAATCCTGAAGAAGACCCGTGAGTACAACAAGGTTAACACATCACCTATTCGTCGACTATAGGGCCGCTTTTGACAAGCCGACAAGAACGAAGTTTTTCCATGTCCTGCCTGAATTTGGTATTACAGCAAAGATTGTTCGTGTTACGCTATCACATACGCAAAATGTCGTCAAAGTAGTAAAGTTCCACTTCGTGCCTTTTGATACCAAGAGGAATTTCAGGCAAATTGTTGCTTTATATCGTGCCAATTGCTTAACTACTGATGGAGTACTTCCTAAGCGCGATATCCGTAATGTAAAACGGTCGAATATGACTTTTCATAAAGAAGCGATCAGGCTTGCTATTCGCTACTTTGTTACTTTGGGTTCAGTAAGATAATATTTTGATGTTACTGCGTAAACTGTCCAGCAACAAACGATCTCGCGTTAATCCCAATAATTGTCTTTATTTTAAGCATATTTAAATTTATGTGTTAGGTTTTCTTTATACTAGAACAAAAAAAAAATTACATTTTACATCTCGACAAATGCGCAAATCATCGGTGCGACACATCGTTGTATTACCTTTCGTTAGCTCTCTCTTCGCTAGCGAAAAAGGAACAATTTCTCAGGTAGGAGGCACCTATTCCATATCTAAAGTAAATGTATGAGCATTTTTGTTCGGATCAGAATACTGTGCTATAAATAAATAAATTTACGTATACAGACGCCAAACAAACTAATGAAATAACGTGTGAACGGTATAAAAATTTCGGTTTAACCAAATTTAAAGTTTGCTCTCATTGTTGTTGTGGTTGTTAGGATAGTTTGTTGTTGTAACTTTTATGCATACAATTAAATTTTTTTTGTTTTAGATCGCCTACTATCAAAAATAAAAAAGCATTTTCCTGCTTTATAGGAGTTGTGTTGTGTAGTGTAGTGTAGTGTAGTGTATGTGCATATCCTGTCATATAGACGTAGCAATATGCGTTTGTATCCTGTACTATTTTTTTTTTCGTTTTTTTTTTTTTTGATTTTTATTGGATTTCGGTTTCGATTGCAGCTCAAAGTGCAGCAGCAGCGACAATGTCGGCGGCATTTTTTAGAAAATACACTAGAATCCTTTTTTGTTTTAATCGTTTTCTTTTTTTAGCATTTTTCAAAACCAAATTGAAAGTTGTTGTTTGCTTCCGTTGGGAGTTGCTCCAGTGCTTCATAGATAGAAATATGCAGATAGACAGTAGTGGGCGGCATGGTATATACGATATACGACATACGATGGAATGCTTTGGAACGCTTTTGGTCCTTCATACCCGACCCGGCTGTTGTTGCTGTTGTTGTTGTTAATTTCTGAGCAGTGTTCACCGGATGTTGGCATTTTGTCATGCAGTTATTGTCGCCAATGGCTTCATTTTTTTGTTTTGTTTGTTTTTTAAACTAAATTTTGTTGTTGTTTTTCTAATGCACTTTCCGCTCTTGATTCTTTGATGCTGCGCTTCCGTTGCGCCCAAAGAGGACCCAGTGCGACGCCAATCGTGCCACAGGATTCGTTCAAATCCGATTTTCAATTATTGGATTTGGTTTTAACATTTTTCGTTAACTTTGTTTTTTTTTTTTTTTTTGTTTGTTTGTTGGTTTTTTTTTCAATGTTTGTTTGCTTCTTCGCATATTTCGATTTGTTTGTTTGATCCTTGCACTTGGTTATTCTTCCTCTTATTTTTTTTTTTTTTTTGTTGCATACTGTATATCCCTGCATTGTTGTATGCATTGACAGCAATAAATGAAAATACATGCCTGTCACTTGTTCTGGCCAAGTGTTGTCCTTGTATTGTCCATTTCTTTTCTTATTTTGCGATTTTCGCACGTTATTTAAGTGTCCATATATGTGCATTTGCGTGAAACTTTCCTTCGTCCTTTATCAGCATACAAATATGGTCAAGAAAATAAATACTGCGATTGTTGATCTATCAAAAAATATTGAATATCGATATTTTAAAAGCATTCACGGATCCAGCGGGATTAGGGAACGTTAACAATTTAACCCCAACATCGAGCTACTTGATCAAAATGCTCTATAATGTGATTTGCTTTATAGCTTTATAGGTTGAGCAGATAGAGTACATTTCTTTCTATGGAAAACAAAGAAACCGAAAGAAACAAAAAACAGAGCAGCTATGCGGAATACGATACACTATTAGATTATTCTAACATATGCTAAACGTTAAAGTGCATAGAGGGATATGAATAAGGAAGCGAACAAATCCAATTCTCCGGCGCCAAAGCAAAACAACACATTTTCATCTGTTGTTTATTCGTATGACGTCACTCGTTTTGACTTTTTTGTTGTTGTTTTTTTTAGCTAATTGAGATAGCTGAGAGAGCAAAAGAGCTCAGATATTTGTGATTAGCCACGGGCGTTACCTGATGTGTACATAACTTAGACGCAATAGTTTAAAAATATTACATTCGTCCACGATATCTTCACAACTAGTTGAACCATACAAAAAACAAGTGAATATGTTGTGTTTTAAGTTGTAAAAAATGGTGTGAAAGTTTTGCACTTATTTATTTATATATGGATACTATTGTAATTTGTTCTGCTCTGTAATGCAACATGCTCATTTTTCATTCAATATTGTTCTGGTTGGTCTTATTTGTATAATTGAATAAACTATCCATTAAAACTGCGAAACATTAGAGAGTAGAATTTAATAGAATTACCGACTCAATCGACCGAAACATAGGCATAATTTTGTAAATTAATGCGATTATATGTTTGTTGTTATTTCACCATGTGCCAAATACAAGAACTAAAGCCATAGAGATAGTCACCAAAATAATGGCAAAGCACATACAAAGTAAAACACGCAAACTCATATCTCTTTCGCAGAGTCGAAAGAGATATGCTCGCAGAGTCTTATCAACATGTAAATGGCTGCACGCATGCTATTAATTAATATTTGTGTGTGTGCATTTGTACTTCATGTGAAGCCTAAGTGTGTTTGATTCGTTGTGTAAGTGACAATTGTTTGAGCCTTTCATGTCTAAAATATTCAATATATTTTGATAAAATATGCATTGCGGGCATCTGCACATGAGTTCTGGCAAACCTATTTTGACTGCTGTAACAAGACCAAAAATCCGGTTTGTATCTACCAAAATCAAATACCAATTGCTTTTCCAGAATACTTGAAACTCACAGATGAAGTGTTCTGACGTGCATGTGAACCTGCGTAATATTTTAAGACACTTTGTGTTAAGATAAACTCAATTAGAAGGATCAGGGCTTTGGCAACTTCTTTAAATGCGGTACCGCTGTGAAGCTTTTTTTAAGATGTCTATTGGTTAAGCGTTAAGTTATTCATAGAATGATTTCAGTACACTAAGTGCAAATCTGACTATCAATGCTGCAATGTATATTTTTACAAAATATTGTCATGAACCGAATACATCACATTCAATCTTGCAAAGCCCTACCTTTGGAAGACAGTTGTCAAATCTGCTTTTGTACAAGAATGTTTCACCTATGTAACTATATAAATATATAAATGATTCTATTACAGAGGCTACTTTTGATCTATCTGTTTAAAAAATGCCAAAAAAAAAAAAATTTATATCAATTTTAGCTGGCTCAAGGAGCATTTTTGCCATATTTTTTCTCAATGTATGCGAAGATAGATTAATAACAACTTTTTTTGCTGCACAGAAATATATTTCAGCCCCGTTTTTCACGTTTTTCACGTTTACACGTGCTACAAACGAACTTAGCTACAAGCTCTCATCAGTATGTACCATGCAGCATCTTTGTAAAAATGCACTGTGCATCACATGAATTTCTATATATCTAAGTTTCTATAGATCTTGCAAGAAACGGATGTCCAGAAAACATAAAATGGCAACATGTGCTTTCGATTGTGGAACAAAGTAAATATTGTAAATGAAGTATGTCTCTATATTAATGGCAATGACTGTCCATATCGTTTCGGTCTGTATTGACAAAATGCAATGTACACGCACGAGTACGAGTACATACAATATAATACTTCATTATAGGAAGACAAGGTGTTAGATTGCACAAATTGGCAATAAAGAATTTTATTGTCGCTTCAGGTTGCACACAGATACTTCTGCTTTTTGGAATTAATAACGCTCAGCAGTCGAGCACAATTTCATGAAACAAAATTAAATTTTTATGCAGCAAAATTAATAAGATTTCAGTTCATTCATTCAGTCATTTATTTAACCCTATTCACACACACGCTTCCAGCTATGCAGCATGTAAGCTAATTAAATGTGCTTGACCAAAGTGAGTGTGAAAAATAATATAAATATACATACTCGTATATGCTGCTCAAAAAGTGATTTAATTGAGATTTTTAATTAAAAACCCACAGACAAATATTCAACACACACACACACACACAAACGTTTGCATGCAAAGTTAAGCCAACCACATATGTGAATAAAATACACACATTCTGGCACATGCACTGCGGACACTGGGCCAAAATGCAGCAAATGTGAATAAGCCAAACAACTCCTGCTGAGACATCAAACAAATGAACGAAAAGGATTTCGAATCAAGCTGAACAAACTAATGAAAGCTTATCACAAAAATCTCACTTAAATTAACATAAATAGACGTGCATAAACATGGACATCGATATATACTATAGATACTTGTGTACAGATACTTATGTAGAGATATGTAATAAGCTTAGACTGTATTTTGGTGGTTCACAAAGCCATAGAATCACAAATATATATTTACATAGATAATCCCGATTTTAGACTAATTGAATTGTCAAATATTTACGAAGGAACATACACACATACACACATATACACATACACACCTACACACATACGCATGATGTGTATCTGTGAATCTTAAATGGTAATGGTATGTGTGAAAAATGAATGCTTTAAAGCAAAGCATATCAAAAGGGCTTAATTATGCGATTCGATGCGATGCGGCGAAAGATTCATGGTTCAGATTGAAAAACATGGCTTAAAGGCGCTCACTTTAAACTGGGCGTTATGGGCGTGGGGTGTACAATATAGTTAAGACTTTTAGGCAAAATTTCGTTAGTAAATTTTATTTGGAAAACAAAGTAATTAGACAGCAGAAATTGAATGGGCGGAATGCTGTGCAAGCGAACAGTGACAAAGTCAACCAAAGTCAACTATAATCCAGATATGTACATACAAATTGCAACAAATCGCTACAAATCGCATACAAAAGTGTAACTAATCCAGCCATCCAGCCATCCATCCATCTATGTTCGATCAGTTACACTAGTGAACTACTTTTAACGCCTCTCAAAAGCATACGCTTTGCTGTGTCTTTCGTCCTTCGTCCTTTGTCCGTCACTCAACAACTGCTTCGCAGAAGCGTGAGAAAGCCTCGAGTGATATGCATTGCGGCGGTTTGTACCAGTTTTCTGTTTTTGTGCACACGCCCAACACAATGACACGCCCAAACATTTGGCTATTGCAAATCCTTTCGCAAAAATTTTAACTAAATCCGCACCACATAAAAGGATTAGGAAAACGTGGACATTCACGTCTGTAGGTGTTGAGCGGGTTAAGTCCATTAAGGAAATCAAACAAATAAACAAAACGCAAACACAAGCGGTCAGCGATTCGGTATGCATCAAACGATCTTTCGTTCGATCGTTGCAATTTTAGTGATCCTTGCCGGCCGGTCCTTGAGCACGCCCACTCATTTAGGTTAATTGCGCCGCCTCTAGTTGGAATTAACTCCTTCATAACCTTGAGCAGCAGTTTGACTTTATCTAAAGCGTTTAAAGTGCGTTAGAAGGAGAGAGAGAGAGAGAGAGAGAGAGTGATAAAGTGAGGCAACGTATCATAGATGGCATGAGAAAAAAGGAACGTAAATAACATGTGAAAAAGAAGAAGATAATTTTTAAACCTTACGATTCAAAACTGCCGAATTTCGATTGTCTCCAATAATAAAATCCCTGTTTGTCAATCTTTGTTTTGATGTTTTAAAAAAGTAACTTTAACTTTATAAATACTTGCGTGAAATATATTAGGTAAAGGGTGTGTTCCAGCTACTTTTGTAGCGACCGATTTTTTGCCTTTTTCTGACATGTCAGTGTTATCGTAACACTTTAGGATTTTAGTTATTTAACGCTTTACGAAATAGCATCGCATCGAAACCAATTAACTTTGGATCTTAAATTCCAAGGCGATCTGTGCGCAATATTTTAAAAATAAAGTTACGAAACAGAATCTACCGGGGGTTTGGGTCTTTGGGGCTATATGAATGTTACAGTCTACGATGATGATTCAAAAACGATTCCAGCCTTGAATTGCAGTCGCAATTAATTAATTAGAGCACATGCCTAGCTTTACAAAATTACGATTCAATATGTAAGGTTTTCCTTGCATGCATTTAATATTGGTCTTCTCAATTTTCCTCAAGTTAGTGGATCACTTTGTTTCTGAAATTTAGATACGAGCAAACAAATTTTTCACATTAACAAAAGAGCAGAGTTTTCTACAAAAACAGTACTGAATATAACCGAATTTAGTTCCAACAATGCAAAAAATACAGTCGTGTGACTACTTTTAGTTTCTGAAATTAAAATTGACCTGGAACTAGAACCTTTTTAGAGTCGACATAGTTGCAATAAGAAACATTTTTTTAACTAGCTTAAGCAATTTATATACACTGTATGCATAGAGTAAAGAGGTTTATTTAGTTCATGTAAACGTATGCAACAGGCAGAAGAAGGCGTTTTAGATACCATAAAGTAATTCATCATCAGCCTCGAATGAAGGGTCTATATAGCCATGTCCATCCGGCCGCCTAGCCGTCTGTTTTAACATAGAGATCTTGCAGGCTAAAAGCGATATAGACTTCAAATATCAATAGTTCGGCTCTCCAATTAATTAATTACTCTCTTTTCAGCACTATAAGGCGTAGCTCCAGACAAACCTGCCCCTCATTTATGAGTTTATGTATGCCATTGTTTTTTTATTTGGTGTTATTTAAGTTAGAAACGCCAACTTTTGGTTTATTGTGTATCAATTCTAATAAAATATGTTACATAGATTCAGATCAGACTAAAATATAATATAGCCCCATACAAATCTATGGTTAAAATAAAGTTAAAATAAAGAGAATGCTAACTCGAAGTCCCATACGTAGAACGATCGGGCACCATCTTCCATAAGGAAGTGATGCTACTCGCATATGCTGATGACATAGACATCATATGCATCAACGAACGGCGAGTAAGCAGGGCGTTCTCGGAGATTGAGAAACAGTCACGTCTCATGGGCCTAGCGGTGAACAAGGACAAGACGAAGTACTTGGTGTCCACCCGCAGACCATTAGCGCGTCTTGGACGTTCTGTGAGTATGGAGAATTTCAACATCAATGCTGTAGAAAACTTCATCTATCTGGGAACAGAAATTACCTGCGACAACAATGTTAGCCGGTAGATCAGACGAATAATCACGTTTGCTAATCGCTGCTACTTTGGGCTCAGCAAGCAAATTAGAAGTAGAGCCCTCTCTAGAGCTACGAAGATAAAAATCTATAAGACACTGATAATTCCGGCCCTGCTGATAGCGTAGAAGCATGGATCCAGACAACAACGGATACAGCGTCTTTAGGAGTGCTCGAGAAAAAGATTCTTCGTAGGATTTTTGGTTCCCTTAGAGTTGGCGTCGAGTTTAGGACCGGTATGAACCATGAGCTGTATGAGCTGTCATAGTGTGATGGGGTTGACATAGTCCAGCGCTTTAAATTCCAGCGGCTGCACTGGGCTGGTCACCTCATCTGGATGAACCCCGAAGCGTAGTTTACTTTTACTTTATATCGAAGAATCTGTAGTCACAAACAAGTGCTCTACAAAAATATTCATTTTCAGAAACTGTTGCCAATAGTGTTTTCACAAGTTTTGCTTGGTAACATCTGTTACCAAATATTAATACTCGGGGGTCACTTTAGCATACTTTAGCATACATCTGTTTAATACTATACTTTGTATGACAAGACATTTGTTTCTACTTAAAGGAACACATCATCGAGAAGTTTTAACTTTTTAGAGAGCTTGCTGAATTAGATAAAACACGAAGAAAGAACGCTGCAGTCGAGTGTGTTCGACTTCGAGGGATTCTGTAACTTCTTTAAGGCTCCTTATATTAAGCATCAACTTTGTTCTTCAGTGGATCGATCTGAAAATTTGCGAGATATTTTATTAGCATTTCTATGCGACCGCCTTTAAATTCGATGTTTATACTTTACAAAAAGCATAAGAAAATCAAACACGTTTTTCATGATTTTGAGAAATCAAACGCTAAGGTGCAAAAATGTGTGCTCAAAGGTTATATGGAGCTAATTTTCTTTTTTAGACGAATCGATTCTAAACACGGTTTTCTTACCATACTTAATACACCGATTGAATAAATTCGTAAATTTCAAAACATGGCGTTTATAGCGTAATTAACAACGAAACCAACACAATTTACAGAGAACAACCTAAAAAGTGGGGCCAGGTTTGTATGGCGGTACCCCTAAAGTGGAAACTGAGAGTCCAAATTTCCAAATTTGAAGTCTCTATCTCTTATAGTCTACGAGATCAAAAAGACAGTCGGGCGGACAGACGAACATGTCTATATCGACTCTTCTTCCGTAGTTGATCAAGAATATACACACTTTATAGGGTCTGCCACGCCGTCGTATTACATACTTTTGCACAAACTTAATATACCCATTTACCATATGGGTACAGGGTATGTAAACTATGTTAGCAAATTCGTTGAAAATCATTTAGAGCAACCGAATCAAGAGGCGATTATGATGTACTATATTAATAATGACAATCAGTTTATAAGATTCTTATCACAATAATAAGACACATTAAGAAAAGTAAAGTTAAAAGATGCGAGCATATGCTCTTTATTGTTCAGAAACTTATACTAGATAAAATTGAATAAAATGGCACGCTCAACATTACTTCGGAAGGAGGAAATGGAATCAATTCTTGCTATTTCGAAGACCGGCCGGACTGTGAGCAAAATATCGAAAGAAATCGGTCGCATTAGTACCGTAATTGCCAATTTTTTCAAATACTCTCAAGATTATGGCGAAAATCGTAGCACTGTTCGGAAACCAATCTTAAGTGGACGCGACAAAACACGCAAATCGACTGCGTCGTGCTCCCAGCTTGCTGCAATTGTCAGCAGAAAAATGTCTACCATGACTGTTTGGTGTACTGTAAATAAATCTGGACACACCTCAAAAAAATACTCCACTTGACCTCCCGGCACAAAGCTGCGCGAAACGCTTTCGCAGTAAATAACTTGGAAACTACTCGGATATAAGTAGGACTCGGTAAAAAAAAAACAATATTACTTTGAACTCTTGCATACTATGGCTTATCGTTAGTTTTCCAATTGGTGCTTTTTTTTCCGATGAGGAAAAGAAAAGAGCATATTGAAAAGGTGTATCTACAGAAAACACACGTGATATAAAAACATTAATGATCTGAAAAAAAAAAATCGTTTTTTTTTTTCAAATTCCATAAAATAAAGAAGTTTTGATGTTGGTAGGTGTTAAGGATCTACGATAAACCAGTAAATTATCGAATTTCAATAATAAGTACTTAAACCAAAAGTGTCTTATAATTGTGCTAAGGACCTTAGTATCTATAAGTACAACTTCTCTAGGCGTTGCACAAGAATAAATTAATCGGTAAATTTGTTGCTTTGCAACCATATTGGGGATTGTGTGGCAAAAACAGTGGAATAGTCCTCGTAAAACAAAAAAACAAAAAAAAAAACAAAAGAAAACAAAAACAAAAGAATAAAAAATTTTAAACTTTTCTTTCAATTTCTCTTAAGTGTAATTAGCTCTCAATACTAATACAAATTCTTGTACTCGATTCATTTCAACCATTCAATTAGGCCTTTACATTAACACATGCATAGTTTGTTTGTTACTACTACTACTTTCGTCCTTTCGCTGACTACTTTACTGTTATTGAGTACAGGTAGGAAAAGTAGTAAAAGTGCGCGGCTGTGCATTGTCTTAAGCCTTTCGTTGCCATTGTCTGCTAACCTAAACAGTGCGACATGAACTCTTTCCTTTGCCATATATACATATATATGTATCCTTTCCGTATCCTGCATCCGAGTCTGACCTGCGGCATTGAACAATGGACGAAGCATCTTTGTGCTTTTGTTACGCATTTTAGTATTTGTCGATTGTTGTACTAGTTGTTCTCGAAATTTGTCCACAAATAATTTAGTTCAATGTCAAATCATTGCACACACTTACTCAAACGCAAAAACACATAAAGGAGTGAGCACTGCGAACTGAACTGAACTGAACTGAAATGAACTGAACTGAACGTTTATATTTAAATGTTTAAAGCATTTTGAGCTGTCATAAAATCCTTTCGGCTTGGCTGCTACTAAGTTTTGCTCGCGTCGCATCGCATCGCATCGCGTTTACATGCCACGGCAATTGCCGCTTTCAGCACAAACACAAAAATGTTTATTTATCCTTCATTGTGTGGCAAAGCAATCGCGGTGGTAATTTTTATGGCGGTCGGTCCTTCTGTGACTGTAACTGAACGGCAAGAAAACCCTTCCATTACCCTATCATTTGTGTATCCTTCGCACGGCATGCCTCTGATAGGGCTATCTCTTTTTCGCTCAGTCAACCAAAAAGGTAACCCTTTTTCCATTTCCTCTGACTTGCCAGCGGCTGGACGGGGTTGGCTTTCTTTTCATTGGAAAATTCAACTGCAAGTCAGAGGTGCCCGAGACATATAGGCTTTTACAACTTGTCAGTCATTTGAATAAAACTAATTTGCATGTCATTTCTTTAGCACTCTTGAAAAAAATTGTGTACAACATTTGAACACTCACACAGAGTGGCGCACACACACACACACACACACACGCACACACACAACGCTGTCGTCCTATGTATATGTGTGTGGCATGTCCTCTTCCTCTTACGCTGAACCCTTTTGCAAGCCATTTCACTTCGCTTCGTGGCGTGTTTATTACTTCTTAATTTTTTTTCTTTTTGGCAATTTGAATTTCAACTAAAATAAATATTATTTACAGCTCAAATGCAAGGTACTGATTCGGCTTCCTTATTCCATTCATCCTTTTTACATAACTTCCCACTTACTTACGTTAAAGTTGGTGCGGAGCGTGAGTTGTCATCGTCGTTGTTTTATGCTTGAAATACCTTTCAAAGTGGCTTGCTTACTGCACACTTTCAAGGCTAATTTGCTGCAATTTTAGTAATAAAGATCCTGACTTTACCGACTTCCATAGCTCGCTACAGCTGTAACGAAATGAAAATAAAAAACACTTTATATTAAAATCATAAGAGCAAACAGCGAAGACAGCAAACAATTTTGTTACATCGCTGATATACGCGTTTCGAACCCAGCCACGATGTTCTCATCAGTCTGCTTATATAGAAATCCAAATGTTACACAGTGCCCTTTCTTGAAATACAAATAGCAAAAATTTGTAATGTGAGACCAGTTGGCTAATGAGAACCTTTTAAATGATCATGTTGTGTGCAAGTTCAACCAAAGTTGCTTGGTATGGTGCCAAGGCAAGGAACAAACCAACTCATAACAAGACACGTCGTAAGTCATTTATATTTCATGTGAACAACTGATCATACGAAAAAAAAAAATAGTTTTCTGCATCCTATCGTGATTGGCGACAATAAAGGTATGCATTACGATAATCCATAGTTTGGTAGGATCACCTAGAGGTGATTTATTATGAGCTGCTCCAACCTAATGAAACAAACCCAGGTAATCGCTACCGACTACTATCGATTTGTTTGAACCGAGCAAAGAAGGATAAACGCGCACTAATCGAGCAGAGGCACGATAAAAATCCTTCAAAACTTCTTTGAATATATAGAATATAGAATCCCATAACGCAATTTAAGTTTATGCATTTATAAGTAACAGCCAACATGAGGTGTGCCAGAACCCAAGAAGTATATAGATTATCGATATAACTATCCATCTGTCCGTCCGTCGGTTCGCCGAAATCTCGAAGATTGCAAATGAAATAATAATGTGTTTAAATGTTGATATTTAGCCTCTACTATTTCCTCTTCAGACAGAGTATTATTTTACATACTTCATATCAGCCAATTCCACTATAAATGGTAGCCTCCATACTAATCTGACAGTCGTTTTGGAGTTTTTGTATAAGAAACTCTTTTGGTTTTGTGTTGTTAATAAATCTGGAAGTACCAAATTTGGTTTGAATAGTTTCTTCGTTAATCGTAATAAATTGTTACAGACCGGACAACTATAGAATGTAGCTTGTATACCATGTCTGTGGCTCAAACGAAGACCGTCATACGAGTATACATACGAAAGAGAGGGTGCTAAATTGCAAACAGCTTAACTTAAAGATCATCAATTTCATATATGAATTTTAGTTGACTCAAAGTCATTTTTACATTGAGAAATATTTTTGATATTTTTGATTTTTTGTTACACAAACAAAAAAAAAATGTTTTATTGGGACCTTGAATTAATATCGCTCGTTTATTCCAAATTTACGGATTTATTGTGGAAAAATGGTTACAAATATATTATTTAAAGTATTGTCCAACGCTGGTTACAACCTTTTTGCCATCTATCTATCTGGTAATTTTCGGATACCAGCTCGAAAGAACTCGGACTCGCCTTTGGAGGCAATCCAATCATCGACTCATTTTTTGCATTGTTCTTCTGAAGTGAACTTCTGCTGGGACAGAACATGTGTCATCGACCGGAACAAGTAGTAGTCGGAAGAAGCGATGCCTGAAGAATACGTCGCGTGGGTTACGACTTGGCATTTCAGCGTTTCCAAGTAGGTCTTGACCGGTTTTGCAACATGTGGCCGAGCGTTGTCATGCTGCAAAATCACTTTGTAATTATAAAAACTTTTTGTTCTTTGATCAATGACGGCCAAAAAAAACGAGCAAAACTTACCAAACCGGCATATATATGAGTAGAATGGAATAATTTAAGAATCATATATTTACATAGTATAAAAGAGAGCAAGGATGCAACAGGTATGGCATGCTTGGAATGTTGAACGCTCTTATTATTGGATATATATAGAAATTCATTTGTTATACATAGCTTTTTGCGGAGAAGCATGATGTAAGTCGCAAAAAAATTTCATTGTGCGGCCAGCAGACTGATGAGAACTTTGTAGCCGAATTCGAAACAGGTGTATCAGTGACTAAAACATTTTTCTGTGTAATATAAACATTTTTCTGTGTTGTTCTCTGTTCGCATGCTTCTTCTTCTTCTTCTTCTTCTTATACTTCTTCTTCTTCTTGAGTCAGCTAAAATATATATATGTACATAAAAGCTAAATAAAATTTAAATAATCATTTTCTATAAAATTCTCCAATGATTGCTTTAATTTGTATAAAAAGTCTTTTGATTACCGATAGAAATATTAATATCATTTACTTTTTTTCGTTTCAAATATACATTTACGTTAAAGCACATTCTTATATAGTTCACGTATTTTTTGTATGTATACTACTGAATCCCGGTGAGCGCTGTTACGCCTCATTTTGGTTATACTAAACAGGATAGACAAAGTAGACATATATTCAAAATATGGTGTCAATTAAAGCGCTGCATGACTAATTCGCTGACTTATTGAAACCGGTTTTTGCTCTGTTTAAAACTCAAAGTTAGTTAGTGAACGATTTCGTATATGTTCCCTGTTTACGATTTGATTGACCATTTAAACAGTTCTTTCAAACCAAACCAAACTGTCTTCGAAGCGCTGCGACTAACTAAATGACTGCAAAAAAACCAAACAACCGAAAATATTTTGATTAGCTCGGTTTTACCGATTGGTTAGCAAGATATCAAGCAGTTACATATGTATGTATATACGAGTATATACTTACATATATGCACTCCCCGGCAATTGAACAGGACACCGTTTAAGTTTGTTTTCTTTCGCCCACTGTTCCTAAGCCAAATATGCTGGAGACTTAATTTGCTTTCAAATTAAAGTTCTTTTAATTATTATAATTTGATCAGTAGTAAAATTTACAACTAATGCTTTAAGTATTAGCTAAAAATTTTTAACCAAAAACCTGCCAAATGCGGGAACCTAATTTTGCGCCACTTGAATAGAACATGCATTTAGTTTGATCATTATCTTTGGTACGTGAACTCATATTGTTCGTGGTTCGAACTTCTTTCTTAATTTCGACATTTAGCGTAGAAAAAACGTAAAATGAGTTGAGGAAAAGCTTTAACCGAGACGCAAAACGAATAAATCAGAACTTACAAGGACGCTGTACGTTATATTGCCAAATCACACTAGCTAAAATAATCGAGAGGAGCCAACACGTTATATTCATATTTTGAAGTAATGAGCCAATATATGGAAAAAAAAAACGTACACACAGTGTGCATAATAATGCGGAAGGCGACTTTTATTAAGAAAAGCATCAAATTTCACGACTGTTATGCAAAAATAAATAAAATATGTGGTATCAAGCCAAGTCTCCCAACTATGCGTCATGTTCTTTCGAATGCTAAGCATATAAAAATACTTAAAATCAAGAAGAAGCCATCCTTTAACATTGGACCTGGGACTTCGAACTGGCATCGCGTGGTCTTTTCAGACGAAAAAAAATTTAATTTGGAAAGCCCTGATGGCTATAGCTACCATTTCCATGTCCTCCGCAAATAAACTCATCATTTGGACCGGCTGCATAGAAGAGGTAGAGGTGTAATGGTGTGATGGTGTGATGGTGTGGAAAACATTTCCTATTATGGCACCGGGAAACTAAAATTTTTGTCAACCACAATGTATGCGTTGTCTAACAATGGTATATTGAAACAGGCCTTTCCATACTTCGATAACTTTTTTGGTTCTCTGCCGTGGATGTATCGGGTTGTTAAGACGTATATAGACAGCCGAAATGTGGCTATGCTGGCCACATTTCCGGTGAGTAGGGTCTCAACGAAAATGTTTGGCGATTTTTGACACATCAAGCATATGCATCAGGACAACAATATTCGAGTTTACCCGTACTAATCCAAGCCATCGAATTAGCTTGGAGCTCGATTTTACTAAATTATTTCGCCAATTTGTATGCATCCCTACCAAATCGGATCTGTGAAGTTTTGAAGCAGAATGGTGACTTAACACACTATTAACATTTTTTTTTTTTTTTGTAAAATACTTCAATTATCTTAAATTTGTGTTAAAATGAGACAGAATTATTGAAAATTTAATTTTTCGCTAAAGCGTCCTATTCAAGTGGCTCGAATTGTATGTTGTACGTTGATCAACTCGCTGTCAAAGCAGGTGTTGCAAGCTAATCACTGTTTAGTTTGGTTGAAATTCGTTCGATTGTAGTTGAAAAACGTTTTGTCAAAAAGAGACGATTGAACAGAACATGCTAGGCGAGGGACTGACTAGTAAGTCAGTTAGTTTGTAGACAGCAAACGTTTGAAAGAGATTTGAACTTAGTCATGCAGTGCTTAAGTGTCAATCAGACTAGTGAACACGGAAAGGATCGTGGAGTTGATAGTTTGATGTGCATTGCTGTAATACAAGTGGGCGAAAGTTAAATTTTCTCCCAGAAGGCATCACAAACTGAAGTTGTATCCAACAGTTTACAAGTATCAATGACACCTAACATAAGTTTGTAGAGGAAAATATCACAGTGACAGGTTCTACGAACTTTTAGTAATGATAGATTAATATGGCAAAGTCTATAATCATAGAAAGAAAGACGGCAGGTGAGAGCCGAATTTATTTTACGAAGAGCAAAGAGAAAAATTATTTCTGAACTGACTCAATTCTATCTTGATAGAAAGTACTCAAGAATATTACGAACGAGAGCAAATTGGTCTTCCAATTGCTTCGACTAACGCTTTATAAAACCATGAGTTCCATTTGCTTTGCTTGCGATACTTAGGATATGTGAATTAAAACTCAGTTCAGGAACGAAAAACATGCCAAGATCATATAAAGCTGATCATATACGCTCTAATGAGGATTAATACAAAAAATTCTGAAAACAATCGAAATTAAACTTTTCAATATCATTCTGCAAACCCTGCATGTACACATTACAATTCGAAAACGTGAAGCAAAGTTTAACATCATCGGCATACATACTAAGTACCATCGAAAAACATGAGGAAGATCATTAATAAAAAGAATAAAAACTAAAGGCCCTAAGTATCACACGAGAAGAGAAATTAATAGTCCTGGAGACAGTGATTTTAATTAAAACACATTGAGTACGCTGTAATAAATAGACCGAAATTCAGTTAAGCAAGTTGGAAGGAAAGCCCAGAAGCTGTAGTTTATGCAGAAGAAGATCACAGTTAACAACAAGATCAAACGCCTTACTGAATTCAGTAAACAGCACATTAGTTTGCATCTTTGGCCAAAATCCATGAGTGATGGAAGAGGTAAACTCTAAAAGGTTTATAGACTAAGGTATAAGGATCGCAGAAAGTTTAGCAATACGCGCCTACAATATTCTATATAGGACCTACTAGCTATCTTATGAAGTGGAATTAAGAAAAACATTTTAGCAAATATGAGGTAGACTAGAAGATGTTAAAGAAAAGGAGAAAAAGTACACAATTAGGAACATTGTTTTGTAGATATTGTAGAAGTTTTGCCTCTTAGATAGTAGTTGAATAAATACTATTTGAATGAGTTATGCACACAATTAAGATTTTGTATAGCAACTTAACATGCCTTCTCATATTGTTTGCTGTGTAGGGTATCAAGTGTAGTTGCCGCTATTGTTTGTTGGTTGGTGGTTTTTCATAAGCACACTCCAGACAGACACTTGCAATTTTCTTTCGGCATAAAAGTTTGAACAAGTTGAAAAGCTGTCTCAAGAAAACGAAATGCTTGAATACACTTTAGTAGTACGCTGTATGGCAGAGTGTACTAAATAAGTGTTTTTGATAAGTGATAAGCGTTTCGAATTGAGAAATGGAGAAATGGAGAAATGGAGAAAAAATACTAACAATCTGTATAATTTTCAACCTAGAAAAATAACCTGATTTTTAAACCAATTCCATGAATTCTCATATTTACAAGTAAAATGTAAGCGCAAATCAAAATTCGAAAAGAACAAATTGCCGTCATGCCACAAACATGTCAATAGCGCCAAAAGTTTATTGCCACGGATATTGCAACGATTAAGAGTCAAAGTGGTTGTTGTTGTCGTTGTTGTTGTTGTTGTTGTTGGAGGACGACAGGACGACAAAACGAAATTCAATGCAGTAAAGCAATTTTGGAAACCAATGCAACTGCCACAATACACCCACAGCACCAAAAAAGGGACAGCAACAATGTCGACTCGATTTAACTCCATGCCCCAAAAAGTATTCATATACTTGTATTTGTATTTGCTGTCTCATGACCCATGCCCCATGCCCCATGCCTTATATTTCATGTGCTATATATACACACACTACCATTTGCTCTTCCATCACATCAATTGACTTGACTGCAACATGGAACATTGTCCGAGAGTGGGGAGTCACACCGTTGACGCCGCGCCGAAAAATCGAAAAATCGAAAAATCGAAAAAGCTTGCAACTGTTCGTTGAAGCGGCGCATATGAATATGAAGTTATCGCTTTTGAAAAGCCTGTCAATTTTTCCAATCATCACGCTTAATGAAAAATCTGGCATGAATCCGAATCGTGAACGAGAAACGAGTACGAGAAAATGCCAATTTCTGACAACAAACATGCCAACACTTGCACCAATAACGATGGCCATGACGATGATGATGTACGACGAATACCTAGAGAATGCGATATGGTGCGGTACGATACGGTGTATGGTGTGTGCAACCTGGAATTGAACGTGTTAAAAGCAATTTGTACAGTAGGGCAGCGTCAAGTTTCAAGGATATTTTATTTAAACAACTATCACACCATATCTTATAAATGTGAAATAGAATCGTGCATGCAGAAATTGATGATATAGAATACAATAGAATTGCATCTTAAAAAAAAAACTACATAATCGCATAAGATTCAACATTCTTCTCTCCTTCTGTTTGTCAAATATATAGGTTTTTTGTTATTTATTGTTATTACCTTTATAATAATTGATAGTGATATCTTGTAAGCATGCTTACTATACTGCTTCATACAGCAACGGAGTCATTCAGTGGCCTTTTAATCTTTCCTTGACACCCTACACATACGTACATACAGTAAAAATGTGTTATATTAAGGTCTTTCCATTGTGCCCAACAATCCAACATTCACATATTTTCCCATTCCTATGCCGAAAGTTCAATGCCGTTAACATGTGAATGGCAAAATGACATTGCTTAAAATAAAAAAAAGCTGTTTTGGTTAGTTTTGATTAGTTTTGGTTAGTTTTGGTTTCTGTTTTACAGTAAAAACAGTAAAAATAAAAGTAAAAATGTGCCAAGTGCTTTTAAATGAAGTTCTATTAAGAATTCGAAGAAATAGTTACATAATACGTGGACGACGACTTGGTGTAGCCAATTAGAGGAACATTTGTAAGAATTCATGAATTCATGGATCACTTGCGGAATCTGCGAAAAGCATACACAAACTTCCAGAAAGCCATGGCTCTGGGGAATTGCATAGATATTGCACTACTCACGCATCAAAAAGTGAAAACTCAGTCAGCTTTCCACCTTGCGCCTTTATTTTAAAGATGGCAAAGACGATATGGCATAGTGAAGCATCAAGATGCACTGCTAGTCCGCGATGGCCCTTCGCTGACCTCTTTCGATTGCCTTCTTCAAGTGCGAGAGGTGGTCAGACCTTTAGTCACCTCTGCCAGCTGGACGACTAAAGTGGCTCCGTGACCTTCATCAAAGGCTGGCACGTCTGATTTTTTAAAAATGCCTGTAATCGTTTTCAATTGAAATAACAGAATTGTTTATCTGTAATCTGGAACACAATTCTCTGTAGTCGGTCAGAGTGCTTTTCTGTTTCAGCCCTATCACAGGTCGAAGAACACGCCCTCATCGTAGGCATCCCATTTCACGCTGTTCTAGTAATCACTTCATCCAAAAGCACGTAATTCGTAATTCGGAAAAGTGTTGGAAAAGTCTTGTAAGTTTCTTTGAAAGTATTTTAAACTATGAAAATAAGATATTTTATACAATAATAGTTGTAAGTGTTGGAATTCCATGCAAACCTTTTTTTTTTTGGTTTTTTTTTTTTAACTTATAGCACTTAAATATTGGCTCTAAGCCTAATCAAATGAAGAGTTTCTTAAAGTGACTTTAAAATGAATTTTCAAGACATCTTTAACGAGTTGGAACCAAACTTTCTGATTGCTGAAAATTATAATACGAAGTATTGCTTCTATGGAGCAAGTCGTGCATGTTCTACGGACAATACAGTATTTGATCTTGATATGACAAATTCCAAATCCCAAATCGATCTGACACTTGTGTGTGAGTGAGAATAAAATAAACGAAATTTGGTCAAATAATTTATTTGGTAACATTTTGAAAAAGTTGTGTTTAGTTTGAAACTCACAGTCGACACATGCATGTCCGTCTTTCTGAATAACTATATAAATATATATATAAATATAGCCTTCTTAGAATTAACTTTAGAATTAAGATTACTTAGCTAAAGTCCCCTAGTATAGACTAATTCCTGCCCTACAGCAGGATAGGAACCTCTTAGTAGATTTCTTAATAAAGATCTTCAAGAGTAGTCTAGCAGTCAGGCACATTCCGGTAGTCTGTATGCCAAAGTGTAGGTTAAGAAAGTTGAATTTCATCCTAAGACCGATAAGTTTCACCTTGTTTAAGCGCAAAATCTTAGAGAAGTTTTAGGATAGCCATAACAGGGCAAATTACTTGGTGGAAATACCAATTCATATAAATCAACAAGCGTCTAGAGCAGGTAGAACTACTGAAACGTTTTTATATTAATGGATTTCTATAATTCAAAATGCCGTGAATGCTAAAGTGTATATACCATACATACTATCGGTTATGTGCTTATATGAATATTAACAATACATCCGGACCATCAGGAAGTTAGCTGGCACATTTATTGAATTCTCGTAACAGACCTAACCAATAAATGTATAACCATCAAAACGGCCAATTGATGTCGTCAGTGGTGAGTATTATGCCCACTCCTGTCGCAAGTGCGTGAGCCGTGGGAAATGCAACTTATTGAGAAAATTACCCTAGTGACAACTTCGGCTTGAATCACAACTTCATCAAAAGGTTTAATATAGAACAAAGTAAGAAAGCAAAGTACTAAATGGATAAATCTCAACTAAAACATTAAACCGGGTACAATTAACTGGTATATAGATGGTGCCCTAACAAATGAAGGAGCTGGTGCTGGGATATGTGGATTTTAGTCAATATCTTGCAGGAAAAAATGTATGCCATAGAAAGCTGTGCCAACCTACTACAATACAAACAGAGGGTACAATAACCTTGCAGACTCAACAAAACACCTATTTAAGTTAGGTATTGAAAGTGACAGAACCTCTGGGGGACGAGGAGTTTCTGGAATATACATTTGAAGACTGATCATGCCCTAGTCTTGGCTAATACAAAGTTCAAGTACCTGAGGCAGTACCAGCTGACGTGGAGGCAAATGCACACACTAAATCCGATGGATCTTTTCTAGGGAGACGGGACGTTAAGGAGACGATAAGTGCATAATACTATAATATTAATAATCCTATAATAATAATAATAATAATAATAGATACGCTATATCCCATGAATGAATATTGTTTTATTTGAATCTATTATTTTTTATATTAGGTATATCTACAAACTCTCCATAACATACTCTATTTAAGTTAATAATTAAAAGATGACTATAAAAATTGCATATATGAAGTGTATAAAAGATTCGTGCTCATCAAAGCGAAGCATTTTTTTCTCCCCACTAGTTTCAAAAGCCAATTATATACATATCGTACTACTACATACATTTTTAAAAGTGTAAAGAATGTTTACTATTTGCTTCTTTTTTATATTTTTATTTCTGTGTGTGTGTGTGTGTGTGTGTGTAATATGATTTCAACTTCAACCAAACCAACTCCACTTACTCGTACAATATCCACTTGGTCCTTAGCTTCGGACTTGTGGACCGACCGACCGACCGACCGACCAGTGCTCCGATTTCGACTTTTTCCGTTATCCTTTTACTTGTTATGTGCCACATACATAATTCTATTCATGCTATCCATTTCTTGTTTTGTTTTCGTTTTTTGTTTTTTTTCAAAGCTTTGCTTTGCTTGGTTGCATGCGGTTGCCAGGTGATGCTCGCAACAGCATTCGTGCGTGAGCTGGACATGTCCTGCCTTGCAGCCTTTAGCTGCTACTGTTCGGACGGAGTATGTCCGTGTGCTATTCTTTACGCTTTACTTTTGAAATGGTGGCAGTAAATTTTATTAAAATAAATTTATATTAAATTACTTAAAGGATAATAGCAAAGTGAAAGCACACACACACACACACTGGAATCTTACATTCAGCTGCCATTTGTGTTTGTAATTTGAGGTATATCCTGGCGTTGATAATGACGTTAATAATCAGAATGTTGTCTGTTGCTTATGTGTATTACTTACATATGTAGTGGCTCTTATTTTTTTTTAACACTTTTAGCAAAAAATTTTGCTCTGACATTTTATACGCCATAAACAAGTAAAAATACTTGTTTAGTTCTATCGATTTACTTAAAATGAAACGTTTATAGATATTTTTATTTGAACTTTCTCGATTATTTCGTCTTAAGTCACTTGAGCATTTTACGGTCACTTGATTATATTAATTAGCTTTTATTAGTATATTGGATAGCCGAAGTTCGCAAATTGTTTAGAGTATTTCAAATATGCCATTATTTAATCTTTAGTATGCTTTATGATATTCCAAGAATGTTCTTCGTATTAATCCACAGAATGCTTGTACCTAAAAGTTACAAATTGCAACTGTAGGACCGGCACACTCTTTTACGGTATTCCTTTTACGAAGTAAAATTCTAAGCAGTGACCCTTGACAGGAAACTTAGCTGGAAAACTCATTTTAAAAACAAGGCCCTATGAACAACGTTTGTTTGGTCGCATATGGGGTCGCTTTCCCCGAAGATGATTCTTTGGATCGTTGGTAAGATGCATAGCATTTGCACATTTGTCTAGTGACCCAAACGGCTGCATTAAACTGAAACGGCTACCATGCCAGAGCATATCTAGTGCTATGTTTACCTGTTCCACTACTGTAATGGAGGTGATCCCCCGGGTCTCTCTAGCATTGAGAAAAGCAATTGGTTGTGATTCGGCAATTTGATTTATTGCTTGCCTGTTATCCGAGATAGTTAAGAAGATGCTACTTTGCAAGCCAGCGCTGCCGTTGGTCTTGTCATGTCATGGTTCGAATTCCAGCTTCTTCATAGGAATTTTTTTTTTTCTAAATCGGTAAAAAATTCACCAAATTAAACACTAATCAAATTTAAGACGCAGGGCGATGCTACTACGCAAACAAATACAAAAGCTGTACTATGTATGCCTGTATATTTTTTTAACCCTGCTCCTGGGAGAATTTTTTTTAACGAATTCTGTGTGTTTGGGAAACATTTTGCCAATACTAGTTGATATCTTTTTTCTCAGTTTTTATACTCGTGGGGACCATCGTAAATAATAAATAATGTTCATGTTCGAGGAATTCCGAATTAGGAATGTGTTCCTTTTTCATATATAAATTTTATGGTGGCTAAAACGTTTTGTTCTTTACGAACCTTTCTAACCAAAGTTATTGTCCATTTTAGTAGTTCTGCTTCAATATCGTTAGATGTGAAAAAAAAAAACATCACAAGCTACAATATATTTCGCCCTTTTAGCACTTCTGCTAGGTCCAGTACTACACGCAAGCCTCGTAGGATTCTACTTGCTACTAGAATCGCATTGTATCCAAATTTTTATGTCGTTCTTTGCCGGCTTAGATGCAATGTATTGTTTGAATGGACAACACCAACGCAGAAGAACTTACAACTCATACATCGTCATGCATTTGTTTGTATTGTACATTCTTTTAAAGTTATTAGCCCATTTGTTCCACAAAACTCTAATAGGGCTAGCTTGTTGCGAGCACAAAACTCTGGCCTTCCTATAATATGGTCCCATAAACAATCCAGAACTTCACCACGATATACGCCAGATAATAATAACAATCCAAAATATGTCTTTAAATGATTAATTTCTTTACAATCTTCTCCAAACACTTTAGTTGCTGAAGATAAAAAGCGCCTGGTAATACATAAGACTCCAATGTTGCTCATATTTATATTCAGGGTTTTTATTTCATTGGTCATATTAAATTCAAATCAAGACCCGATGTTTTTGGCGCGCGAAACTGCGTAGAAAGTAGAGCCAAGAGCAGTAAACGACAGGTTTCCTCACTTTTTCTACCCATCAATGATCGGTTACGTTTGATGTACCAGGTAAGTTTTATTGCTTTCGAACATCAAAATCCACTACATCTGAATATATGCACTATCGGAAATATTTATTTCTGTTTCTGATTGATTTAAAATCTGACGTTTCATATTCTTATCTCATTGTCTGAATCGTTAAGAAGCTTTTCTATTTGCAAACAATTTGGAACTTTATACCAAATTAAACTATCGTTTGGGCTAAATTCGCCCAAAATAGGTTTAATTGTTTTGATAATATTTTTAAAAAAGAACATTTTGATATGTCCGAAAATATCAACACGATATTTTCGAAATTAATTCTCTTTGTGATGAAAAAAAAATGTCATTTTGATGATTGATTTCGGTGATTTTTTTTTTCCTCAGTATGACATTAAAATCTGTAATATATCAGATTGTTTGACGACAGAATTACGTTTGGGCAGGATTTTCTTTGTTCTTCTTTCCAGTTGCGCAGATTGGGCGGAAAGCATCCCTGGCATTGTACCATCAACGCTTAAATGGTTCAATGAGCATTCACTCACCGATACGCGTATATGTGCGGCTGTCTTCGAACGCAACACCAGTATCTCCATTGCCACGGGTGCCTAGCCAAAAATATTTCAATCTGATGTTTACGCCATTCACATCTCAGCAGTTCAAACTTAAGGCTGCTCATGTGAAACCTGACTGTTTAACACCGCTTGATATAGTATCATCTAAATAAGCCAGCTCAAGCTACTCAGAAACATTGTGTACAGGATAACGAAACTAGCCTACATCTTCTCTGTGACTGTCCGGCTTTGGCTAGGCTCAGAATCGAACAGATGAGGAACGTTTTGACAAAAGATATTCTCACTTTTATCAAATTAAATAGAGCAGATCTTGAGCAGTGTTCCTTTAGGCTGGTTATCTATGTCTAATCTCTGACAGTGAGTCTTAGATAAACGCAACTAGCTGCACATGCGTGCAGTGACCATCTGCTTGCCATGTTGAAGAAGTCGATTTTACTCCATAATTTACCTATTGGGCAGAATTATTTGTGCCAGTGGGTGAGTTTAATACAACTCACAGAAACATATATTAAAAATGGTATACAAATTTACTATATTTTAAAACGAAAGTTAGCTGTGAAATGTGCCAGCAATAGTTGCAAGATAGTATAATGTATCTTTAAGTTTCAGTTTTGTACAAATTACTTTTAAAAATGCTGACTTTTAAATGCTGCTTTGAGCATTCCATATCAGTAGATACAAATGTATCCTTACAAACTACAAAAGTTCATAAATCCAACACTCTTCGAATTCTCTCCCTGAGGCTCAAATAATAATGTTAGACTTTTGCACCGCATGCGACCTTGACTCTTTTTGCACATTAAGTCATAAATCCTTTCATTTGCACACTTTTTAATTTTAGTTTTCTCTGTTCTTCTTTTTTTGTTTTTGTTTTTTATATATTTTTCCAGTAAAAAACTGCAGTAATATGACATAATTAGCAGGTATACATTAGCCCGTCCAACTCTATTGCAGTTTTTTTATTACTGTCCCTTTAACGCATTTGTGCGTTTCTGCGAATTAGGGTTAGAATCGGTTATGTGCAATGTGCGTAACCCCAGCGAATCCTTTTTCGCAATAGAATACTATTAGTTTTCTGCGCATATAAATTCGCTTTTTACGCTGAAAATGCTGAGAATGTGAACAATTTTTTGTAATTTTCGCTGAAATCGTACGATTTATTGCTTTCGGTGTCGGTGTCGGTGTCGGCTGCTGCTGTTGCTGTTGCAATCCTTTTGTTAAGGGGTTTGACTTCTAAATTGCATCTGTAATTGCAATTTTTGTTAATAACCTTCAAGCGATTATTGGAAAGCAAACACTGTAATCGTTCATTTTACGATGATGTCATTTTTATAATGAAATTCTCAAAAAAAAGCAACTACTTATACACTACTTATATATGGGATAAAAATTGCATATATATTTTTTTTTTTTTTTTTTTGTAAAACGGTGCACCATGTGTTCCAGCACTAATAAACAATTTTATGGATTGCTTGCTTAAAAAGTCCTTCTCTTAATGGACATTGATGTATTATTGCAGCAAATTTGTGATCATTATCAATTGTAATTGTTAGAAAAATTCGAATGTACAAAACCATTTTAAATTATTAAACATAAGTACTAGACATGGAAATGTTTTTTAACCTTGTTTATGAATATATAAGTTGTGCTGTGGATGGCTAAATATATTCAAAAATTATTATGCTCAATGCAAAAAGAAACAATAACAACAACATTTTATGCGTAAACATTGTATTTGCAGATGAGACACGCGTTTCGAACTTCGCAATAAGTTCATCATCAGTCACCGATGCTATGATTAAGTCACAGTCTCACCTATAAATAAAATGTATGTGCATAAAATGTTGTTATGGTGTCTTATCGTATTGAGCAGAAACCTTTCTCAATGTATTGACCTGTAACCAGGCAGAAAACTCATGGATATGCTAGATATTTTTCTAGGTAAAGTTGCGGCCAAATGCAATATAATTTTCCGTAGTTAAAAATTATGTTTATGACTTAGGTTTGTTGAATTGAAATACTTCTGCAGCGACAATTTTTATCCCATTCACAAATAGTGTGAAATAGTATTATCAGTTTTTAAAGCATTAAAGGAGGCATCGTAGACCACATAAAGTATTTATACGAGTATAATTGATAAGCTCGACGAGACGAGTCGATCGAGCCATGTCCGTCTGTCTGTGTGTATGTCTGTCTGTGTGTATGTCTGTCTGTCTGTCTGTTGTTGTGCATTTTTTGGGCACCAATTTTTACGCTATCCAGTTGAAAATTTACACACACACACATCTAATTATTGCTGTTTAATAGATTATTAAGATTGAACCGCCACACCCACTTTTTGAGGTAGCCCTCATACGAACTAACTACCCACTTTTAAACTTTTTGTATGAAAACTCCTTTATTGTAGACAATATCAACTTAATAATTGATATGGTAACTGTTAGTGGGGAAGGATGCTTGATATATACATTAATGGGTGGGAGCCGCCCATTATTTGGGCTAGCTCCCATACAAACCTACTGCCCACTTTTGATTTTTTGTAAGAAAAACTTCTGTATTAAAGTCAATATTAAGTTGAAATGCGATATGGTGCCTTTTTAGAGACAGCCGTTTAACATAAAAAGACAAATGGGCGTGTCCCGCCCACTTTTTGAGGTAGTCCCATATAAACCCACAGCTTACTTTTATGCATTTGTATGGAAAACTTGACGTTTTCCATAGAAATGTATACACATTTTTGGGGTAGCCCCTATTTAAGCCTCCACTTTTATGTTTTACAATACTATATAATATTTCTTGTGAATGGTATTAGAGCTTCGGTTCAACCGAAGTTAATTATTGAGAAAGGTAATAGCTGTAGTACCTGAAAAAAAATAGTTTTTAGCTGTTTGAAAGAAATATTTCTGATTTTTATCGAAATTTTGAGTTATAAAATGTATAAAACTTAGAGACGTAACACCCAATCTAAGAAATGCTTTATATATTATAAAGAATTTGTGTTGTGAATTTTAACACAATAGTTTAAGAAGATTTGAGAACACCAGTTTAAAAAAAGTAGTTTCGAGAAAACTTGCAAAAGATAAAGCACTACGGTGTCAGTGTCTCCCTCTCTATCTCTCTCTTTCTCTCTCTTTCTCTCTCTCCCTTTCTCTCTCTCCCTTTCTCTCTATCTCTCTCTCTCTCTCTCTCTCTCTGTTACGCTCAGTTTTAATTGATTAAGCATTTAAACTAAGCCTAATAGTATAAATTATATATCTAGTCTAAATAATTCAACTTTTTGAAAATCGGTAGGCGGTGCAACCCCTATATATTTAATGGATTCTTATGCCTTTCAACGCTTTTAATTATAGTCTTCACACAGAGTGTGAATAGTATAATAATTTGTTGACGCATTAAAGTAGGCACCGTAGACCATATAAAGTACATATATTCTTGACCAGCTCGACGCCACATCAATCTAGACGTTGTAGTGACCAGCTTACAATAAAGGGTTAAACATTTCAATTGCAATATTTTCGATGATGCTTTCCATCATTACTCTCTTAATCTAACTTCTCACTTTGTCGTAATCTACAGAAACCTGCATACATACATACATACATACATATGTACGTACAAGTATGAATGTATGAATAGTGTACTGTGGAGCTTTATTGCTTTTGAAGGAGAAAGAATCCCGACAATCCTGCGAGCAAGCAAGAGCATAGCTGGAGAGCTGCACGCTAACAAGTTCAAAAGCATAAAATCTCATCTCATTGCTGATACAAACTATACCGCATCGAGTAACAACTACAACGCGTGTGTCTGTCTGTCTGTCTGTCTGCCTGTTTCTGTATACATTTTTCAGATATTTTGCTGAATTTAGTTATAGGCTTATTTTTGTTTTAAGCAGTTAGATCATCCATATCGATGTGCCACAGACACTTTTAATGAGAATCCCATACAAACCAACCACTTTTAAGTGAATTACTTATTTATTATACTTGATTTCCACTTGGAATTGTGCTAGAATAACTTTCAGTGGTTCCCACAGAGCCGACGTATCCCCGGCGGACTTTTTCCTATTACTCAGAGTGAAAATCGCGTATGCAAAAAATGTCGCCATGCGACCGCAGATGCTGTCTAGAGGCTTGTTATGAAGACCATTCAGAAATCCGCCTATCAGAAATATTTCGATGCATGGAAGAGTCACTGGCAGAAGAGTTTCGATGCTTAAGTATCGCACTTTAAAGAATTTTGATGTTTTGGAGCAATATCTTCAAAATGAGCTGAAATGTTTAATATGTTGACTTTTTAATCGAAATGAATAGGAACAATTCGTTTATGTTTGTGCAGTTTTACATTTTTTGCGTAAAGAATGAGTTTCTATGAAGAGAATGAGATACAGATGAACAAAATTAATGGATAGGGTGAATACTTATGATTTTTCAAAAATAGTAATTACTAAAACTCGTCTTTTTTGCTTGTTTTTCAATTTTTAACTCATACAACTCGTAAAAGTGCCTTCATTTTATTGTTTAATGCAACTTTCTAAAAAAAAATAACTACATAATCCATATTCATTTACAAAATGTTGAGTCTATTTTCGAGTTTGGCATACTTAAATCTACAATCGATGGCATCGTATGCTGTTTTTGGTTGTAGACTAGTGTAATCAACTTATGAAAGTGTTTGCAGCCTGATTGGTTACCCAGAAACTCCTTTTCGTATATAAATGTAAAGCGAAAATGTAGTTTTTGATTAAATTTTTGTTTAATCAAAACGTAACACTTTAAACATAATAATTGGAAACCCCGACATTTCTTTTTTTTTACAATTTCACGCTGCTTAGTAAGCATAATCAAAGTGCATATGAATTGCCAGTAAAACACGCCTCTCTAATATCGTATTTCCAATTTACAGCCCACAAAAATACTGTGAACACATATAGTTGAGTACCCGTTCGGAAATGTTCTTTAGAGCTGAGTATCTGTATCACATGCCATGCGCCACATGTGCCTCATTAATGGCCGCAGTTACATAAAAAAAAAAAAAATTTCAAACCAACTCAAACCAACAGATTTAATGATGCCGATTTGTCGATAAACCAAAATAAAAAACTAAATTGTACAAAAAAAAAAGATCTATTTGAAGCGATTTTGTATTTGGTGCTGTTTTGAAATTGCGACTAAAATTGCATTTTGCGATTGCTAGCATTAGATATGCAAGAATATACGCGTGCATTTTTTGAAGTATCTCACTCTGAATTTTTGTAACTATCTCGCTCTGCATTACTAAGTCTGCCCGTAGGGCGTTTGTCTGTCCGTCCGTCTATACGTCTATACGTCTATACGTCCATTCCGCCATCCGTTCATTAGTCCATCCACTCTACACGCAGCTATGCAATAATTTTGTAACTAATACGCGAATATACGCAACTCAAAATTCCATCCCCGCATCGAATCTCATCGTATCGCATCGTATTGTATCGCATCGTCTGTCTGTCATAAGTATCTAGTATCTTTGCTGTTGTTGCTATTGTATCTGTGCGGCTACTCTTCATATGCAATACGTATACAGACATGTATATATATAGTTAGATATGTATATGTATATGTATGTTATACGCTATGTTTTTCTGAAGTGGTTGCTGCTTGTGTGTGATTCATTTGTGCATGGGAAAATCGCCTTAAAAAGTTCATTTTCAATAATGAAAGCATGCGTTTGCTTCTGCCCCCCCCAACTCTGTCCAATACTGCTGTTTTCGCTAACGTCTGTCTGATATCCTTTTGCATGTGCACATCCCATTGTGTGTGTGTGTGTGTGTGTGTGTGTGTGTGTGTATGTGGATGTTTTGTCATTTTTTGGCCTGAACTCATTGGTGAATGCATTTGCGGAGTGGTTGTTTTTATATTTTAAGTATCTTTAACTGTTTGTTCTTTTATAGATGCATACAGACATCTACATATACATATGTATGTACGATTATGTATCTGTAGGTATAAAATACATAAATTATTTATTGTTTCGATTTTCACAAAAAGATAACAACTTACTTACTATATCTACTTACCCTAGAAATCCGCTTTGCCATGAGATACATTGTACGCAGATACTTTATACGCAGATACATATAGTTTATTCTATTTATTTGCCTTAATCGCGTTCATGTTGCCCTGAAGCGCTTGCGAGCGGTATAAGGGGAAGTTCGCACTGACTTTGCAGCAACAGAAGTCAGTTGCAAATAAATAATCATCTTGTCTGTATGTACGCTAATCTGAGCGCTCTGCCAAAGGGTATTTTACATTATTAAATTTTTATTTTTTGTTTGTTTGTTTTTTTTTTCTTCTCTTTTATTTTATTTTTTAATTTTTTAATGAAATGGAAATGATTTATATGAATGTAGACTTATGAACCGAATTTTCACTCACTCCAGCTGCTTTGTACATATGTACTGCGCAATTTTAAAGATACTTTAAGCTACTTTTATGTTGCCACAAACGATGCGGCGCCTATATCTTAATTAGCCACCAAAACATGCTCGTCATGCGGTTTACTAACTGGCAGCAGATACACGTTTGTTTGTACTCGTTTGCACTCTTTTTAAGGCATTTTGCAACCACGACGATTGTCTTATGAAAATTTTTAATTAGAAATATATTTTTGAACGAGATATTTTCTTGGAATATTTTTGAGTGAGGATAAAAAGAAGTAGGCTGTGTCGTTTGGTACGTCTTGTAGTAAAAATTGTATTACTGCAAACGCGGCGTATACGCAATCTGAATGCATACAAACGAGATACTTTGGTAGAGCCAAAGTCGTCATACAAGCTACATGCATCTAAAAATGTATTGTTAAGTATTCAATGCTGCTTTAAAGCGTCTATTCTCTGCTTTAAGTGATAAGCACAACATATAAGAAAGTTTTACATACAAAAACCATAAAGTACAACTTCAGTTCTAATATAAAAGCGATAGCTCACGAAATAAAATACATATCCAACGTAGGAATAATTTCAATAAACATAGGCTTTTTAGCAAGTTGATAGCTTATGAAATAGAACATTTATCAAACAAAAAGTTAAAAGTAAACTGTGTGGTAAGGTTTGTATAGTGGGCAGAGCAAAGGAGCAAAGTAAACTATAATACGATGCTGAGCATCGGAAGCTGTAACGATCCGTGCGTCTGTCCATGTGACCGTCTGTTTGAATGAACAGATCTCGGAGACTACAAGAGATTGTGCGTTTTAGTTTGAATATTTAGACTCTTCGTGCCAGCTCCAATATAAGCGTTAGACTTCAGACAAACCATTCTCCTTTATTTAGTTGATGTATGAAATTCTTTTTGGATTTTTTTGTTTATGAAGCTAGAAATGTCAAATTTGTTGTATCTTACGCCAATCCCATTCAAATATCCCATATAGGTCTAAATCAGACCAATAAAGCCAACAAAGTATCTGCAGTATTCTTTCTTGTTTCATTTTAATTTATCGATATTTAAAATCCTTAGCTATAAAAGTACATATGACTTAAAGCATTGACATCGTATCCAGGGCGTGGGAAACATGACCCACCACCATTATTGTTCATAGCTTGTTCTGAATTCGCCCCTGCTCAAAGCATTGCCCCTAATTGAAGCATAGAGGCGCAGTGTTTGTTGCTTGCCACCGGTCGCCATTGGAGATAGCTATTGGCCAGAAGATACTTAGATATTTGTTGACAAAATCTGGCAATTTTCCGCAAATACTGTCTGAAACCATCCACGTCTCTGAGCCACATAAGAGTATTCTCAGCGTTCTGTGGATTTGAGCAGCATACTTTGTCTGGCTATGGAAATACGCGCAGCTAAGTCTATCTATGCTCCTCTATCTGCTTCAATAAAGCTGCCTAGGCGGCAGAACTTGTCGACATCTTCAATGGTGACCATGGTGTCATATCTCAGCTCGATGGTCAAAATTTATCCAAATTTTTTGTCCAAATTCGAGTTCCATTTTTCAAACATAAAGAGCTTTTCAAGCGGGCTATAAGCCGTTTAGTGGATATGTTTGAATCGGTACGAAAAAACCGTAAAGAAGTAAGTGTTGCCGATGGAACAGCCAGTGTTCTGCCGTTTCGCAGATATCGCCGTGATATTAGACCATTTCTTTGCTAAATTTGATGAAATCAATGTGGACGACTTGTATTTTCAACAAGATGGTGCAACTTGCCATACAGCTAGACACTACTGGCTTATTTTCAGAAGTCGTGTGATTTAAAACCATTGGATTATTTTCTTTAAAGTTTAAGTTAAATCGCTTGTGTACAGCAACGGTTGTTGCCCTCGAAGCAAACATCCCAGCAGCCATTGCTGGCACAGCACACGAAATATGCCACAGTTTCATTGAAAATTGGAGCGTCAAACTGAGCCATAGCAAGTAGAGTCGCGAAGATCTATTGAATAATATATTGTGTTTAAATCTTAAATGGACTGAAATTATATATCAAATAATGGTCTGATTCAATTTTAGTCCAACGCTCGTTGTTTTATTACATTTTAAAGATCGAACATTTTTAACTTTAGATCGGATATATAAGAATGCTTCACTTGATTGACAGCGGAAACTGCTAAAGATAGAAAGCTGATTTGCAGTTTTCTTTTGTGGTGAAAACGCTAACTTTTGCGAAAATTTGCTAAATTCCAGCACAAAAGTGTCGAAAAAGGAGAGGGGAGTTTTGTCAAAAGTTATATGGTGAAAAATTGTTTTTTCATTCCATCTTTTTCAAACTCGGTTTGTATACTCTACACAACGGACATTTTACACGCCTTTTCTATTTTGGTAAATTAAAACCATCAAGTTGGGCAAAAGTTATGGGGGCCATTTTGTCCCGAACAACGGCGGCTGCACTGCTGGTATATGTACGAGTGAATACATCTATATAGAAAAATTTTAATAAACAAAACGCATGCAATTAAAAACGGTTTGCAATGTTGCGATTGTTATTGTGTGTATCTGCATCTGCTATATGGTTTGTATCTGCTAACTGTGAGGCATTTGTGTGCAGCCGCAGCTAAAGCAAACACTGCAAATTTATCATTCTACTTGCAGTTTTATAATTTTTTATACCATTCACACATAGTGTGAAATGGTATTTACAGTTTGTCTGCAAGTTTGTAACGCATTAAAGGAGCCACCGTAGACCCCATAAAGTATATATGTATTCTTGATCAGCACGACGAGACCAGTCAATCTAGCCATGTCCGTCTGTCTGTCACTCCTCTTACTTTTGTGTTATTTATAAAAAGAATCTTTATTTAAATAAATATTTGCTTGAAATTCGATTTAGTGGATTTTAATGGACAATAGCTTCATATACATACATATACAATTGGGCGTATCCCGCCCACTTTTTAAGGTAGTCCCATACAAACCCACACACAACACACTTTTCTGCATTTGCAAAACGTAACTATCAACTTGAAATTCGATATGGCGGCATCTTATAGATGGTTGCTTCATACACATCTACTAGTGGGCGTGTACCACCCACTTTTTGGAGTAGCTCCTATATAAACCCCCTCGTTTTTGTTTTACAATACTATTTAAAATTTCGTGTGAATGGTTTTAGAGCTTTGGTTCAACCGAAGTTAACTTTTTTTCTTGTTTTTTTTTTGTTATGTTTTCTTGCAGCAAATGTACAGCAAATGACACAATGAAACAAACCTTACCAAAAATGAAAAAAAAAATAAAAATAAATAAATAAAAGAACGTACCGAGTGGCAGGCTGTACTAATGGCGTATAAAAAAGTGAATTCGATTAACACCAAAAAAAATAACACCGAAAAAATATATAAAAATTTTGAATAATAGAAAAAATGTGCAGCGTTGATTGCAACATCGCATTCTGTTTGCGTTTTTATCAAGTTGCATATTTATTTTTTGGCATTGGCACTTGCAACACTGGTCGAAAAGGCTAGCAACTACGAGCGAGTGAGGCTCACAGGCCACAGTGAATCAGTGAACGAATGGGGCACAGTGTGTCTGTACATACATAATGGTAAGAGGAGATATAGTTATAAAGTTCTGCAAAGTAGTACATAACTGTAAGTCACAGTCAAAATGCAGTACCCAAAAATGGACCAACATCGTCAAAAGTTGACTTGATCTAGCCTTGTCCGCTTCGGATACTTTAGAACTTGAATATTTAGAATCTTGCAACGCTTGCATACATAAAGAACAAATATAAAACCGGCTTTGATACACAGCTAGATTATTTTTTTATGTTTTCAATCAGTAAAAGACTCCATATCAAATTTCTGTGTCTTTCTTTTAAAAAATGTTGTAGGGAGTCTAATTACCCAAGTAAAAATATGTAAAATATTTTAATAGAATTCGGCAAAAACGAAACAAAATTTTCATAAATAAAACTCAAAAACGAAAAATGGCTTGCAGGGAGCTATCCCTTACAGTGATATTGGCCTATTTAATTAATAAATTTTATTTGAGTAGCGAAAACGAGAGTCCAAATATCCAAGACTTCGTTGTCCATGCTGACGGTAAGACGGCCATGTCTATATCGACTCAACTGTTGATCGAGCATATATGCACTTTAATGGGTTTCATAGGCCTTACTTTGGCTGTCACATACAAATATGTGTGCTGTATATGTGCACATAGATTCGCGTTAAGAGTTCACCGATCTGTTTGTATTGACGCATGAATATTTTTTCACAATCAACAAGTACAAATTGTGATGTAATATTTTAAGTTTTATAAACAAAGCAAAAATAAAACAAATAAAAAATGGATTTCTTGTCCATGTATGTAGAATACTTATATTTGCCTTTAATACCATAGATGATGTCACATGTACCAGTAATCTATCTGTTAAAATACTGGTTGCTAACACTTTCTACAAATTTTGTGCTCTAATTCGATATTAAAACTGTTTTTGATTTTGATGTTGATTTATCTGGTCCGTTTTTTTTTTTTTAATAACATTGGATGGGAAATTTGCGCTGGTTATATTTCTTGAGACACACAGAAGCTCCGCACATTCGCAATATCGCAGTTACTCTAGTTGGGCACTTCAGTTTTGTGTACTATTTTTCAATGTTTTTTTTTAATATTAGCCGCTGCTCGTTTTGTTAACTTTTCCAGACAACAGCTTCATTTGCAATGGACGAAATTATTCGATGATTGCCCTTAACATCTCGAGAAGAGGGTGGATTAATATTTTTTAATTTTGAACAGTTGCAGTTGGTGTTTTCTGATGAAACTGGACCGCTTGTTAGGCTAGATATTCTACGTGACTTCAAATAGCTGTGAAATGAATCTGGAAAACTTCCAACCTTCAGCAATTTAGATGGAATGTTAGGAACTCGTTAAACAAATCTCGTTGATTTGTAGCAGATCTTTTCTTGTAACGTCATCAGTCTCACCTCATTCCCAAACAATGAAAAATTGGTGGCTAGGTGTGTAAATTGTAATGATATGCACCGGAGCGGAGCTAACATAGGTTACACCAGTTCCTAGTATAGGTCCATTACTGCTAAGTATGTGTTTTTGATGAAGCAAGACATTTAAGCGGTATTTAAGCAATATTTTTTCGTGCTGAGCACTGGGAAGGAATACCTTTTAAAATGTTTTTGTTGAATTTTGTAATACAAGATGATAGCTGGTCTAAACGATGCTTCCCGGCTTCATGTGTGCTAGTTATCAGAGTTACTTTACGCTGCTTAGGATTGTCATCTTGCTTCTTCGGATGTGTATATCATGTGGTATATTATTTTAGCTTATCATGGATGTTATGATTGTTGCTTGTTATGTTCGGTCTACCAGCCTAATGTAAAGTACTTTTAGTCAATCGGTCAAATATATTAATTTTCGCTAAGCGAACTTACCAATTTGTACTTAGCTTAGCTGGTACTTCCCTTCGTGGTCTGGTACCTCACAACTTACCCATCTCGTATCTCGTTTTCAAAGCGTGCGCTTCGGTTTCAATCTCCACAAAGCTTTTTTGAACTTATACTTTTTAAACAAGCCGCTACGAAGCTTGTACAGATTTTTAGCATTTCTTTTCTGTATCTCTCGATTTTTTTTCATCAGGTCCTTGTGCCTTAGATTTCTAGCATTTCTTTTCTGTATCTCTCGAATTTTTTTCAACAGGTCCTCGTGACTTAAAAATTTGGCGAAGCCTTCCTGCATGAAAATTATATGCGCATAAAATGCCATAGATGATTTACTAGTTTCTGTTTATCTTACCTTTTTAGCGTATTGGGAACGCTGCGCGTACGACATCCGACTCCAAACAATTAAACCCTTCTTGAGGGCGTCAAGGTGCGGCAGTTCCCTATGTCTTCTAGGAAAAATTTTCATGAAATTAAAGTACCACAGAATAGTTCTTGTTTTTCGTAAATCCATTGACGAAATCTGCGTGTAATTTATGCGAAAAACTTTAACAACACCACGCTCCGTGAGGGTGGCAAAGCGCGGCAGTCCCCTATGCTGCTGGAAATTTTACGCTTTAAAAAACTATGTAAAAATTATTTATTATAAAAAGAAATTAACGTATTGACTCCGACGTGAGATTTGGAAAATTGAAAAATATTTCAATGACAGTTTAACGTTTAAATCAAGGAGAGTGCTGATCGAAATGAAAAAAAAAATGAAAATAAAAATAAAATAAAATAAAATAAATAATAACAAGATTCAGACAAACGTCAGTTTTAATAAAATAATATGTCAGCTAAATTGTTTGTAAAAGTCCTTCCATATTTTGTTATATTTAGCTTCAATAACAAAGATGTACCAGGAGCTCTCTCTCTTAGAATACTGGTTGCTGAGGCTATGTAGGATTCTGACCCTATTTAACATATTTAACATATTTAACATATGCTGTGTGGAGAAGTCGCCCATATTGGTCCCGTCACGCGAATAGACAACCTTTTCAGTTGATGGGTAGAACACATCTTTGAAGTTTTTTATAATTGGGAATCACTTTACGCGTAATGAGTAATATGGTAAATCGACTTAGTATTTTGTAACAAGCATGGAAGAGTAGGGAATCGGGCATAGTTTTGTTTTCGAGGCATAACTACCACGACCATCTTTAGATGGCCAATGTTTAAACAACTCGTAGTATTTTTAGTAGACTTCCAAATACAACCACTTGCAAGAGCAATTTATTATTATTAAGTATTAAGACTGCGGTACCACCAAGGTTAACGTTTTTTCTTATTAATTAACTGTTTTTTAGTAATTTTCGAAGAAAAATTCAATAGAACAGAATGTAATGAACGAATCTGATGAGAGAGTTCCTAATAGAAGCTTATGCTTGAATGGTCCATTTAAAGTTGGAGCATTCATGAAAAATTTAGCGGAGTAGACGACAACCGTGAAGCAAGACAATAGGCAATTGAGGGCGCATAATGCAAATTTTAATTAGGCATTGTAAACATTTAATCTGTACTCAGGCTGTAGCATATTTTTTTATTTTGCTGTCGTTGCACTGTGCAAAGCATAATTTGACCTGTGCTTTCGGACTGTGCAGTAATAGTGACTGCGCGGATGCATTTGTAGCAATGATGCATGGCAAATAATGCGTTACCATCAACGCCGCCTCCCTCTTCAAGCATCAATGATGAGCAAAATGCGTTTCATTGACGTTTTCAATTCATGCAATTCAATATTGTATCTACTAGATACTCGCTTATGTGCTATGCTCTCCTCTGCACTTCACTTTATTGTTTCAAAAAGCGTAACCCAAATGTGTCCACCACAAAAGCGGAAGTGGACGGTTCGGTTCGGCTTGTCTTTGTTCACACTCATGCTGCAGTGTGTATCTCAGCGCATAAGTGTGTATCTGTGTGTCTTCGGCTACGTGCTCTTGTCGCGCTTTCTATACGAGTGTATTCAATTGGCCGCTGCGGCTGTGGGTCGCATTTAATATGCGCTTTCGCTCAAATAAACCACGCAAATGCTATAAAATAGTCCAGCTGTTTCTCACGATATGGCAAGCGTGCCAGAGTACAAAAGCAAACAATACAAATCAGCTGTATATATCATTAAGCAGACCATTTATGCGACAGTTGTTTGATGGTCAACCAATTATACATACGAGTGACGGCTGATAAGCAAGCTATCTAAGTCGATACATTGCCAGTTGAACCAGCCAACAAAATTTTTATACGATAATACGATATTCTGAAACCCTAAAAATAGGCATCTGCGGCAATTTTTTAAATTTTCTACTTTTTTCCGAAAATAGTTTCATATTTTAGATCATATCACAGGTTGTAGTCTGCCAACCCAATCGAACATTTCCAACTCGCAATATGATCTAAAATATGAAAAATATCCAACGGAAATGATGCTGCCAGCTATGGTAATGTAGAAAGAGTCATGGATCACACTTCGGGATGCCAACTTCACACTGCTCAAGAAAAGTGGTATAATTGGAGTTGCCATACTGTCTGACATTCTTCATTTAAACATCTAAAAGTATATATAGATATACAGAAGCAAACGAAAATAGAAAGAGGTGCTGGACTATATTATACCCTGAACATGCCATATTTTTTTGGTAGTAGGCCTTGATTTGCCACCATATGTTCCAAGATCAAAACCAGCTTAGTTTATACCATCTTCAAAGGTATCTCCTTTATAAATTCTGAATTGCAGGCCAGTTTCGAAACCAATAATTGTATTATGGATAATATACATACTCTCTGTTTGTGATTGTGCATCTTCAATTGGAAGAACACAAGAAAATTTACAACTTTTTGTAAATTTTAAAGTCACCATTGATAGCATCTCAGCTCAGAAGCATTGGTTTATTGCACTAAACTGGTACATTTTGCCGAAAAGTTATAAGCCTCGACCAAATCAAAAGTTTAAACAGTGAATTACGTTTCAGAGGAGCTTAGTAATGACTTATGATTCTATGATTTTTATTAACTGCTTCTAATGCCAACATCGAAAGAGCTCAGAAAACCTTTCCGAAAAACTTCATGCAGTTCAGTGTACATCTGAGAGTTCGTTTTCTTTTTGAAAAAATGTGGTTATCGATACGATATTCTGTAAACATAGAATTCTGTCAAGATACAAAACTTCTATGCTTTAATTCACTACTACTAACGGAAACCAAATATACATTTGACTCGCACATACCCTTTTATGTGCAAGGCAGTTTACTTATCATGCTGCGCTAGTAAGATACATCAATGCATCACTGCATTTTTAGGTATACATGTAATGCATACGCCGTGTATGCTTATATGTCCTGTCAAGTATAGTCAACTAATATAAACTCAGCAGCAAAAAGTCCAGTCAGAATGGTTGTACGAGTAACGCATACAATGAACATTTGATGTTGCCTAATTAACCACGAAATCGTGATGATACATGAGAAGATAAATTTTCCACACTTGTAGCCTATATATATATATATATATATATATATAGTATACTATACTATACTATACTATATATGCTATAAGAGATACATAGAAATCAGCAGCAAAATCGTCAACAATTGTAAAAAAGTATCTGCTGGCGTAATAAGTGGTCAGCGTCAGTGTTTGACTGCGGCGAAAAGTTTTTGGCCCTTGCGGTTGAGACGTGTTGAGACAACAATTAGTGCACAAAGTGGACAGTTGACACATTTGAAATGGCTGTCGTTGAATTTTAATTGCAGTTGAAGCACATTGTACAATAAAATGAAGTACGACGGGGAAGTTAAAGTTTGCATAATAAAATAAATAATACAAAATATAGACATACGGATATGCAGCAGCAAGAAGCAGCACGGATAGAACAAATAGTTGCAATGCGAAATTCGAGACAACAAAAAAGAGAATGTCTAGCAGAATAGTAGAGATTTGCTTGATTGCAACTGTGACCGTCCATGTGACAGCTGGACTCGCGGATACGTCCAATGCCCAACGCTCAACGCCCCACGCCCATTCACTCGATGATCGGCATCCGAAAAGTACCGTACAGTGGTTCCAGTTCAGCTGCGTTTCTTGAAAAACTCATGTATTGCACTTATCTACAGCCAAAATGAACATTAGATACAATATTTTTTTACAGATTGTACCCATAGGTTAAAAGAGTATCTTTAGATTGTGCAAAAAATATGTAACAGAGAAAGATGTGGTAAACACTGTCAAGTAACGGGTGATTCATTTGAAGATATTTTTTTTTAAATTTTAAATAAAATACTTAAAATAGCATTGGATGTCGATGTAGGCGGTCCATTCGGAAGGTCCAATTTTCGATCACTCTTCTCAGTGTTGGCTTCTAAGTCTTGAAAAGTAGCTGGCTTATCGACGAAGACTTTTGACTTTACATAACCGCAATGAAAATCAGTCATCTTCGGAGTGGCGCCTTCCAACTGTACCGAAACAGAAAAAGACACGCCAAAGTCGATCAAAAGTCTAAATAATGTTGACCGTTTTCTTTAATTATCGCGGTGTTGTGCATTCGGAATTGCAGAAGGCCAGACGGTAAATAAAGAATACTATCTGAGCGTTATGCGGCGTTTGAGTGAGCAAACTCGTCGAAAAAGGCCAGATTTGTGGACCACCTGATATGACTCTCATTCCAAAACCGAAATTACCACTTCGATTCATCCATTTTCAGTCGATACAACACGTAAAAGAGAATTTGCGGCGAGAGCTGAAGTCGATTCCGATGAATTGAATTGTATTATTCGTTCGTTGGCACAAGTGTATTATTTCGAAAACGTCCTGCTTTGAAGCCGATGCAACAACTTTGGACAAATAATAATCATATTGTATTTTATTGACCAACTCGCCAATACAAAAAAAGCCCATGTCCCAATTAAAAGTATATGATTTCCTGCAGAGCATTCAGAACGTCCTTTAATTCTTCAATTCATCAACTTTAACAAACATTTGGAATACTATTACATTTCTTTGTTGGAACCATATTTTCAAATGTCGAAAACCTTTTCAACTAAAATAAGCATAAAAGTTTTCAGAATAAATCCACTTATTGTCAGTTGAAACCACTGTGCTCCAGCAGCTGCTCACTGCCTGTCCACTAACAGCATCCAGAGTTGCACTGTCAGAGGCGTGCGCAATCCGTTGCAATGTCAGTCTAATTTTTGCGATGCCATCGCCCCAACTACGCCTTCGCCTGTTCCATCGTCACCACCGGCATCCAACAGCAATTCCGCCAATATCAAAGTGCATGGAGTGAAAGCCAGTGTTGCCATCGCCATCGCCATCGCCATCGTCATTCACATCGTTGCCATAAAGTGCACATGTCGCTTCATGTTCACAGCGACATTCATACGCTTTCTTTTCTGTATTTATCTCTCGATTTTTTTATATGGAAATTTTTGGGTTTTTTGCTTTTGTTTTTTTTTTTCTTTATTCTCGTACTGCGTCTGTCCGTCATTCAATTGTTTTTCCTGTCACTCTGCTGCAGTCGCTTTAATCGTGCCTCATCTCACGCTTGCAGCATTTTGAATCTGCAGCTGCAACGATTTTTCTCCTTCTCATATGCGCAGATACTCGCATATAGGTATGTAGATACAATATCTCGTATCTTGTCCTGGGTCTTTTTTTTTCGGGTTTTTATGTGCAATTTATTGTCGCTGGTTGGCTGCCTGGCTGACAGTATGGCCGGATGGCTGGCTGGCTGGATGGCTTATGCATTGATTGACACGAAGTTGGCCGCAGAAGTGCATTAGCTTTTTACTGCATTCGTTAACGCGACAATGGCGGCGGTAAGGACTGTGCCGTCCGAGAATGTTGAAGGCGGAGGCACTACAGACCGCGCATTGACGAAGTGGGTCTGTCTCTCGGTCTGTATGTTTATTGTCTGCTGCTACCAACCACATTTGCATTGTGGCAATACCCTTCTCATTCCGCTGACCTCTGTACTACACACAATTCAGCTTATTCGCTAGTTTTATTTTTATTTTTATTTTTATTTTTTTTTTTTATACATTTTTACGTCTGTGACACTAGTTATCCGTCGACCCCTGTTATTCATCTGTCTCAGCGCTTAATTTTTATTACCAATTCACTTTTTCGCACACAATTCGTACATCGTTTGCACTTGGTAATTAGTGAATTGAGTATTTTGCACACAGTTGTAATTTTTTGTTCGAAGTGTTGTTTAATTTAATTGGATTATAAACTGCATTTGTCTATAATCTTCATAACAAGACGATTGCTGAAACATGTCGAAACTAAACGTACCAACTTACGATAGCAACCCCAAACAATAACTATCTTTTGACTGCTTTTAAGTTCTAAGCAATCTGCATCATTCATTTTAGTGTAGTAGACAGATGCACATAAAGCAGGTGCGTGCTGAAATTGCTCTGAAACGCAATAGTTTGACAAATTCAAGGTAGTGATTCACAACCACACTTTTCGTTTCATGAACGTGGACCAAAACATGTATTAATTCTCTGGCCAAATCGACTCATCAACTTTATATATCTGCGGTAAAAAGATTTAACAATTGTCACTCACACAACAAAAACAACAAATTCTAATTGTTCATCAAATCTAAAAATATATAGCGCATATTACCACTTGAGAATATAATCCATGATTCACCTAAGCAGCCTTAAACAAGCTACAGAGTATCTCGAAGTCGAACACACTGAACTGTTCTAATCCCATTAAGAGGAGTACTATCCTTCCAGTTCAATATTAAATATTCAATGGAACCGAACCTCCAATACTCTTCACACTAACCCGTTTTACTAGCCACGCTGGTGTCTACTTCAGTTTTAGAATTTCTGCAGCTTTACTTACAATTTTTAATATAGTTAAATTTATTCATATGCAATATGTGTTGGATTCATCTTATATATGTACCAATTTCAAAACATTTATTATTTTAACATAATTAACTGCTTTATTTCAAACATGTTCGATACAAAAAAATAAATACAAAGAGCATTTGTATGGGAGCTACACCTTCTAGTGTATAAGTCGCGGTTATGTTTGAACTTGTGCTGCTTCTGGTTGTAAAAAATCTCTATACCAACTCTCAAACCAATATATATATATATATATATATATATATATATATATATATATATATATATATATATATATATATATATATATATATATATATATATATATATATATATATATATATATATATATATATATATATATATATATATATATATATATATATATATATATATATATATATATATATAAAATTTAGGGGGTAGCGCTGGTACCTAGATTTGTCATGCTTACCAAGAACACTAAAGAATATTACTACTCACACTCTAAGTAAGCAGTATAAAAATAATCGTACTTGTGGATTGCGGTCGCTTGTGTCAAAGTGGCTTTTACTTAGATATTAACTAGAAGGCGATCGAGGACATTTTCACTAGATTCCGGTTTTGAATAAGGTTTCAAATAGACTTTCAAACCAATATTTCAAGGGTTGAGGTAAAAAAGAGCATACATACACACAGGCACACAGGTACACAGACAGACAGACAGACAGATACTTTGCAGGGCATGGATTGCTGACCTTTTTGAACTGATCGGAAATATCTATACTTTATGGGACTATCGATGCAACCTCTAAGGTGTTTCGAACATTGGCATTAAATTGTATTTCAAGTCATAGTCTGAAGAGTAGCCCAGTTTTTATACGATAAGACAGAAAAAAAAAACATTGCCAGACATTTAACAACTTTGATAAAAACTTCAAAAACAAAGTCAAATATAAATTCATAAAGTAACAAAATATGGAAGGACTTTTACAAATAATTTAGCTGACATATTATTTTATTAAAACTGACGTTTGTCTGAATCTTGTTATTATTTATTTTATTTTATTTTATTTTATTTTTATTTTCATTTTTTTTTTTCATTTCGATCAGCACTCTCCTTGATTTAAACGTTAAACTGTCATTGAAATATTTTTCAATTTTCCAAATCTCACGTCGGAGTCAATACGTTAATTTCTTTTTATAATAAATAATTTTTACATAGTTTTTTAAAGCGTAAAATTTCCAGCAGCATAGGGGACTGCCGCGCTTTGCCACCCTCACGGAGCGTGGTGTTGTTAAAGTTTTTCGCATAAATTACACGCAGATTTCGTCAATGGATTTACGAAAAACAAGAACTATTCTGTGGTACTTTAATTTCATGAAAATTTTTCCTAGAAGACATAGGGAACTGCCGCACCTTGACGCCCTCAAGAAGGGTTTAATTGTTTGGAGTCGGATGACGTACGCGCAGCGTTCCCAATACGCTAAAAAGGTAAGATAAACAGAAACTAGTAAATCATCTATGGCATTTTATGCGCATATAATTTTCATGCAGGAAGGCTTCGCCAAATTTTTAAGTCACGAGGACCTGTTGAAAAAAATTCGAGAGATACAGAAAAGAAATGCTAGAAATCTAAGGCACAAGGACCTGATGAAAAAAAATCGAGAGATACAGAAAAGAAATGCTAAAAATCTGTACAAGCTTCGTAGCGGCTTGTTTAAAAAGTATAAGTTCAAAAAAGCTTTGTGGAGATTGAAACCGAAGCGCACGCTTTGAAAACGAGATACGAGATGAGTAAGTTGTGAGGTACCAGACCATGAAGGGAAGTACCAGCTAAGCTAAGTACAAATTGGTAAGTTCGCTTAGCGAAAATTAATATATTTGACCGATTGACTAAAAGTACTTTACATTAGGCTGGTAGACCGAACATAACAAGCAACAATCATAACATCCATGATAAGCTAAAATAATATACCACATGATATACTGATCAGAAGAAGCAAGATGACAATCCTAAGCAGCGTAAAGTAACTCTGATAACTAGCACACACGAAGCCGGGAAGCATCGTTTAGACCAGCTATCATCTTGTATTACAAAATTCAACAAAAACATTTTAAAAGGTATTCCTTCCCAGTGCTCAGCACGAAAAAATATTGCTTAAATACCGCTTAAATGTCTTGCTTCATCAAAAACACATACTCAGCAGTAATGGACCTGTACTAGTAACTGGTGTAACCTATGTTAGCTCCGCTCCGGTGCATATCATTACAATTTACACACCTAGCCACCAATTTTTCATTGTTTGGGAATGAGGTGAGACTGATGACGTTACAAGAAAGATCTGCTACAAATCAACGAGATTTGTTTAACGAGTTCGTAACATTCCATCTAAATTGCTGAAGGTTGGAAGTTTTCCAGATTCATTTCACAGCTATTTGAAGTCACGTAGAATATCTAGCCTAACAAGCGGTCCAGTTTCCTCAGAAAACCCCAACTGCAACTGTTCAAAATTAAAAAATTATTAATCCACCCTCTTCTCGAGATGTTAAGGGCAATCATCGAAAAACTTCGTTCATTGCAAATGAAGCTGTTGTCTGGAAAAGTAAATAATATTAAAAAAAACATTGAAAAATGGTACACAAAACTGAAGTGCTCAACTACAGTAACTGCGTTTTTACGTACGCTGGTTATCGGTAGAGGACCCAGCAAGCCTATTACTGTGCGGAACTTCTGTGTGGTTAAAAAAATAAAACCAGCGAAACATCTCATCCAATGTGATGCGATGAGATGATAAATCAACGATATATCGTAGTATTGTTTCGAATAATTATCTTTGAGAAGTGTACAATACGTACTATTACATATACGCATATCCCTAAACAAAATTTGTTAAATAGAGTCAGACAACAAAATTCATAGAATGTATCAATAACAAGTATTTTTACAGAAAGATAACATGTAACATTTAAAATATTCAAGGCAAATATGGCAAATATATACACTACAAATATATATACTACAAATATATACATCACATTTAAAAATGTTTTTATTTATTTTTTGGTTGGGATGTACAAGTGTAGGTATCTGCTCGGTGTGATCTAAAAATAACCGAACTTTTTAGTTTTAAATTAAAACAAGCAATGGTATTATGTTTCGAAGCTAATATTTACGAGTATTCAAAATACGATCCATTTAACTCAATACAGCTCAACAAATTTATGCATAGACTTTTTAAACTCGCTTTTTGGGATGTTCTGTAGCACCCGTGTCACGGCTGCTTGTATGGCTTGAATGTCATCGTAAAAAGCTCCTTTCATTGCAGTTTTCATTTTTGAGAGAAGAGAAAATAATCACACGATGATAGATCAGGCGATTATGGAGGATGTTCGATGAGACAAATCGGTTTTTGCATTAAAAATTCATTGACTTTTCTGGTCTTGTGAGGTGGAGCATTATCATGCAATAAAAACAGCTGCTCTCCTTTAAAATATTCGTGCCTATTAGGCCACAAACGATGTAAAACTTATAAATAATATTCTCCATTGATAGATAGCAAGTTATCAACTTTGTCTTGATGCTTAACTTCTGAAAAGGCAATTGTTTAGGTTTTGGCTCGTCTTTTGACTTTCATTGTGCAGATTGTTGCTTAGTTTCATGATCATATTTAAAACACCATGTTTCATCACTAGCTATGATCGAATCAAGAAAATCTGCATCGTTTTCAACTGTTGAAATGATATCTTTGCAATGCTCTACATGAGCAATGTTTTGATCATCATTTAACTGTTGTGGGACAAAACGTGCACACACCTTTATTTTATTAAGATGCTACTATTTAACTAGAAGTTTCAATTCTTTGCCGATCGGCATTAATAATTTTTAATAATAATCATTTTGTGTTTTTATTGACCAAATCCCTGTACCTTTTTGACAGCATGTATATGTATGTAAGTACAATATCATTACTTACGTATAACAAAAGTTATTCAATTTAATTAAGTACAAAATCTGTTCAAAAGTAAATTAAGCGCTTTCAAATGCTTCAATTATGCACCAAAACCACAAATTTAAATACAGGCGCTTAAATATCATCCAACAAGAACAACAGCAACAACAATAGCAACTCCAAAAACAGGTACCACAGCAGTAACAACAACAACAACAACAACAAAAACAACAACAAAAACAGTAATAATGCATCAGGATGTGAGTACAAAATGGTGGCACAAATGAGAACACGTATTAATCATTTCATAATTCCGCCATAAATCCAACAACAACAACAACAACAACAAAACCAAAATGGCTTGCATTAATTTGGCGCGTCAAACTGGCAACAATAACAACAACAGCAACAACTTGCAACAGTTGCAACAATGGCAACAATACGAAAAATCAAGAAACGAAAAAACATCAACCAACAAACAGACAGACAGACAGACAGACAGACAGATAGACAGACAGACAGATGGACAAATGGGGGATAGACTGACCCAATCGACTGACCAACCGACCGACCGACAGAAAGAAGGTCACACAACGACCACAAGTACAACAAACCAAACGGGCAAACCAACAAACATTTGGTCAATGTACAAAAGTTTAACGAATTGTCAATTCAGGTGATATGGATGCCACGCCACAGCAGCAACAAAAAATAACAAGGACAACAACAACGACAGCGTCAAACAATGAACGCGATGAGTGAAATTTATTAAATGACAAAATGAAAAGTTGTCATCAAAAGCTGAAAATTTACCCCGAAACATATCCTCCTCCCCCCCCTCCTGCCCTGCTGCAATGAGTCATGGAACAATTTTTGATAACCATCATCATCATCGTCACCATCACAGCCACAAACGATGCCGCCGTTGAGAATGCATCGCATCGTTATTATTGCCTGGCGACATTGTCATCAGGAACGCATCCTCAACTGCAGCTACAAGGACAACAAACGAGTGTTATCGTAGTTTCTTTTCCATTTCCATTTCCATTTTCGTTTTCGTTTTTGATTTTTTTTTGTTTGTCCATACATTGAAAAAGCATATACTTGTAGTTTGTAGAGGGTCAACTTCAAAATATTCCGAATTTGTTTGTAAAAATACACGCATACACAATAAAGCTTCTTTTTGAAGTTTTCGAAGGTTCACGTTCTGTCGTTTATGCAAATGATGAAAAGACTTTTATAGCACGTTTACATACAGATAACTAGAAGAGAGGTAGTAAATAGAACTTGGAGTTCTGGAAAGCTGTTTTCATTGAAGGCGCAAGCAAAATGGAACTACTGAAGACTTGTGATGTGCAAATCCACATTTTTTGAGAATCGGATCGAGTATTCTCATCTCGTAAAACATAAATATGGGTGGCAGGTTTGAATAGTGTTTACCTTAAAAAGTGGGCGGGACACGCTCATTAGTATATTTATTTAGAAAACCACCATATGAATTGAATAGAATTAGGATATTTATGGAAATTTATTTGACTCATACGTTAAGCGCGATTATTTTGCTATTTTGGGCTTATTATCGATGATGTATGAGACAGTTGCATCCGATATGGCTCGAAAAGCCAAAGTAATGTTCCGTTTAAAGGCTGCAATCACATTTGAATCATCCTTAAAGACTTTGTTGTTCGTATAGCCCTAAAGACTCAGTTTGTCTCAACTTAAAAATTGAAATGTGCGTAAGAAACCATTTTTGCTGATTAAAATAGATTCAATACCATGATGTTTTGAAAATGAAATAAGCACTGCTTCTTCGTTTACAGGCTTCGTTCCGAGAGTTCTTATTTTGTATGATTCTCCTGCATAAGTCGTGCTGGATCTCACCAATGGTTTGAATGATGTAGTTCTTTAGTTGGTCAATTGATGTTGGTTCGTTGCTATAAACCAGCGACTTAACGGAGCGCCAGAGAAATAGTCTAAGTGCGTTAAATCGCATAATCTTTGCGGAAATAACACGTTCTGGAAGCTATTCTTACAAAGAATTCAATGTCACGTCCGATGTGTGTCACGTTGTCCCATCTTGTTGGGTCTACATGTCATCTAGACCCATACTATTCAAGTGAGCGAAAAAGACAGTTATCATTGCCCGATACATTTCGCCATTGACAGTAACCATCTGGGCATTATCGTTTCGGAGGAAATATGGCCAAAATCCACACCAAACAGAAAGTTTCTCCGTATGGAACGTGCTTCAGCACTGAAGATGATTTTTTCTATATATATATATATATATATATATATATATATATATATATATATATATATATATATATATATATATATATATATATATAATAAGATACTCTGTACTTCACTTTCACTTCACCACATAATTCTTTGTAAACAACTTTTTGTTTACAAAGAATGTAACGCTACGGAGACATATGTTTCGAACTCAGCTACGTGTTCTCATCAGTACGCTGTCCATGCATGAAAGTTTTCTCTGTAAATTTGCGGAACTTTTCATTTAGACACTCAGAGTATGCTATGTACATACTCGTGTATGTAAAATAAGAAAAGAAATATGGATTGGAATTGAGCGGCATGAAAATCATCATCGTGCTGCGCAATCATCACCACGAAATCTGACAACAGCGCGAAACATTGGCGCAAACAACAACAACAACAACAACAACAAAAACTGCACATGCAACGCAATATGGCGACCGCAATGTTCGATGGACGATAGGATAAATGGACGGACGCACTCGGACTGCATACGTTGCCAAAAAACAAGAAAACCAAAAAATATCTCTATATATTCCATATATGTATATGTATATATACAACATATATACATATGCATTTATTTACATAAATATGAGTATATGCACTGCTGACAATAACAAAAATCCCACAAACAAATAATCGAACCGGAGCAAAAATGGTGAACATATCGGAAAAAACAAACGAGCGAAAATGTTGATTTTTACCAAAACAAAGCATTTATTCTCTTTATGAAAATATTTTAGCACCAACAGCTACGGAATCGATAAAACAATGTGTTAAAAATTGTTTTTTCTGCATTTAAAGAAAATGGATTCGTTTCAGTTATCGTTACTGCTGAAGATCTTTTGCCGGAGCTCATGGTGTTGATGCTTACTTAAGAGATTTGATTTATGAGCGTGCAATAAAGAAAATGTGCGATTACAGAAATGTTCGATTACAAAAGAGTTGTTCTTTAACTCTTTATTTTTTTTTTTTTTTTTTTGTTTACTTTTGGACATAAGAGTATGTATTGGCCCCGTTTCTATGAAATCATTATATAAGAATTGTTACATCATTATACGTTGTCAGTAGTTAAAGGCCACTCTCAGAAAAGATGCCAGTGCTCACCTGTTTTCTTGAATCAGGACTCCGAAACATTATAAACGATTTACCCCAGTGAAATATTTGCAGTTCTCTCAGTATTGTGTAGTTTGCAATGTAGCGAAATGTTTGCTCTCATGTGTGAATGTTGCTTAATTTGTTGCTTGATTTGTCCATTATCTTCTTATTTGCATATTTCTATGCAGTTTACAGTTTAGGTAGAAAAATCTACAAATGTAGCGTATTCCGCATTGCTGCTCTCTATTTTTTTGTTTCCTTTGGTTCCTTTGTTTTCAGTTGGAAGAATTGAATAGAGAAACTCTGTCGTGCTCTAAAGTGTGATTCACATAATAGAGCAGCTCGACGTTAAGCTCGTAACTGTTGTGGGCGCACTTGCCAACATGTTGTCGAGCATCAGTTTAATGTGTTTTGACTGTATATGTCTGATTTATGTGTGATATGTGCGATATTTTATGCGAATCTATCTGAGTCATAATTTGTACAGTGTGCCAAAATATAACACCAATGCAACTTAACTTATTCAAATTATTTTTTCTCATTAGCATCAAGCAGCCAACTTTGGCATGCGTTCGTTGGTATGTGTGTGCAAACACGAAGTTGTTCGTCCTCCTGTGGCTATGGCTAGGCAGCGTTGATTTAGAGGCGAAAGCGTTTTCCGCGAACCACTTGTACTATTGATGCTTTTATTTTTGAATATATTTAAAACCAAAATTCGAATTTCGACCACTGAGACAACTCTTTGGCATGAATATTTAAAGTCACAGAGACTTCATCTATCTATCCTAAAGGTTTACAAAGAAAGTGTGTACTTTTCTTTTCTTTTATAGAAATTGTTTTTCCATCTGATGTAAAGAAGAACATTTAAACCACTGTGAAGTAACCATTTCTGAATCCTGTCTAAAATTTGCTTCGTTTTTTGTATTTTTCGATCTAATTGAATAAAATTGCCATTAGTACGGAAGTGAACGTCTTCATTAACACGATTAAGAATGATATTTCTCCAGAATTTGTAATGTCGGTTGCGTTACCATTTTCGAGAACAGTATCTCTACTGTATCTCCCACTCCACCAGAACTTTGACAAACTCTTAGTATGACTAGATGTGTTAACGCTCAGTCTGAGCTTGGTATCCCAGCAAAGATTGTTCGTCCTTGTATGGTTTTAGGCATGGTGATGCTTTATCGTGCGAATTTTTTTCACAACCTGATGGAGTATACGTGAGCGGTAAATGGGGAGAAAATGAAGTACTAAGTATCCACTCACAAACCATCGTCGCGTCTTGGATGTTCTGTGAGGATAGAGAATTTCAACTTCAATGTTGTACAAAACGTTGCTTGCTAATCGATGCTACTTTGGGCTCAGCAAGCAAATTATCGACTGGACAAATAAGTGGTTGGTTTGTTATCTTAAGTTTAAAGCTTTTTCGAAGAAATTGGTACAAGTTAGCATGCGGATTCCACGTTGGAAAAATTTCTTGCCTTTTAAGGCGATCCAAGAGTCGACCCAACTTTTGGCTTCTTCGTAAGCAGTGAAGTGCTACTTGGCCAGGTCATGGGTCATCGACCGGAAGAAGTGGCAGCCGGCAGGAGCAATGTCAGATGAAAACGGCATGTGGGGTAGACCATCCCATTGAAACGACTCCAAAGTTGCCTTTACAACTTTTACAACATGTGGCCGAGCGATGTTGTGCTAAAATATCGTTTTGTCATGTCTTTTGGCATATTGGTGGCATTTCAGCTTCAATGTTCGACTCAATTGTATCAATTGTTGTAAAGGTTTCGTAAAGCTGGAGTTGCTCATATAGTAGTGCGCTCCGATCTGATTCCACCCAGTTTGGGCAGTGAAGCTGATGTATGACCGGGATTTGGATTATCGTAGTGAATCCACTGTTCGTCGCACGTCACAAAACGATGCAAGAAACCCTTCCGATATTGCCTTTGGAGCAGTTGTTCGACGTCTCCAGGCTTGAGTTCAAACGGAACCCAATTTCTTTGTTTTAAATCGCTTGTTGAATTACTCTTAAGCATTCAGAGTGGTCTTCTTGAATTTGACATGAATATTGGTCCAACAACGCCAGCAACTCAACGACTTCAAATTTTACTGGCCTCCTTTCGCGTTCTTTGTCACTTTTGTCCAAATCGCTACTTTTAAAACGCAGGAATCAGTATTGTGATGTTTTTATTGATGGAGCATGTTCCCAATATGCTTCACATAGCATTTTTCTTCAAATTAAAACAAAAAAGCAGCGCTTCTCGCAAATTGTCTTATGTTGGCATAAAGGGGAACATGGTTAGAGCAAAAATAGAGTAGTATGTTGCTTACTCCACATGAAAGGATGACGCTTTAACATGAATAGAATTACAAGTTGGTCCGGTGCGATATAATAATAGTTCCGTCATCTTTTGTAAATCCCTTTAAACTTATTTATACACCAAATAGAAGTAACGCCCTCTATCGAAGTACTAAGATAAAAACCTGTAAGATGCTAATAATGCCGGTAAAAACAGTAACGTAACACATTACGTAGTATCAGCTCCCAAGCTGAGATATCACACTTTGATGGTGTGACTGAGCATTTATTTTGTAAAATTTCCAATGTTCTTCGTTTTAAGTTTACCTAAAATGTAAAATGTTAATGTGAGTGTCATATTCTTTGCTACATAAATTTATTTTTTTTATTAGAATTTGGAATTTTCCGGCATATTTGTAGGTACAGAAAACAAGCTAAAACTATGTACGAGTATCTATAGGCATAAGTACCTGTACGTGTATATATGTTTGTGCAGATATAAATATGTAGGATGTATATACATATTTCTATATAGTACCAATCAGCAGTTGCCCGTTGTAGGTATTAGTCGACAACAACAATAGCTCAACTGCGGTTGCATACAAATCAAGAGCATATAACTTTACTGTAAACTCATAAGAGTTACTGTAACCCAAAACGAACTCGAACGCACATTCTGGCAAACAGATATCCTGGCAGGTGGCTGCAATCCTTTGGATCAAATTTAAATTGCCAAAAACAGAAAAAGTATATGCATACAAGTATCTACGAGGTGTATAGGTAGACATACATATACATGACAACAGCACCGCAGTCACATCATACAAGTATCTATATAGCGGCTGCTCCCGTTCCGAGTTGATATGCTATAAAATTTCTGCTGCTATTGGTAAGAAGCGTTGATAAATTTTTGGCCAATTCGTTAAAACCCATTGCGCCAGTGTTTAACAAACCAATTAGCAATCAAAATGAACTAACACTGCAAATGAACAGATGACGACGATGATGTTGAGTAAGACTATGACAGGCATTGGCATTGGCGTTGGCGTTGGCGTGGAATAAAACTCAGCTCAACTGAACCAAACCGAAAGTGATCTGATCGGAGCAGTGTGGAGTGGTGTGGAGTAGTGTTGAGCAATGTAATAAATGGCTTGCTGCAAACGGATTGAGGCATCAGTGACAACAGCCAGAGGAGGTACAGTAGCTATGGCCTCGTTTCGGGATGCGACTGTGAATCAACAGAAAAGCTGAAAGTTAAAATTCAGAATTCACAATTCACAAGACAAGCGAACGAACGAACGAACGAACGAATTTAACAACAAGGAAAAAGTATGCGAGAAGTAGTAAGGAGCATGTGGTTGCCTGTGTGGGGTGTTCTGTGTATAGGTCAGGTCAGTGAATCGAGTGGAGTGGAGTGCCGTTGAGTGTTGTTAACAACCAGAAATCATGACAACGTTGCCACTACTGCTGATGAGCATACGACGAATGATGCACGGAAGGATGCATGACTGTATGGATGGAAGGACGTACAAGGACTGACGACAGCAGCAGTAGCAGCAGGTACACATTTGCACAGTGTGCCAATGAGTTCATTAGGAGCGTTCAGTCTCAGCAGAAGTGGTAACGAACGATGACAATGTAATTGCACAAAAACAAAAAACAAACCATGGAGATAAAAATAAAAAAGGACCAAATCATAGTTAAAACAGAGCTGTGACAACGAACACAAGAGCAGCCAGTTACAGCAACAAATCGAGCCACTTATTAGTTACAAGCAGCAAAATCCTCAGCGTCATCTGCAGCATCAGATCTGATTCTGCAGCATACAACTTCACTCCAGCGCATCCCACCACTCTGTGCGCTGTACTGGAATTCATTCGAAATTGACTCTCCTGTCGTCGACAATGTGCAAATGTTTAAGCATAACATTTTTAATTTAATAGATCAACAGAATAAACGAATCGTATTAATGAATGCACAAAAAAAAAAGAAAAAAGAACTCAAATCGGAGGAAACACAAAAAAAAAATAAATAAAATAGATACAAAATTATATGTAAAATTTCGAGGTGGCATACTATATAAAATCTGCTGCATCCTGCTTAGCATTGTTCTATGTAGATGGCATGTATACGTAAAGCTGATGATTTCCTAGAAAATTTATCTTGTTCTGAAACATGTGTTTATATTGTACTAGTTGGTCGCTGCGACGTTGTACGCGGCCCTCCTCTTTCCCCTGCCACTCCTTCCACTTTCCCCACCTTCCACATGCTCTTTTACTCTACCATCAATTCTCCTACACCTCTTCTTGTCCCTTCCACCCCTTCTCCAATCGCCACTTGCGCTGCCCCCATTCATAAGCCACTTTCCCTAGCTCTCCTCACTTTCCACCGCTTTTCACTACCCCCTTCAATCCCATTAACATGTATTCAACATTTCATCCCTCTATCTAAAATGTTACCCAGCACACTGCTGCCATTTCCCTATGATCCATTACCCTCTTCCCCCCTGTCAGAGATCATTCAAATCGGTCCAGCCGTTCTTGAGTTATAAAATTGTTCATACAAAAATACTAAAATCGCGATTAATAAATGTGGAAGGGGTTTTTTTTTATATAGGCCAAACCTTCTCTGTTCCTAAAAGCATATACACACCAATTTCATGGCCAATGGTTGGAAGGTGTATATGTCTATAACGGACATACAAATATATATAGGTATATAGATACATAGATACATAGATACATAGATACATAGATACATAGATACATAGATACATAGATACATAGATACATAGATACATAGATACATAGATACATAGATACATAGATACATAGATACATAGATACATAGATACATAGATACATAGATACATAGATACATAGATACATAGATACATAGATACATAGATACATAGATAAATAGATACATAGATACATAGATACATAGATACATAGATACATAGATACATAGATACATAGATACATAGATACATAGATACATAGATACATAGATACATAGATACATAGATACATAGATACATAGATACATAGATACATAGATACATAGATACATAGATACATAGATACATAGATACATAGATACATAGATACATAGATACATAGATACATAGATACATAGATACATAGATACATAGATACATAGATACATAGATACATAGATACATAGATACATAGATACATAGATACATAGATACATAGATACATAGATACATAGATACATAGATACATAGATACATAGATACATAGATACATAGATACATACTTTCATTTTTATATATAAAGATGTAAGTGAGGATGTAATATGAAAAAGTATATTAACGGTTCACATAGCCTGAAAATTTGGTCTTTCCAACGCATGCTCGGTTGCGCTTACGTACGTTGTCCACGAATTAACTTCAAGTTCTCCATGTAAACGCTCTGTGCTGAAGCTCTGTTGTACATCCGAATAAGATGACCAGCCCAGTGCTGTTGCTAGTTTCATGCTCTGGAGTTTGTCAAACTCATCATAAAGCTCATACAGCTCGTGATTCATATAGCTGCGAAAAGCTATAGCTAATACATCAAAAAATTCTACGAAGCGTTCTATAAATGTTTACCTTCGTACTTCAATAGAGGGCTCTATTTCAAATTTGTTTGATAAGGCCGAAGAAATATCGATTAGCAAGCATGGTTCTTCGCCTGATCTTAAGGCTGTTCTTGTTATTGCTGGCTATCTCTGTTCCCAGGCAGAGAAAAAAAAACAACATAAAAATGTAGTTTCTCCATACTCACAGACTGTCCTTCATGAGCTGTGGTAGTTTCTCAATCTCCGAGAATACATTCGTAACTCGCAATTCGTTCGTGATGATGATGTCAATGTCAACAGCATACGCGAATGACATCAAAAGATTGTGCACGATCGTTACATCAGAAGATTTAAAAAGTTTCACCATATAAAGCATCACCCTGCCTGAAATCTCTACTACTCTCACGACACTTTGTGTGTGATATAACTTCTCTATACGTCTCTATAGACGGCATTGTTTGCTTCATGTTTGCCTCCAAGTTGGTTAAGGAAGTGACTTTCTCCATAGTCTCTGTGATTGCTGTACATCTGTAATCAAAATTCCATTTGTGTCCTTGCAGAAAGTAACTCCGGACTTATAACCTTCGGTTAAAGACTCAACCTTTTGATATAATTTTTAAGTTTCATATCCAAACTAAGTAGCTTTGTGGAAGTTAAGGAAGATTTTAGTGGTTACGCAATGCGGTATAAAAGTTCAATTCCGACCAATTGAAAATTAACTAAGGTGGCTAATTTGGATCAGAGGTGATATGGTTTATATATTTACTCTTTAAATGCCCGACGTTGCGTCAAATTATTGTGGTTTTTTCTTTCGTTACCCATGTTGATGTTTACTTCGAACTGTCCATATTGCGTAACTAATTATTTCCTAATGAGCTTAGCTGTTGGTTGTCCCAACACTTTACCCTTTCGACCTTGCAACTCATAAAGTCACATGTTTTCGGTCACTCTTTCCAGCATTGCTAGCGGTATCTCGCGAGTAATGTTGGCTTCCAAGTCTTGAATCTTAACAGACTCAAAGTTTTGACTTCACATAACCTCCAAATAAAAAAATTCAGAGGTGTGCTATCACACGATCTAAACGACCAGTTGACAGCTCCAAAACGCGAAATTAAGTGCTCACCAAAATTATTACTCATTAAAGCCATTGTTTATGTATGTATATGAAAATTAATTTCTTAAGCTAGTTAATTTTGTATCGCTAACTGTCGAATAATGAATATAGCAAATCTGTTGTATTTGCACCCCTAATGTTCCACAGAGATTTCTGTATTACGCTCTACCTAAATCTGTACCTACTATTAAACGCATTGTATCCGCATTTTATATCCACTAATCAATACAGATGTCCTTTCGTTTAATTTCTGTCAAGCATTTCGCTAGCAATAAACTAAAGCGCACTAATTAAATGTCATTAATTGAGTGAAATCTAATCCTTTTATTAAAAATACCGCTGTCAAATTGTTTGCAAGGAGGTTGAGTCGTAGCCGTAGTCAACTGTTTGGAGTACAAGATACAAATGCTTATTGAACTTCAACAAAAACAAACGTACAGACTCAATGAATGAATTCCTGACGAAGTGATTGAATAAAACTGAAAAGTAAGCGAGTGAAAGCGAGTAAAGCGAGTTATTGAACGAACGAATGAATGAACGACCGCATTTAATTTGATTGAATTTATTAAGTGATTAAAAAGTTGTCAATATAATTCTTCACTTATTTTACTTTTTTTTTTTTGTTGTTGTTTATTTGTTTTTGGCAGCAGAATGTTTTTATACACTTTACTCATAGGGTAAAAGGGTATATTAAGTTTGCGAAAATGTATGTAACAGACAGGAGGAGGCGTGGCATATACACATACACATATATATACATATATGCTTGATCAGCTTAGGATGGCGAATCGATATAGACATGTTCGTCCGTCAGTCCGTCTGTCTGTCCGTCTGTATGAACGAACAGATCTCGGAGACTATAAAATATAGAGACTTCCAATTTGTATATTTAGACTCTACTCTCTCATCTTCTGATAACTAGCTCCAATACAAATCGTGCCCGATTTATAGGTTTTCGTATGTTGTTAATTACGCTAGAAACACTAAATGTGATGTATCTTACGTAAATCTTCATTCAAGATATATACCGCATAGATAGTATGACCATCTGTCCCATTTACTCGGAACATGTCTCTCGGCGTCTCGAGATCAAACCAAATATTCCTGAATTCTGCGAGAATTTCTTTGTTGTTATTTATAAAGAAACAATTTGTTCATGACACCATTGACTTTAAATGCAAAATACAAAGTTCAAAATTCAAAATTCAGACATGGCAATTATCGTTCTCCTTTCCTTCTTTCTCTACATAGTATTAATACTCAAAACTAACACGAAAGGAAAGAATATAAGTAAGCACAGAAACACGAATCATACATTACCTCCTAAACGATGTAAACTGTATCGGTATAGTGTAGTAAGTAGCAATGATGTATCTCTCTCTCTCTCTCTCTCTCTCTCTTTGTGCTAACGTTGAATGTTAAAATAAAGAGAGAAGGAAAGAAAAACGATGTATGCCTTGCAATAAATGTGTATTCGTGTGTTATGTTCTGTACACGCATATTTCAATCCCGCCCAAATGTGGCATTCGGCTCAAAACTGTTGTGAAATTCAAAAGCAAAAATAAAAGTGTCATAATAAAACGCAAAAATGAGAAAAAGTCCATATCCGTTTATAAAGACATCAAAAAAGACAACAGCGATCACGTTATTTGTAATTTTTCACACAGTAGGAAAACTTTCTTCGAAGGACACTTAAAATCAGAAAAACTTAAGAAATGTATACCTGCCGCCGCTTCTGCCCAATAAATTGGTTCATTTTCACTGAATCTCAAGCTGATACATATGCTTTATAAACTGCTATAGCCGCAGGAAACTGGGCCTATCAAGTTATTTGCGAAAATCACAGTTTTCGTGCAGCCGATTTGGTATAAAAAATCTAAACTTCATACAAACTTGATCTCCATTAAGTTTCTGTAGGAAATATTATTGTGTATTTTTCTTAATTAAGCCAGAAATGTCATAATTGGCATATCTTACATCAATCCTTACAAAATATTCCACATATACTCAGATCGGACCACTTTAAGGGTTAGCTCCATGCAAACCTGGCGCCATTTTTGGAGATTTTGTATGAAAATTTTTTGTTTTTATATTTAATTAGTTCTTTTTTTCATATATTCTCATAAAATATATCGCATACATGCAGATAGGGGCACCAAACCATATAATCTATAGTTCATATATGTAGCCTTAAACAAGCTGCAGGGTATCTCGCTGTCGAGTACACTCGACTGCAGCGTTTTTTTCTTGTTTATAATTTTGCTGTTGTAGTAATGTTTATCCTGTATTGTTTGCCGTTGTTGTTGTTGTTGTAGTTGCCACTGCAACAGTCGCTGTCAGTTTTAATCCTTTTTGTTAACCACAATAACCAAACGCATTGGCTGCGGTGCGCAGAAAAAAACAAAATTGAGCTCGAAAAAAAGTATAAAAAACAAAAACTCTTTCATTTTTCATTACATATATATATATATATATATATATATATATATATAGAATACATACATATTTATATATTTTTGCACTTGTTGTAAATAATTTTTAACTTATGTGGTTGGCTAATTGTGCGGTTTCTTTTCGATTCGGAGCCACATGCCACTTGTTGACACTTTTCCAGTTTTCATTGGCTTTCCAATTGATTTTTCTTTAATTGAGTTGCGAGTCTGAAAAGTTTTATTTATTTATTTTTTTTTTTGTTTGTTTTCCCTAAAGCTTCAAAAATGGTTCGGTGTAAAAGATTTCAATCAAGGCTAGCGAACGACATTCCGAATTTAGATGGCACTTTTAGTTTATAAACAAGGTTTTTATATTACTAGACTATACAGCGCGAATAATGCCTTTTGTAAAATAAGTTTTGCCGTGCTTGACACAAGAACCACAAAAAAACAAGCACGAATCGCTCGAACTGTGCTAGAATGAAGCCCGATTTGTACTTATTTGCAAATTGTTCTTACAACAAGCACAAATGTACTTGAATTAAAATAAAAACAATCTTAATTGCTAAAGAAGAAGCACATCGTTTAATGTAGAAAAGAAAATATAGTATCGAAATGGATTTAAAAGCAATAGTGTTATTGCTTTGTATTTTGCTGGAAATTCGCAAACAGCCATTGTTAATGAGCTACGTCATTTACGTGTTTGTGTATCGGACAGTTGCACATTACAATGATACTGGTAGCAGCCAAGAACGCCATGGAGGTGGATATTCAAAACAGCAACATCGACAGAAATGGTTAAAAAGAAGAAGGCTGGAATTCTATGTAATGCACGACAAAGCGCAGTTCAATTGGCGAAAAAACTCAATGTGTCCGCTCGTAGCATGGGACACATATTAAAAAATTAAACTATTGCCTCTATCAACAGGACTCGGCACCATACCATAAAGCCAGATAAGCCCAACGTTTTTTACAAAATAACGTTGTCAGTTTCATTTGTTCACAGTAATGGCCACCATATTCCGCAGATTGAAACCCAATAGATTTTTCCAAATATTTTGTTTGAAAGCCTTTAAAAGCAGACATGAAAGGCAAACAGTCGAACTGAAATTAAATACCGTTAGTTGACAAGGCTTCATATTTTATTCACAATCGTGAAACGCTGCAAAAACTTAACAATTGCAATTAACCAACATCAAACACAACTTCGAAGTTGTCATATAAATGCATTTGAGTTCAATGTTGACACTCACCTGCTTTCTGTACGTCTATTTGCCTTTTATGTCTGCTTTCAATGGCTGTCAAACACAAACTTAGACAATAGTCTACTGATAGATGGCTTAAATTTAAAGCCCGATCACTTAACAAGCTGCCGTCAGACTAATACTAAACAGAATGCATTATCCTTTGCAACTACAGCAGCGACAGAACGAGCAACAGCAATTAAGTTGTAAACGGAAACGCACGCTTGCATTGACGGCCCACCCGTCACGTTGCAAGGACCTTTGCCTTAATGGCCAAGGCGATGCCACATTGAGTAGAATCGTGTCAAGGTGAAAATTTCAATGCAATTACAATATATTTTTCTTCGATGGTTGAGTTGCATAGCATCGTCTTGAACTGAACACACGCCGCCCATGGCGCACGCAATACGCTCTAAGATTTACAATCTACCGGGATCTCAGTTCCGCAAAATGTCGCGTGTAGGTGAGAAATTGTTTTTGCGGTATTGGCGGGAACAACTGCTGCCAATTCATAAAATGTACAAAGTGTTGTTCGATGAATGCACCATACGGTAGCAATGAAATGAATTTCGGCGAATTTTATATTATATTGATTGAAATGTAATACCTACATATGCCGTGCTGTATCTACAAAGTGTTTAAAGCGAATTAATATACAAATATTAGAGCGAATTTGTAATGCTTTTCCGATGCAATGAATAATTATAGTTCATTATCGAGCGGTAGCGCTCTCCGTTGATGGTGATGGCATTGCCTTCGCGAAGCCTCGTCGCTGAAGATGAATTGGATTTTGTACGGATGTAAAGCCAAGTTCCAACGCAAAATTCGCCAATTGGTTGTCTGCGAAAGGCTGAGTTCTTGTGCACACCGCTGTGTTGACTTTCTCGGGTTCTTTTACACACTCTCAATGCTTTCTGCAGGTCTTGCGTTTCACGGGTGTTGACTGATTATTCACACAAACGTTGAATAGTTGGCATTGGAAAACCCTGAACATCGAACTTGTCACATGACTACGATTGTGATCAATTTTAGCACACACCTGCTTTCAGTTCGCCTGTCTACCTTTGATAGATAGTGCTTGTCAGCAAAAAACTTGTTTAAAAACTACAAGGTTGGGTACTGCTGGCATTACCTACGTAACACATTCATGTAAACAGATAACAAGTGCAAATGTGAATACGAAAACTTCAAAAATTACAAATAAAATTCATAAGTAGAATTATTGTTTTAATATTAAGCTAAGAAACAGAAAAAGCTTTGCGTGAAGCCCAGACTACCAAATCCGAGAACGTGATCAAGTGGAATTGTAAATGAAAAGCGCGCTTTCCATCAGAAGAAAAAGGTCAGAGTAAGCCTGAACGACCAGACTAAGTATAATTGACAGAATCATACCGTTAAATGGTAAAATTGTCCAAATATATTTACAGGATGATAAATGGTTTTTTTTTCTCATAATTTTGTTTAGGAACACAAGTTGTTTCCTTTGGCAGCGTTACAGTGCCGCAAACGTGTTTTGAAATTTCTTCCAATAGGTCGCCAATTGTAATCCAACTTCCGGCGTGATCATACTTCTGGCGTGATCATACTTCCGGCGTTATCCCACTTTCGGCGTAATCCCCACTTCTGGCATGATCCCACGTCCGACGGTATCCCACTTTTGGCGTGATCCCACTTGCTGCGCTGTCCATGATCCATGCCGCTGGCTAAAATTCCCTCCCAAACAGTGACCAATGGTATATTTTTACGGTGTTCGACAATTGCAGACGTTGAGGTAACTTGCTGCCGCTTGATCGTACGAAGCTAAGTTTTTACCAACTAAATGCAAATGTGTTCAAAAAACACTGTGGAGGATACAAGTACAGTTGCGGTTGCGTCAATGCTGAGTAAGCAAATCATTCAATATTTTTATATCAATATCATCATAAAAATTGATACAGTATGTTCTTATAAAAGGACTCTTCACATATACATGAATGGGTGGGTTCTCCCATACAAACGCCACCACCCACTTTTGTGTGTTTGTAAGAAAAACTTCTTTATTAAAGCTAATAGTTGATTGAAATTCGATATGGTCGCTTTTTATGGACGACCACTTTACACACATATAAAAAGATGTGTGTTTAGATAGCCCCCATACAAACCCACTACACGCCATTATGTTTTACAAAATTCGTCTGAATTGTATTCGACTTTTACACTTCTTTTCGTTTTGGTATATTTTGGTATACGCCACAATCATATTAAAATATCCCATATATGAAAAGATCAGACCAATATAGAATGTAGCCTCCATAAAAATAGCTGGTTCAAATAAAAAGCCTTACGCAAGGGAATCTCGAAGTCGAGCACACTCGACTGGAGCGTTCTTTCTTGTTTAAATTGCTCTTGCAGGTGGTTGTATTTGGAAGTCTACTAAAAATACTACGAGTTGTTTAAACATTGGCAATCTAAAGATGGTCGTGGTAGTTATGCCTCGAAAACAAAACTATGCCCGATTCCCTACTCTTCCATGCTTGTTACAAAATACTAAGTCGATTTACCATATTACTCATTACGCGTAAAGTGATTCCCAATTATAAAAAACTTCAAAGATGTGTTCTACCCATCAACTGAAAAGGTTGTCTATTTGCGTGGCGGGACCAATATGGGTGACTTCTCCACACAGCATATGTTAAATATGTTAAATATGTTAAATAGGGTCAGAATCCTACATAGCCTCAGAAACCAGTATTCTAAGAGAGAGCTCCTGGTACATCTTTGTTATTGAAGCTAAATATAACAAAATATGGAAGGACTTTTACAAACAATTTAGCTGACATATTATTTTATTAAAACTGACGTTTGTCTGAATCTTGTTATTATTTATTTTATTTTTATTTTTATTTTTTTTCATTTCGATCAGCACTCTCCTTGATTTAAACGTTAAACTTTCATTGAAATATTTTTCAATTTTCCAAATCTCACGTCGGAGTCAATACGTTAATTTCTTTTTATAATAAATAATTTTTACATAGTTTTTTAAAGCGTAAAATTTCCAATGGATTCACGCAAAATGAGTACCGTTTTAGGACAGTGGTGTTACACTGATTTGATGAAAATGTATCCCCAGCAGCATAGGGGACTGCCGCGCTTTGCCACCCTCACGGAGCGTGGTGTTGTTAAAGTTTTTCGCATAAATTACACGCAGATTTCGTCAATGGATTTACGAAAAACAAGAACTATTCTGTGGTACTTTAATTTCATGAAAATTTTTCCTAGAAGACATAGGGAACTGCCGCACCTTGACGCCCTCAAGAAGGGTTTAATTGTTTGGAGTCGGATGTCGTACGCGCAGCGTTCCCAATACGCTAAAAAGGTAAGATAAACAGAAACTAGTAAATCATCTATGGCATTTTATGCGCATATAATTTTCATGCAGGAAGGCTTCGCCAAATTTTTAAGTCACAAGGACCTGTTGAAAAAAATTCGAGAGATACAGAAAAGAAATGCTAAAAATCTAAGGCACAAGGACCTGATGAAAAAAAGCGAGAGATACAGAAAAGAAATGCTAAAAATCTTTACAAGCTTCGTAGCGGCTTGTTTAAAAAGTATAAGTTCAAAAAAGCTTTGTGAAGATTGAAACCGAAGCGCACGCTTTGAAAACGAGATACGAGATGGGTAAGTTGTGAGGTACCAGATCACGAAGGGAAGTACCAGCTAAGCTAAGTACAAATTGGTAAGTTCGCTTAGCGAAAATTAATATATTTGACCGATTGACTAAAAGTACTTTACATTAGGCTGGTAGACCGAACATAACAAGCAACAATCATAACATCCATGATAAGCTAAAATAATATACCACATGATATACTGATCAGAAGAAGCAAGATGACAATCCTAAGCAGCGTAAAGTAACTCTGATAACTAGCACACACGAAGCCGGGAAGCATCGTTTAGACCAGCTATCATCTTGTATTACAAAATTCAACAAAAACATTTTAAAAGGTATTCCTTCCCAGTGCTCAGCACGAAAAAATATTGCTTAAATACCGCTTAAATGTCTTGCTTCATCAAAAACACATACTTAGCAGTAATGGACCTATACTAGGAACTGGTGTAACCTATGTTAGCTCCGCTCCGGTGCATATCATTACAATTTACACACCTAGCCACCAATTTTTCAATGTTTGGGAATGAGGTGAGACTGATGACGTTACAAGAAAAGATCTGCTACAAATCAACGAGATTTGTTTAACGAGTTCCTAACATTCCATCTAAATTGCTGAAGGTTGGAAGTTTTCCAGATTCATTTCACAGCTATTTGAAGTCACGTAGAATATCTAGCCTAACAAGCGGTCCAGTTTCATCAGAAAACACCAACTGCAACTGTTCAAAATTAAAAAATATTAATCCACCCTCTTCTCGAGATGTTAAGGGCAATCATCGAATAATTTCGTCCATTGCAAATGAAGCTGTTGTCTGGAAAAGTTAACAAAACGAACAGCGGCTAATATTAAAAAAAAACATTGAAAAATAGTACACAAAACTGAAGTGCCCAACTAGAGTAACTGCGATATTGCGAATGTGCGGAGCTTCTGTGTGTCTCAAGAAATAGAACCAGCGCAAATTTCCCATCCAATGTAATTAAAAAAAAAAACGGACCAGATAAATCAACATCAAAATCAAAAACAGTTTTAATATCGAGTTAGAACACAAAATTTGTAGAAAGTGTTAGCAACCAGTATTTTAACAGATAGATTACTGGTACAGATAAGTACATACATGTACAAGAAATCGCAAATAATCATTTAAAAAAACAAAATTTGTGTAATTTTTGATGTACGAGACGAGATGTGTTCATAAAAAAAAATGTGTTCTCGAAAAAATACTTATTTATTCATCTATATCTATTTTCTGCCCTTCAAAGTAATCACTCTTAGATATAATACACTTGGTGGCTGTGGCATGAGCATGGTGTTGTTTTTGCCCAAAAATTCACAAACAAGTAATGCCAAAATTTAGAAATTTCAGAAAAAAAAAACCTCGCTGCCACACATTTCATGACCAAAACAGCAGAAAAAATGCCATGGCATGAGCAAACCGATAGCCGACATTCTCAGCAACTTCTCTTATAGTGATTCGATGATTCTTCATAATCGATAATATTAGGCTTACAAAACCGTATAAAGTACACCTATATTATTGATAGTATATATACACATGTCAGTCTGAACATCTTTATGAACAACTAGATCATGGAGATTATAAAAGCTTTCATATTTGGATATTTTAACTCTCGTTTTCCATGTTCAAATAAACTATATTAGTTGAATGTGCCCATCTCGCTATGAGAGGAAGGCATATATGTATATAATATAATTTGCATGTATTTTACCTTTTCGACAGTTGTAGATTTAAGAAATTTTACATTAAGCAAAGATTCAACCGCACAATTAAGAAAGAATATGTAAAAACTATCTGTGAATTATAAATGCTATTAGGTTGTAAGTGTATGGGAGCTATACCTTCTGTTTGTTAAATCATGGTCATTTTGGAACTTGTATTGCTAACGAGTATAAAAAATTGCCATACCAACTTCGACTCGTCTTGTAATGCTGATCTAGAATATATGCACTTTATGGGTTCTCCAATGCTTCCTTTAAGGTGTTGCAAACATTGTGTTGGAATTAGAATACTATTTACACTCTGTGAGAAGGTGTAACAATAGGTGGTGCCACACCATCATAGAAGAGTACAGAGATAGAGTTTGCAGCAAAGCACGCCGGGTACGCTACTTTACTAGACGAAAGTGTGCTACAAAAATGTTTCAAAAGGTTTAATGAATATCTGTGATAATATTTAAGATAAAAACTATAAAATGCTGCGTTCTATATGTACATTTCACACCTTTTTTTTAGCTTATGGCACTGCAAACCGAGTAAACTTTCTGCTCTGTGTTCTTAAACAAAAAGCCTATTGCAATTTGTCCACCTCTAGCAAAAGTTCGAATTAATATGCTGAATGTGATTTCATCGACTGTTTCAAATATTGTAGTTCACCCATCTCCAATTTTTCAACGGACCCTGCTCATTCCCATATAACCGAAGTGCATTTAATTAATGAAAATCTACATTTGTACAAATGCGTTTTCCAAAAATTTCAATGATTTCTTTTAATTTTTTTTCTTTTTGGGAAGGTTTTTTTTTTTAGTGTTACAAAGAGACTTTTTTTCGTTTGGTTTGGTTTGGTTTGGTTTGGTTGTCTGCAGCGCACACCTATTTTGATGCAACATTTTTCCCGAATTTGGTTTCAATGGCAGCACTAGTAATCAATGGCGATAGAGTATGCAAAAAAAAAAATAGGGAGGAAGGGGCGACAGCGGCTTTCACTCAAAAGGTAAAAATAATTTCGAAAAATTTCTGAACAAAAAAAAAGAAGAAAAAACGCGCTTAAGCGAAAATGTAGCGAAAATGCTTACAATAAATTAAACAGCGAACACAAAGCTAAAACACTCACAAAGGGGAGAGAGGGAGAGAGTGGAAAATGTGGAAAACAGTATAATGCCTATGTGGGTAAATGAAAATGTGAAAATGCTATGCAAAAAAAAAAAAAAACTCGCTTTTCAGCTTGCCTTTGTCTCTCTTTTTGTTTCGGTAGAAAATTTCGTTTAGTTTGCAAATGAATCGAAATCGAAATGAATGAATTAATCAATCCAAATACGAATGAATTAGTGCATGCATCTACGAAGCGGCTAACCAAAGTTTAGTAATAGTGTAGCTCTAATGTCTTCATTGCTTCAGTGTACGACTTACAAGCCGTCACTCTAAGCCGTTATTTGGTCCAGAAACACTCATAAGAAACAAGGCCAAGCCTATGGAAGATTTAGCTGTTGAGCTGCTAAATGAATTTCTGAAGAAAAATGGTGTAGAACATATCTAGACAAATTCATCTTATGCACTGGAATTTGTGTTTCTGCGCAATAAATCAACTTAGCGTGGAATAAGGTAAATGATTTTATCCATAAATATCGACAATAAAAAAGCGCTTCGAAGAAAAGAACCAAGTCAGAATGCTAGCTAATTACAACTGATCATATTCATATCATATTCGGTTTATAAACTTTAGTGTTCATTCATCATTTTACACCGTTAAGAACGAGTTCTTGTTTAGCCAATCACCGTTTTTGTTTGACAAAATTTGACAATTTAAAAACAAAACGCTTAACGAAATTCTTATTCGATTCGAAAAAGTTTAATGACTTTCTTCATATCATACTGAACAAATATCTGTATTAAATTGTGCTTAAAGTGTGAACATTGTAAAAAGCAAAGTAAAAACCAATTTTCTTCCATATGGGATCATCTGAATGGTTCTTAGCTACAGCTGGAATCGGTGTGTGGCGCCATTTTCTATATATATAATATGATTTTGTGTCGGTTAGTGACAACATCACTGGCGAACTACTGAACCAATTGAGCTCATATTTATACCATATGTTCGCTAAGGTGCCATGAATATTTCAGTTCTATTAACACCCGTTAGATCTCGCTGTCACGCCACCCCCTATAGGAAAAATCGCGATTTCGTCATATCTCAGTAACTACTTGAGGCAGATGCATTAGATTTGGTACATACTGTTATGTCTATGGCATCGGTAGTCTTTTATGGGGTATTCATACGAGATTCATACTTTAAAGAAAAATATCATATCATGCGCACTTAAAACTAGTCTTATCGATTTCCGCTCAATTGTAGCCAGTAAACGATGGTTTTAAATACAAATTTTGATTGCACTTGGTCACAATTTAAAGCGAAAGTGCGTCGACAGCTTATAAAGCTGCAAAAAAATATGCTGACCAGTTCAAAACAATTATAAACAGAGGAATTTGCACAGCAGGCTAAATATTTAATGCTGATGAAAGCGCTTTATGATGGAAACGAATAACCATAATCAGTGCATGACGTAGTGTCTGGGCCAGAGCCGTATGACAAGCAAGTGGTCACTGGCAATCAGGCTCGAACAGCCTGTAACGCTAACTAAGACTCAGTGTCAGAGCTAGAACGTCTGAGGGCCATCCTAACGGAAACGGGCACTGCGACTGAAAATTATGTCTTTTGTACCCTAGCCCGGATATGGTTAAGTTAATTTATCCAATATCTTCTCCATCTCTTTAATGAAACGGAGTATATCCTTAGACGAGTTGTTTCTGATCTCATCAGATGTAATAAAGGGTCTAATCATCTGCTCAATTCTGAGCCTGGCCAAGGCCGGGCATTCGCAGAGCAGGTGTAAGCTAGTTTCGTCATCATCTAGACAGAGTCTGCACTCTGTATCTGAGGAGAGACCTAGTTTATTTAAGTGATATATCAGTGGATGATGGCCGGTGAGGTAGCCCAAAAGCCATCTGAGGTCAGATCTATTGAGATGTGCGTTGGTTTTTGGGTATATAGGACGGGTTAGTATCTTGGCCTGCCGTAGACCAGGGTCCAGTACCGGGAGGCAGTGATTTTAAACCGATCTACAATGAAAGATTTTGACTTAGGCCAGCTAAGTCCGCAAAATGGCTCCGGGCCTATGAAGGAAGTTGCCGAACCAATTCTGGCTAGTTCATCAGCACTTTCGTTGCCCTCGATACCCTTATGGTCAGGTACCCAACAAATAGCGACTTTGACTCCGATTCATAATTGTTGGAGGAAGTCATAACATTGAAGGACAAGTTTCGAGGAGAAATTCCAAGGTTGAACGGAATGCATAGAAGAACCTTTATTTCCAATCAAATAAGCAGTGTACCAGGTTATAAAGTGGCTAAGGATCGTCTAACATTGCGTCTTTGCAGCAATGCTTCGGGAGATTTCTTGGTGAGGCCAAGGGTTATTTATATTTACACATGGCTGTAAAAGGGCTGGCCAACGGTAATTCGGTTCTGGCAGTGGTTTTACGAATGTTTTGTACGCGACGTAAAAATTTAAACTTTAAAATTCTATTGCTGGCGAAATAATATCTTCAAACTATAACCTAACATAACATAACATAACATTCTTATGTAAATACAGTTTTTAGGTTTATGAAATACTTATAAAAAATCACTTTGGTAAGCTTATTAGCCCCCTCTCAAATGCATATGTTTGTATTTCTTAGCGTATGTGTGTGTGTGTGTGTGTGTGTGTGTGTGTGTGTGTGTGTGTGTGTGTGTGTGTGTGTGTGTGTGTGTGTGTGTGTGTGTGTGTGTGTTTAACTCAGCTCAGCCTGCATATCTGTCTGTATCTACTAATGATGGGGGGTGGCATTAGTGCATTTCAAAATGAAAACGACAGCAACGCGTATCGAAAGAGTTAACAAAAAGAAAAAAAAGAAAAAAAAACAAAATCAAACTGCATTTTCACATTTTCACTTGCGCTTAAAAGATAAATTACGCATACGCAGGGCTGTGCCAGCTGCCGTTGATGTTGCTGTTGGCTATTGTTGCACATTAGTGCTACTGTTGTTGTTGTTCTACTGATTTTTATACCCTGCATACAAATATATGGAAGAGTATTCTGTTTGTTGAAATGTGTCAAAACAAAAATGTATTACATAGCGAAGCGTATTACAGAGATCCAGGGTGGCTCTTAAACCCTTCCGTCTGTCTGTATGTATGCAAGCATGTTTCTCAGAGACTTGAAGAACTAGAGACAACTTGCCCATGTTATATACACACTAGGTGTCACACCAGAACAAGTTAATTTATTGTAGTCTATAATGCTCTATAACTTCCATAACATTCAAGCTATGGCATACAGTGTAGCAACGGTAGAAAGCTCTAGTTCATACATTAGAGCCTAGGTACTCTAGTTCTCCAAATACAGTTTATAATGTTGTGCAGAGTATAATATATACGAAATGCCGTTCTTTTTTTGGCGTTTTATTGTAAGTTGCGTTTGTTGCTTTTTGTTGTAACCTCCTGTGCTCTGTCGCGCTCCAATTACTTTCATTTAGAACTTTGTGCGTTTTTCTGCGGCATCGACGCCTCACATATTTTCCAAATTGTCGCTTTCTGTTCGCTGGTAATTTTCTAATTTTCTAATTTTCCAATTTTCTTCTTTTGTGTACTGTGCGAATTTGGATTTGGTTTCGCTTAGGCCTTTATTAAAAGCATTATTTCGATTATATGTTTGAAAGGAAATAATTCATTTTAAAATTTGCTTCATTTTTTAAAGCATTCCATTCAATTTCCATAGCTCACAACTTTTATTGCTACGTATATATAGCAGATGAGTCGATAAGTTGCCAGCTGAGTTATTCAAGGCGAAGAGTTGGTAAGGCGTATGCAAAATATGGTCCGATGAATGCATGCCCAACGATTGGAATCTTAGTGTTCTTTGTCCTATCTTCAAGAAAGGAGACCCCGCTGTCTGCGCGAACTACCGGGGAATAAGTCTCCTTTCAATAGGATACATAATTATGTCCCGCGTACTGTGTAAACGGCTGGAGCCATACACGAATGCACTTATAGACCAGTATCAGTGTGGCTTCAGACCAAAGAGGTCGATCAGTGACCAAATTTTCACTTTACGCCAAATCCTGGAAAAGACCCACGGGTACAATAAAGACACACACCTCCTATTTGTCGATTATAAGGCCGCTTTCGACACGCCGATAAGAATGAAGTTCTTCAACGCCCTATCTGAACTTGGTATCCCAGCAAAGATCGTTCGGCTTTGCATGATGACGCTATCACACACTCAAAGCGTCGTCAAAGTAGGAAAGAACCTCTCCGAACCCTTTGATACCAAGAGAGGTATCAAGCAGGGGGATGCTTTATCGTGTGATTTTTTCAATCTCTTGATGGAGTACATCGTTCGCCACTGCCCATACGAAGAACGGTCGGGCACGAGCTTCCATAAGGAATTGATGCTACTCGCATATGCTGATGATATTGACATCATCGGCAACAACGAACGGGCGATCTTGGAGATTGAGAATCAGTCACGTCTCATGGGCCTAGCGGATGAACGAGGACAAGACGAAGTACTTGGTGTCCACTCGCAGACCATCAGCGCGTCTTGGACGGTCTGTGAGTATGGAGAATTTTAACTTCAATGTTGTAGTAAACTTCGTCTATCTGGGAACAGAAATTACCAGCGACCATAACGTTAGCCAAGAGATCAGACGAAGGATCACCCTTTCTAATCGCTGCTAAGAAGGGGCCTCTCTCGAACTACGAAGATAAAAATCTATAAGGCACTGATAGTCCCGGTGCTGCTGTATGGCGCAGAAGCATGGACCCTGACATCAACGGATACAGCGTCTTTAGAAGTGTGCGAGAGAAAGATCCTTCATAGGATTTTTGGTCCCCTTAGAGTTGGCGTCGAGTTTAGGACCCGTATGAACCATGAGCTGTATGAGCTGTATGATGTGATGAGGTTGACATAGTCCAGCGCATTAAATTCCATCTGCTGCACTGGGATGGTTTTTGCAAGGCTTTAGTACAGACCGCTCCTAAATAGTTTATCTTCCCAACCAAAAATCCTTTGAAACCTTTTAATTTTCTTCATCATTTAGTTTGTGAAACTCATACATTTCATCTTATGGTAAACTGAAGACTTAGAAAGCAATATAAAACAAAAAATAGTGCTGCAGTCGAGTATGATCCATTCAAGATAGCCTGTACCTTGTCTGAGAGTTTTTATTTGAACTGTAGATTTTTATGGAGGCTAAATTCTATAGTGATTGGCGAAAGATGCACCAAGTTTGGCATTTTTAGCTTAATTAACCACAAAAACAAACAAAAAATTCTTACAAAACTAAAAAATGGGAAACAAGTTTGTATGGGAGCTATATAGTGATGTTTGCACGTTCATTTATTATTTTTTTCTTAAAAAGAAATAGCTGAGTTCAAATATTGAAACTTGAAGGCTCTATCTCCTCCGAGATCTCTTCGTTCAAACAGACGGTCGGATGGACAGACGGATATGTCTCCATCACTACTCAACTATTGATGCTGATCAGGAATATATATATATACTTTATGGGATCTTCCACACCTCTTTTTAATTATTACAAACATTTGCTTGGGTGCAGGATATACAAATATGTGACGAAGACGAATCTAAATCAGTAGTTTTTCAGTAACTTCAGTTGTAACTTCAAACACACTACTACTCCCGCCACGTATCTTTATGCCAAAAAAGTATGAGATTCTACATAATGATGGAAAGAATGAGCAAGGACCTGTCAGCTTTATTGACAATGTAGTTTCTCTTGTAGCATAATCTTCCTTGTTTTGTAATCGAATTATACGAGTATAAAATAAATTTTTATATTAAATCTTCAAGAATTTTGAATGTTTGCTAAGAACATCCTTATGGAGTGGTTGGACTGCTCCAAATGTGCGGCTAACTAGTATTAAATACATTAAAAGCTTTTGTTTTATACGAGGGCTGCTATTTATATTTCGGGAACTGGCCACACTAATGTCAAAAGCTAAAATCTGGCAACACCATAATAAAGTTTCGCATAAACGTACTCACAAAGTTTTGACGTACAATTGCTATTTGTTTTGTTTACAGTGAGTTAAGAAAAGCAATTTGGCCAAAAAATGGAAATTTCAAGAGAAGGTTTTCGTTGGATTATTTTTCACAACTTTCGACGTGGATTATCTCAACAAGAATGTGTCAATGAACTCAGTTCTTTGTATGGCACTAAAGCACCATCAAAAACACAGTATATCGCTGGTATAGTGAATTCAATCGTAGTCGTACTTTGGTCGCCAACGAATTCCGTGAAGGTCGTCCAAAATCGGTTGTTGTGTCCAAAAACATCGATGCAGTGCGTGAACTGATAATCCAAGATCGTCATGTGATGTGACATATCGTGAGATAAAGGCATCCTTGCACATTAGTTCCACTTCAATACATTCGATTTTGCATTGAACACTTAGCTGTAAAAACAATTTGCTCTCGTTGGATACCCCATAATTTATCAATCGCTCAAAAGAAGGCTCGCGTCGATTGGTGTAAGGAAATGATTAAAAAGTTCGACCGTGGTGCTTCAAAAGACGTGCATAAAATCGTGACAGGTCACGAATCATGGATATATGCGTATGAGCCGGAAACAAAACATTCAATCGACTGTGTGGGTATTCCAAGACGAGCCAAATCCAACAAAAGTTGTTCGTGGAAGCAGCACAGCGAAACAAATGATCGCCTCTTTCTTTGTGGCCACTGTTCCTCTTGAGCAACCTAGGACAGTCAATTCTGAGTGGTACACGACCATTTGGTTGCCGGAAGTCTTCGGAGAAATTCGTAAAACCAACCGCCAAAGACGAATCATTCTCCATCATGACAATGCGAGCTCTCACACATCTCGTCAAACAAGTGCATTTTTGAGCAGTCAAAACATCGAATTATTGACTCATCCTCCGTACAGTCATGATTTTTCACCCAATGACTTCTTCTTGTTCCCGAGTATCAAAGGTAAACTGCGTGGTGAACGATTTACGAGCGCCGAAGAAGCAGTTGAAGCGTTCAAAAACCATGTTTTGGAGGTGTCTCGAGAGGAATGGAAAAACTGCTATGACAAATGGTTTGAACGAATGCAAAAGTGTATTGTTCATCAAGGGGAATATATTGAAAAACAATAAAGCACAAATTTTTGTTATTATTTGCTATTCCCGAAATATAAATAGTACCCCTCGTACATAGCTATGAGGTGAATGGAATAGTCGAGTTGAGGTAGCAACAATTGCTCACTTTACAACGTTTAACCAATGCCCGATTTGCCGACATGTTCAGACATGTTTAATAGCTTTATCTATCTCAAGTTTTCGCAACGCAATTTTATTATGTCAATGAGAAGCGATTTGTGTTGAATCAATTAGTTGCAGCGTCTAAAATTTCGTCACGCAAACAAAATTAATTGTGCTATAAAATTTACAATTGTCTTAAACCAATTGCAAGACACGCACATGAATATATTGCAAAGGTACTTATAATAAAATCTAAGCTTATCCAATGCATCAGTGCACTACGCCAAACATTTACAAATAGTTGTATAAATCAAAAATAGTATACATAAATACTTTGAACACTACACTGGCAGGCTACTTACAATATTACAATAGTAAAAATTGTCCATTTTTATGAGATTTGATAGTAGTATAGCCGGCTCGAGTTCATTGGACATTGAGATATACTATAGCATTTTTTTGTTTTTTTTTTTCAATGCTCTAAGAGAGAATTATAACAAAATCTTTCTATTGCACAGAAAAATATTTAACCGCATATACACGTATTTCGAACTTGGCCACCAGTTCTCATCAGTATGCTGGCCTCACATTGCATATTATGGCCACTCATATCATGTTTCACAGGAAAAACGTAGAGAGTAATAGAGAGCCGCACTTGCAAGGCATATTCAAAATTAAGGACTACCATTAGATACATTTTAAATGATAAAGTGCTTTTATTATTTAATGGAATGATATATCCAATCTTACTATCAATAATATTAACAGAAAATGTTTTTTCGGCACACTGCCATTTTCTGTTTTTCTGCCAAAATATGAGTGTTTCTTAGCTGTTCAAAAGATAGATCAAAACAAATATACGACGATCCGTCTCTAAGAAAAGTATGAATTGAACTTGGGAGACATTTGGTACCAACAGAACGGAGCAACGGCTCGCACTTCAAGAACATCGATGACTATTTTGAGGAAACACTTCCCGGCATGCCTCGTCTCAAGAACGGGCGTTTTGGAGTGGCCAGCCCGCTCCACCAATTTGGAACCCTGCAAATTGTTTTTATTTAGTTTTTTTAAAGCCTACATTTAAATGAACCGTCCAAGGAACCTACAAGACCTGAAGGTCAATATCCAAGCAAAAATTGATATACTGATAAAGGTCATGATAAACATCAGAAATCGGCTTCTTCAGTATATGAACAATGGGGGAGCATTACCTGAGAAGCACGTTATAAGTAGCAAAAATTTACAATGCATACTGAGAGCATAATGAGAGCTTGTGACTAAGTTCGAAACACGTGTATATTTAACCACAATGTACAGTAGCTGGAAAAAAGAAACAGCTACTTATTCTATTCTGCGAGATTTTCTATAGAAGAACTCGCAGAACAACCTTTTGAACTATAAAATAATGTATCTGAAGATTATAAAACTCATTGAATACAAGTTACAAACAAGTTTTCAACCAACAAATACTGACTAACTTATCACACAACAAATATGTAGTGTATTAGATAGCACACAATTCTCAGCTGTGTCTGGTACGAGATTTATTACTGAGTGAGGTAGTTCTATAAAATGCAATCCATTTGCATTACATTCTAAATGCCAGTGTAACAACAATAAGAACGAAAAGAGCAATAGCAGAGAAATTGTTGTAAGTGTTTTAAGTAGACAACGAATCGACTCAACTCAACTCAGCTCGACTTGACTGCCTATCAAAATGCAGTAAAGGAGGTCTGGTTCAGTAGTGCAGCACATTGCACCGATTTGAGCCATACAAATCCAATTTCAAGCAAGCTCCAATAGCTCTTCATCCGACTATCGAATAAACGTTTGGTGGTTTTGCACCTGTTCCGGTAACCCGTAGCAATAATCACCCACCGCATGCGGCATTGTCATCAAGTCATCATCATCATCATCATCATCATCATCATCATCATCATTATCACCATCATCGTCGTTGTCAAGCAACGTCATAGTTTCCTATATATTGAAGGCAGAATCGTTGGTGGTTCTCTATGCTAATGCGCTTAGTGGAACATATAAAACGTATTAGTAGCAACTTGGACTAATACGACAGACTTAAAAAACAAAAAGCCAAAGAGTGTATCAAATCGCACAAAATAACCAATATCGGATATGACGCCAACAAGCGGTGGCGGCTTAAAAAATTATATATAGACTTAGTTAGTTAGGTAGTAGTAGGCAAAGTAATCCGCAATAGCTGAGATTTTTCTTTAACATTGAACATCGGCGTCGTTTTGGTGATGTTTTTTGTTTAATATATATGAGTTCTTCTGGCTGGTTCGAGGTCAATGCAATCAGAAATTGTTTTCTCAATGCGAAACAAAACAAAAACACTATGCATTATAGCAAGTATGACACGTGTTTTGGACTCCAACGGCAAATCTAACGGTACAATATTTCTCTTCCACATTTTTAGAGTAATTTGGGTACACTGAACACAAAATATGTACTGATTTATTTCATTTTTTCCATTCACATAGATAATGCTAAATTTTGTGTTTTTCAACGTAAGAGGGCAATTTAATACGTCACTGAGTTTTTTTAATTTCCCGCAAAGTAACTTTAAATGTAACACTGCTACTGTCAGCTACCAACTGGTAATAGACTACGGTCAAATTTTCATCAATCGGCATCATTAAGTATGTGTTTGACAGCCATTGAAAGCAGATGTGAAAGGTAGACAGACGAACAGAAATCAGGAATTTGCAACGCTGATCCGACCAAACATAACCACAGTTTCATTTACTGTTTGGTCGCTGATATGCTGCAATGGAATCATATATTAATACACTGTCGTGGAACAAATTGCGGTTTACCTCAAACACTACTTCGAAGTTATCACACGTTTATGTTTTAGATCAATTTCGGCACCGACCTACTTTCTGTCCGTCTGTCTGCCTTGCATGTCTGCTTTCAATGGCTGCCAAACACACAAATTTAATGATGCAGATTATGTTTCGTTTTATGTTTCGTTTTGTTACCATAATAGCCGGAAATACTGGGACGTACTGTTATATTCAAACTGAACAGTTGATAAAATAAAGATTATATTGTTGGAATGCAGATAGTATAGATCTGCTGGAGTCTCAAATTTACATCGCGTTGTTATCCTGGCCAATGCAAGGGCTCTATCAAAAAAAACGAATACTCAAATATATTCCTAATCTCTCTGCATGAATACCTATTGACCTTTTAAAACAGCGGTTAACCTTGAAATCTCACAGAACGGGTATCCACAGTAAACTTCTTGTTGCCTTGCTCATCGTATTGAGGCCTTGCTAGATTTGTACATTTGCTGGCTGCTTCAGCGGTTTGTGGCCAGTTGGAGGTAATGGAGATGTTTTCCCCTATATAAAGCTTCAATAGATATGAAGATAATTTCTAGTTTAGTTTGAGATGCTGAAGCTTTCCCGGGTAACTCATCGTCAATTTCGTTGAGCAGGATGTCCATGATAATCGCATTCTAGCAGCATTTTACGAAAATCTTCCCCTAGAAGATGATTGTTACTTTGGGACGGTGGAATGATTTTCTAATGTTTTTGTACTCATGAACACGCATGCACCAAATCTCCATTTTCATTCTTTAAAAACCAATCTCTCTTCCCACTCTGCACTTGATGCGAAAAATAACTTCGCAGAATTTTGCGATACTGAAAATGACTTAAGTATTCGGAGGAGTGGCACCTCAGATTCAATATAAACGATGGAGTCTTGCATTTCAATTACCTGCCATTCTCAGTTCGAGTACACTGACTGTTCAGAGCATTGGTGGGATACGTTCTCATGGCTCTGCGGTGTGCTTAAGCCTTAAATCGTTTCACAAATAGTCTTGAAACAATTCTTCATTCGCAAATCTGCATTCACTGGCTTATATCTCTATCTTCACCCATTTAGAGTGATTGCTGTTATTTGTAACATCATCAATCAGAGCGATATATGTATATATGATATCTTATTGGCTGACGGTATGGTTTCTGCGGTATGGTTTCTTGGCACAGGCTTTCTTGGTCTAGCAGTTTCATTAGACTCCTTGATGCGCTTGGGAGCACTATCATTCTTATGCTGAGAAATTTCAATTTCATATTTCTGTCGTAGCAGCTTTTGCTCGAGCTCGTCGACTTGGTACTACCTTTTACACAGAATACCCTCTTGCGCAATCTTCACAATCTGATTAAAACGCGCATTTCTGATGTATGTACGTCCATCTACGTTTGCAGAGTGCCAGTTTCGTATCGGCTTTTTCGAGGCTATGAGCGGTCTGGCATCCTTTGCAATCTGCAGGGATCGCCTGCTAATGGTCGGGACGACTAAGCTTAGTTCTATTTGGCTTCTAGCTGAGAATCATTTGGTTTTATATGGATTGAATGCGCTATCCATACATTACGCATATTACATAATAATTTGGAGTACATGAAGAAAGCTGTTCAATGGCTTTTACCATATTTGAGTGAAGTCCATAAAGCAGTATGATTTGCTACATAAGTACTTACTCAAAATAATTTAACATGCGAAGTCTTGCATCTTCAATAGTTCGACTCGAAAACCAGACAGCAGTTTGTCACATGAAGAAGAAGAAAATATGCCCGTTCATCCAGAAGGGCACTAAAATTAATAGAAAATATGTCGCAAGAAATATCTTATGAAGTTTCAGAATATTCAAAGCGTATTATTTATGTCCATGTTTCTATTTTAAATCAACGTACCGAACTTTCGATATCCTTTCGTCTATATATATAATTCTTTTTGTGACAACTAATAGGTTGAGATGCCTTACATTCCTTGCTTTCATATCAAACAGAAATATACATCTTAAAAATTGTCCTTGTAACATTTTCTGTGGTAAATTCTTCAACTCAAACCGGGTGACTTTCGACAGCCATGAACCGCAAAAATGTTGCTTCAATTTTTCTTTCTTTTTTTTTCCTCTTTTTTGTTTTGTTGCCATCTTGCTACATTGGCCACCCGCGCATTTCAAGGACATTTTAGGATACTACAAACATCTTTATTTGCCCTGACTGTGGCCAAGTGGTCTCGGCGAAGCTAAAAATGAAGTCTGAAGGTCAACAGCACCGTTGACACATGCATAATGTTATCGTGTTCCTTGCCGCAGGATATATTGGAGTGAGAATGTGTCTGTGTGGTTTATACGAGTAGTAAGTAATATCCCTCATAGTTGAGTTTTATTTTCCTTCTATGACACACCGCATGCAGCGCATTTCTATGCGAAGAGAAATCATCATTGCATGCATCTAATCTATTTATCCTTTCAGTATCCTGTACAACCTAGTTCAATATACACAATTGTTTGTTGTTCTTGTTGTTGTTTTTGTTGTTTTGTTGTTTTTGTCCTTTTGCAGAAAATCGTTTAGTTTTTGTACTGACATTGTCTAATTGAGGTCGTTATGCTAATTAATGTGACAATTGTTCATTAAATCATTTTGCCTGTCATCTCCCACGTTGCATGACAGATTTTTGCCCATGGCGCATTACAACACTCTGACTGACTGTTTCACATCAACATCATCATCATAATCATTTTGTATCTCATTCTATTGCACAGCAACATATTATAGAAATGTATCTATGCAGTTCATAATTGGTGATTATGCGTATTAATTGCTCGCGATTAGTTTTGCTCTGCGGTTGACTTTGGCCTCCTATTTTGGTTTGTACAAATAAAAAATTGTAAACTGCAAAAACAAAAAAACCATTCTGTTTTTTTTTAAATGACCTCAGGATTTGTTTGGAATGCATACTACGATGGAGATAGTGCTAGGAGCATCAAATTTAAGTAAAGTCATTACGTCGAAGTTTCTCTGGTGAGAGTTTATTACGAGGGTGATACCAAAAGTAATTCGCTTAGTAGCGATGATGGTGTGAAAATAATATTAATGGTAAGACGTAAGAACCTCCTAAAGTTTATATTTAGTTTTAGTTTATATAAACTTTTTATTCGTTCATAATAAGCCATATTGAAATTCAAACTGATATTGACCGTAATGCGAAATTTTTACTAGAACAAACAGAAAAAAAGGGTCTTACGGACGGACTGACAGGCGGACACGCCTATATAGAGTTGATTTTTGATGATGATTATGAATGTATAATACAGATTTTATAGGGTCTGCCACGCTGTGTGTTTACGTTGTGTTGTATACTATTTGCAATACTTGATACTCAATTATGAAGCATTTCAACAAATCTGATTGAGCTGAAATTTGAAATGTACGTGGGGACCCGAAAACAATGCAATATTTTGTAACTTTTAACAATTCAATCAAAGCGACACTGTCAATAAGAATCTCTTATCAACCACATTTCATTCTAATCTAATAGATGCTCGTAATTAAACTGGAGATGCAAAATTTCAAACTTCTTACAAGCATCTCTCCAACAAAACATTAGCCTAACAAAACTGAAGAGTAGTTTATACAAGAAAAAACAATGTCTACTGAAATTTTCAAATTTTTGAAGGCATACTGACAGTATTTAATGTAGCGTGTTTTTTTTTTAGACGTGTGGTTTTCAATCTGGCAACACTGTTTTCGGCAGCTGTTTTTTTAGGCAGCTGTCACTTGATTTATGTTCAGTTTGGTTTGCCATTTCATAATGAATAGACTTACTCCGGAACAACGTTTGCAAATCGTGCAAATTTGTAACCACAAGGAGATGGCCACCGATCCCGATTTTCACAAGAAAATTTTGTTCGGCGATGAAGCTCACTCTTTGTTGGATGGGTACGTTAATAAACAAAATGGTCGCATTTGGAGTAATGATAATCCACAAGCCATTGTTGAGACGCCGTTACATCCTCAAAAAGTCACTGTTTGGTGTGCTCTATGGGCAGAGGGAATCATTGTTCCACATTTCTTCAAAAATGAAGACGGCCATAATGTTACAGTCAATGGGTAACGCTAAAGAGTCATGATTAATGACTTTTTCGTGCCTGAATTGGAAAATGTTGAAGTGGACGACCTTTGGTTCCAACAAGACTTTTGGTGAGCGCATTATCTCGCGTCGTGGGCCTGTGGCATGGCCTCCAAGATCGTGCGATTTAACACCGCTCTGGGGTTATGTGAGGTCGCTTGTCTACGCAGACAAGCCCGAAACGATTTACGCCTTGGAAGAGAATATTCGGTGTGTTAGTGCTGACATACGGCCCCAATTGCTGCAAAAAGTGGTCGAAAATTGGGCCACTCGGCTGGAATTTATTCGAGCCAGCCGCGGCGCCCACTTGTCGGAAATCATTTTTAAAACATAATGGCAAAACCTTATCTTTATAATAAAGCTAAATTCTTGGCCACAACATTAAATTATATGCGCTTTATTTCTTTTTGAAAACCACACGTCTATTAAAAAGCACCCTTTATAAAAAACAAATTTTCACATATATATTTGGACGGTCGAACGGACAGACGAACATGTCTATATCGGCCGTTCAAGAATATTTACACATTCACAAAAGCTAAATTAAACTTGTACTTATATACAGGGTGTCTCGAAAGAAAGTTCACATTTAAAAAATCGATAAAAAAAGAAGTAAGTAGTTTATTGAAAAAATGTTTATTACACATTAAAATACACACTTTGGGAATTTATTTCTTCAAAATGACATTGTCCAAATGTGTTGTTCACGGCATTCATTTAATCGAGCACTAAAATTTCCTATGACGGCTCGGCAGGTACGAGTATTCCCCTGATGGCTGTCATTTCGTGATGGATATTTCCTTTTAATTGTGTCAGTGATGTCGGTTTGTTGCCGTAAACTTTAGATTTGACGTAACCCCACGGGAAAAAGTCCATAGGGGTAAAATCGGGACTTCGTGGAGGCCAAATGATGTCAACTCTCCTGGAGATCAATTTGCCAGGAAAAATTTCATGAACTCTTGGTAGAGACATGTTGGACGTGTGTGAAGTTGCTAAAAATGCGGAACAATGATGATCTATGCATGTTTAAAGCAACACCACGCTTCCGAATCGAAAGGTCCGTGTTGTCACGAACAGACTGAGTAACATTGACTACGTTTTCGACCGTTCCCGAAGACCTTGGACGAACGGATTTTGATTTTTTCCAGCGTTGAAACGGTCTCTTCAAACTTCTCGACCCATTTTTCAATGAGTCTAGCGTTGAACCGGTCTCTTCAAACTTCTCGACCCATTTTCCAATGAGTCGATTGCTTGGCGCATCATTTAAATGACGAACATGTCGAATACTGCAGAATTTTCTACGCGCTACAGTCGCTGAATAACCGTTTTTGTAAAACTCACGCACGGTCCGCTCCCGAGAAACGCTCCATAGCGACTATATTCCCAAAAGCTAGGCTACCGATTGGCATACCCCCCGCGCACCCTCGAAATAGTTGCGTTCACGTAATCAGCACATCAAATGTGAACTTTCTTTTGAAACACCCTGTATTTTAACTGAATTTTCTACAATTTTGTCATTTCTATAGCAAAAATTTTAGATTCATGCCGTTTTCGGGTTCTTTACAAAAACTGTAACCAAAATATAAAAACTATAGGCATTAGTTGATGCGGTATTCTGATTCTGACAAATTATCTGCTAAGTGTATTCACACTAATTTAATAACAAATAAAACACACACGTCTATCTAGCTATTTTGTATCACAGAGAAATATTTTCAGTTCAAACGCACTGATATAAATATTATTGGAAGCAGGATTCTAGTGCGCACGGAGCAGGTAAGTTTTGCTAGAGCACGGAAATTTTCAAATTTTTCCAATTTTTCTAAAAGAAATTGGAGTTTTTTAGTAGATAATAGTTTGGTATTTTATAGTTTAATTATGTGTTATTTGTTGGAATTTCGTTTTTAGCGTTATTTTCATTACAAAATATAATTTTAAACGTAATTATTATTGGCGACCTACTATAATGTAAATATGAATTTTAGCTGACTCAATTTTAATCGATTTATGAACGAAAATCGATATTATTTATGTTATTAATTGGCGGTAAAATATTGCTTTTTACTCGGATCGGAGCACGGACCACAAAATATATTAGCAGAGGAACAGGAAAATCTAGTTGCTCCAATAATGCCCTGATTGGAAGTATACAAAATATAAAATAGAGGGTGTATTTGGAAAGTCATACTAATATTATAAATGCGAAAGTTTGTGAGAATGGATGGATGTTTGTTATTCTTTGACGCACAAACTACCGAACCGATTTTGACGTAACTTTACAGTGTTATAGCTTAGACATCAGAATAGAGCATAGGCTATAAAATATAACAATAAATCATCAAAATTGAATAAATCTTTATTATCGCCTTCAAAATAGGCTCCTTTTGAGTCAAACGGTTAATCCAATTCTTCATACACTTGTTATACGCCTCGGCCGGGATAGCCTTTAGTTCCTTCAGCGAATTTTTTTGTATGTCCTCAATCGACTTATGACGCGTTCCCCGGAGCGGATATTTACGTTTCGTAAACAGAAAAAAGTCACAGGATGCCAAATTTGGTGAAATCGGTGGTTGTGCGATGACTTTTGTTTCATGTTTGGCCAAAAACTACGTCACAATCACGTTGTTTTTGCAAAAAATTCAGGTATTTTGGTACGAATCTGGCAGCGACGCGTTTCATAACCAAAACATCAACCAAAATGTGTACAGTCGATCCATAACAGATGTTGAGTGTCTCTGCTATCTTTCTAATGCCAACACGATGATTTTCGAGCACAATTTCCATAACTTTTTCGATGTTTTTGTCGTTAACAGAGGTGGATGGACGACTTGCATGAGGCAAGTTTTGTACGATTTCACGACCCTCTCTGAATGCTTTATGCCACTCAAATACTTGCTTGCGTTTTCGTTAGAGTAGAGTCCTCAAAACCCTTTTGTAACATTTTGAATGATTCCGTTGCCGTTATGCCATTGGAACACACAAAATTTCAAGCAAAACAAACTTTTCGCATTGTAAATAAGCAGCTGTCAAACATAGACTAATTATCGCATCCCGCTCAAACTTGGCATGCATGCATGCATGTCAATGACAGTTACAGCCAACTTAAGAAGAAGAAGAAGAAAAATTACCGATTCGGTTTAAATCCAACAGTCCGGGTCTATTTCAATCGGATGGTATATATAATGGGACAATGGAAGGTGGCTATGGTGAAAGGTTTCAATGCGCCGTGTACCAGCTAGGGGAAGCAAGCGAAGGGGAGGCAGGGGGAAGAGCAGCAACGCGCCGGGTACCAACTAGTCTATACTAATATTATAAATGAGAAAGTAACTCTCTCTGTCTGTTGGGACCTTGGAGAACGACATAGGCGACTTTTTGTCGCGACAACAAAACTTGAAGGTGATGAAAGTTTGTATGGAAAACCAATGAATAATAAATATATTAAGAACATCGGGAAAAATAATGTCCTGTCAACAACGTCGCGCGGGGGGCCAGCTAATAGTATATAAATTTTTTTTTATTTTAGAAGTCGAACTTCATGTAGGGCCCTTGTCGAAGCATCTTTGCCATTAAACGAGTACACACCTTTATATCAGCAAAGTCATAATTATAGAACTTATATATATACATGTATATATTTTTCAGTTAACTTCTCAAATATTAAGTATCTATCTACAAGTATATCAGATACAGTAGCTTTAAATACAGCAGCAAATTTCCCCACCAAACTTAAGTGCAGACAATTCAATTGAACCGCAACCGAATCGATTCGAATCGAATCGCATTTCACACAAATGCTATTATCGATAACGTCCAATCCAGATAGGCGAACGCAGCTGATCAGCGTTCCCACTTGAAATTTGTGGGTTTTTGTGAGGTATTTGATAACGCTGATCAACAAAACCGACAACCAGCCATTAACTTTAACTTCAAATTAAATATGATTGAGATTTTTAGTATTGTATTTTAATTTTGTGTCTAAATTTTGTGAATTTTTTTGTTGTTTATGTTGCGAGTAGTTATCGTTTGAAATATGTAGTACTCTTTAATTATTTTTGCGTCGTTGTATAGCACGTCGCTAAATTATAAGCGATTGTAGCGATATCGAACTGTTTTAAGTGAATTTGAGAGTTTCTCACGGCACAACGGAATTTCCGAGTTTTATGCATGATTCTAGATTTTCAAGTAGTCAAGTTTTAACTATTTTTTTTTTTTTTTCAAAATTATTATGTAGTAGTTATACATGTTGTCATGTTTATTGGTAGATATTGACTTGATTTATTGTTATCATTAAAAATCACTCTAAAGGCTTCTGTAGTTTTAGATTTTGTTGAATAAATCAGGCGCTCGTTGAAGGTCAATTTAATCCAGCGGCTAGTTGGCCCATTGCGATGCGATTTGTCTTACGTTTTATTAGACGGAGGGTATCTGGGTGCTCTGGGCCATTGAAAATATCTCGTAGAGTCAATGAAACGTGCCAAATCATGCAGTACCAGGCTTTTCAGGCTTTCAAAGAATGGTTTCTCGAGCAGTCAGCACAAACGATTTATTACAAATGCTACAAAGTGTTTGATACTTTCCAGCACCTCTTCATCACCATAGCTACGACAGCAGTTCTGTTAGGGGACCTGCATCTGTTGAGCCATTTGGCCAATGTTAGGACTGCCCTCAACATTCTGATCCTTTTTTTTTTTGTGAAAGTGAAACAGCTTGGACTTCCGCTTCGGTCTTTATTCAGGCCAGAATATTATTGAGACAAGACAGTCCAGAGCGCAGTCGCCCAGACTGTCGCTGAATCTCTGGTGATTCTAGTTAATGCTGAGAGTGTCTCTTAAAAATACCTGCACTGCAAAAGTCGCTGGCGCACTCGGCTGCCATTTTGTTACTTGGCATGTCAGAATGGCTTGAAACTCAGCTGAGTTCAACTGAGTGCCGTTGGACTTGATTTAGGGCTGTCACCGTTTTGAGGTTTAGTTAGTCTTCAATACTGATTATTTGTTTTTACCATAGGATTACATAAACTTCATAAGAACTTCTTGAATTATAGCACTAGAATAGCATTTCAAATTATGTACGTCAAGTGTTAAATCTCTAGTTCCTCAAATAAGGAAAATTCAGCTAGAAACCAGTGTTAAAGACTATACCAGTAAAGCGCCGCCTTCTGAAGCGAATAACTCTTTAGAACCGATTTAAAACATCAATTTTGTTGTGTCCGGTGGCTGAAAGTCAATGAATTTGCTATTCAAAACCGATACTACGCGTTTGTATGCATTATTGTGTCCAGCGCTTTGTATAGGTCAGCTCTCGTATAAATCTTAGCTAAGCTTAACACTCGAGCGCACATTCCAGTCCTATCTGGCGCTGCACCAGCAACAAGGGGCGTGGCCAATCGTTCATTAAACTGTTCCCATTGCATTAGCGCATGGTTATAATTTTTGGAGAATTGCAGCCACATCATTGTCGCAGATATTGTGAGTTCCATTGCTGTGTTATATTTCGATGTGGCTGCATTCTGTATTACTGTGATATAGAAAGAAAAACATCGAATTGTTAGGCCAAAAGTATGGGTTGCAAATAATCTTATAAGAAAAATTAATATTCGGTTGACGTTTCTACATAAAATTATATCGAATAATTTTGCAAATACTCACACAGCATTGTGTCACTTTTTGTCTTTATCCACGATGCTACGACCAATGTGCGAAACATCAAAAACAAGCTTACTTAAAATGCTTGCTATAAACATTTTTTTTTTTTTTCATTAATTTATTTTATTTTCATTTTGTTTGGCTGCCGTTCAGATTTGACCATCAGAAGCTATATAATATGGTATTGTCGTCGGAACCAAATGTGCATGTGCAATTTCAGCTTAATCCATTCAGTAGAAGTGGGTCAAAATTGAGTTAAAAGCTTTTACTTTAGGCCTCGTGTCGGCATATTTGTGTATCTGAAGTTATTTTACATAACAACAAATTGTATAGAAAACATATCTCAACCCGTCAAATGAGATAGTAATAGTGGGTGTCTCAAAAGAAAGTGATCCATGTATATGCAAGTGATCCATTCGAATATTCGTAATTTATAGTATAATACCAAAGCATGAGGATCATATAGCTTCTAGTTTACACATATTTCAAGTCGTAAACCATTGTTTATGACCTCCACCCTGACTCATTGATATTTCTCTTGTTCTTGACTCTCCGTCCGTCTGTCCATCTGTCCTTCTGTCCATACGACTGCTTTTCAATGCTACTGTCAAGTTTTAATACGAACGTTCAACTCCAAAGTAATGGTACTAAGCGTAGTACTACATGGCGAATTTTCATTTTTTATATTTATAAGTTCTTTGCCCTCTCGCGTTTGTAGATTGCAGTTGCAGTTTTCGTATGCATCACCTTTAACTTTGGTGGAAGCGAAGCTTCAGTACTCCATGCAAAATTTCAAAACGTCTTTCAGCTTAATGAGTTCCAACGCAAAACAAAAAGAAATATTTTTAAACGAAAAAAACAAAAAACAAAAAAAAACAAAAACAAAAATCAGAGTAGATACTTTAGCTAAAAGTACCAAAAACACACAACAAAAATGTAAGCGTGACATTACATTCTACATTTGAAGTTGGTTTTGGCCGTTGTTGAAAAGTATACCACATAAAAAATGGTGAGTCTTTACGAGTACTACCTCTTAAGCTGGTATATCGGCATATCGACTTGGAGATCTTGAACCATTGCCAGTTCTAAAAAGTCTGCGTACGGATTTTATGAATGAATCGTTGAAAACTGAGAGTTTTAATACTTAGCAGTGCTCGTATTAAAACTCACACGTACGGACAGACAAGTGGAGGAAAATTTGTAATTTTTTAAGCCAGACAGACGGACATGGCTTTATCGACTCGTCTCGTCTCGTCTCGTCGAGTTGATTAAGAGTACATATATAATTTCTACGTTGCTATAGTATGTTATATACATTATATACATATTTTTGTGCAGCGTATAATGATACGAGTACTACAATATTATTCGCAACTTAACAAATAAAAATGTACAAAAAAAAGCTTTGTTGCTTTTTACTAGTTTCCTTAGCTATGAACACACATTTTAACTTATCTTATAAAAGATAATCAAATTACATACTTGTGACATCTAAATTGATATGTTTTCGAAAATGGGTTAATAAGTTAGACCCTCCTTTTTAAAATAGGCATAAATAGTATGAATTGTAAGTATGAATAGTATGAATTGTAAGACTGAAATTAAAACCAACAACCTCAAAAACTTTCAGATACAAAAATTTCATTTACTAAAGATAGTATTTGGTTTTTAGACTCTTCAAACGCAGTCTGAATAGTATTTAAGCATTTAAGGAGGCATCATAGACCACCTAAAGAATATAAATTCTTGATCAGCTCACATCGAACTAACCATGTTCGCCTGTCTGTTCATCTCTTTGTCCATCTGTCTATCCGTCTGTCCCCTATCTGTGTGAATCAAAACCAGTTCCTCAGATTTTAAGATATCGATATATGTTCTGAACGTATATCACAATAACTATGCCACGCCCACTCTCATGAATAGCTTCCATACAAACATATCGCTCACTTTTCGGTATTTGTATGAATAACTTTTCTATTACAGTCAACATCAACTTGAAATACGATATGATGACATTAATTTGTTAGATGCTTGTGAAGACTATTGAAGCTTCGGTTCTAACGAAGAGTTAATGTTTTCTCTTGGTTATATGCCTCTCCAAAAAAAAATATAATGTAATTTCTAGAGAAATCGACACTGAATTGTTTACTAATAAGGCTTATACAATAGTTTAAGGTTTTTTAATTTTGTTCAGTTAAAATTTAACTGCCAGTTATTGCACAGCATACACAAGCGAAATTGAGTAAGTAAGTTTTAACAGAAGATTGAAAATCTCACCATACAATTTGACTAAATAAATTCCAGATAACTGACTTGAATTTGACAAAGTATTTTGGTTAAAGAAAAAAGAGTTTTACTGTAAATGCGGTAGTAAACTGAACTTTCGTTAAGTTTACTACCACTTCTATTTGAAATTTATAGCTATTTGAAGATCTCATTAATGCATCATATAAAATACGTGATCACGTGCTGTTATGGTTTAAATTTTGGCACTCAGTTTTGAGCCACATCAACATATCTGATCGAGCTGAAATTTGATAAGCTCAAGTGGCGAGAAGCGTGTTTCAGCGCATAAATTTAATGTAGTTGGTAGCTGCTAACTTGATATTAAATAGTGTAAATAGTATTCTAAAAATAAAATCTGAAAATGCCTACCGCGAAAATCTATTCATAACGAATTTCTTAAGACGATTTTCGAGTGCGGCAGAGCAAATTCTATAAGAAAAAAATATGGCTTCGTAAGAACATTTTGGCTGTAAACTAGTGTAATTGTCGCAAATCCTTTCTACTTTTCTGCTATTTCTTCATTTTTTAGCATTGACACTTTGACATAGTTATTTGTTACGTACAGGGTGTTGTAAAGTATGGCGCAGATGGAAGTTTTTTATTGTAAACTAGTGTTATCAATGTTCTGCTGTATCTTTCAAACTGCTGTATCTGAAAAAGCTATTAACATCTTTACCGACGGTTCTAAGCTGGATGGCCGGGTAGGAGAAGGTGTATTTTCACCGGATGTGGAGTATGACTCTGTAGCGTTGATCCGGCGGAGATGCTAGCTATTCAGGAAGCAACACACTTCTACGGTCATACTCACATATCTTGTATCTTCTCGGACAGTCAGGCTGCCCTGAAAGTGCTGAACTCTTTCCGAGTAGCTGCGGTAGAAATTGAAAATATAGTTGGTATCACAAGCTGGCCTATGCTGGCCTAAGTGACAATGTCGAGTTCATCCATGTTGACCATCATAACCTAACCTATGCTGAAATTCCTTTGAAATTCCTTACTAAGAATCATATTGATCTATGTGCGACAACTAGCAAGGGGTCAGTCGGCTTAACCTGCAAGGTATGATCTAAAACTAACCGAACTTTTAATTTAAATCAACGAACACGTAGCGCCATCTATTAAATGTTGGCAGTGTACATTTTTCTTCTTTCCATAGCAGCTAAGTTCATGCTAATCGTTCAAAAGGTTACAAAATGACACAAGTTTTAATAACAACAGTTTTTAAAGTTAAATGGTGTTTTTTAACTCTCTAAAAAATTTGCTAAGTCTTACGAATTGTTAAAAAAAAAACGTTTATGATGATGATTGTATGAGTCGTTCTCAAGTTTACACGTGGTTTACACGATTCAAAAACCGTCGTGATGATTTAAATGATGATCCAAGTCCTGGACGACCCGAAGCCGAACTAATCGTGCTGAGTTAGTGGAAAATTAAATAATCGCTATCGATGCAAATTTCAAATTACAAAATACTAACTGAAGATTTGGGTAACAGAAAGGTGTGTGCACGTTTTGTTTCACATCAGTTAAATGATGATCACAAAAATCGCTCGTGTAGAGCATTGCAAAGACATCATTTCAACAGCTGAAAACGATTAAGATATTCTTGTCTCGATCATAAGTAGCTGGTGATGACAAATGGTGTTTTAAATATGATGCTGAAACTAAGCAACAAACTGCAGAATGAAAGTCAAAAGACGAGCCTAGAATCTAGAATCAAGACAAAGTTGTTAACTTGCTCTGATTGCAAGGGTATTTTTATTGTTCACAAGTAATTTATTCCAGAAGGTCAAACTGTCAATGGAGAATATTATTTACAAGTTTTACATCGTTTGTGTTCGAAAGCGCTACCGAGAGTTAGGCCCGAATATTCACAAGAACAAAAAAAGTCAATGAATTTTTTATGAAAAAAAAACGAACAACCACCCTCCGTATTCGCCTGATCTAGCACCGTGTGATTATTTTCTCTTGCCAAAAATGAAAACTGCAATGAAAGGCGCCTTTTACGATGACATTCTAGCCTTGTATGGCTGACCTGTGTCAAACAGCTGCTAATGAATATGCCAAAAAGCGAGTTTAATAAAAAGTCTATGGATAATTTGGTTGAGCGTTCCAAACGTTGTATTGAGTTCGTATTGGATCGTATTTTGAATAAATATTAGCTTTGAAACATGAAAACATGCTTGGTTTATTTTAAGGCTTCAAAGTTCGGTTATTTTTAGATCGCAACGTGTATGTGTAAACTCTATTAAAGTGTCAGCCGGCGTAAACTATGGCAAAATTCATAAATTTTCTCTTTTAATTATAGGAATTGTTTTAAGTGAAGGTTCTTCAAATTTTGCAGTTAAATTTTAACTTTCTGTTCTTCTGTCGGTTAACAAACACTTTCCTTTTATGTTTATTGTGCCCTAACTGACAGTTAAATTTTAACCGAACTTTGTAACCATTCAGCTTGGCTAGTTAGTATTAATTCTATATCACATAGTTATGGATTTATGTACTTTTGAAAACCAACAATTTGAAGTACTTTAGTAAAAAAAACTTTCGAATAAAAGAAGAAAATTAAATAAACGCAATAAATTGTTTGATTTGTAAATAGTTTCTTGTGTGTATTTTTTATTTTTTGGTTTCGAAATTCGATTGTTTAATATTTTTTGCTAATACTTAAAACTAGAAAAAAAAATTCACTCTTAGACTAATTCCTATAACTAAAAAATAGCTACACGATTGGACAAAAAAAAAAGTTGTTGTTCTTAAGCTACTTATACAATATATTTTTTATGTACAACATAAATCAGTTAATTTATCAAATATCGAAGACGAAAAAAACTTTGTTACTAAAATTAATATAAAAAAAAAGAAAAAAAAAGTGTTTTAAAAAAAAAAATGTGTTTTTCTTAAACTAAAAAAGTGCATTTCGAAGACTGACTGCTCTTGAAGCAAGAAAGAGCCTATCTGGTTTTGTTTTTCAGTTTATCAGTTTTTTTTTTTCAGTTTTTGTGAATTGAACTATAAAGGAGCGCGCTGAGCAGGACATTTTACACACTAATTTTGAAACATTTAGGCGATCGCACTTGCTGGCGATACATATAAATGAAAATTGCCTTGATGGAGATGCTGCAGATGATGTGTGAAGTTTTTCTTTGCTTGAGCAACTGTGGCGGACGAACGAACTCAACACACGATTTTATGAATCGAGCATAAAATTTCGCCGGAATCCATGCATCCTATAATTAATAACTGTGCTGATGCGTTTCTTGACACTGCTAGCTGCTGTCCGGAATTTGCAGGCCGGAATTTATATTTCTATATATAAATATTTTTTTTTGTAGCAAGGAATTGAATTTGTAGTTCGTTGAGTAAGGATTTCTTTGCTGCTGCTGTTCATTTTGCTTAACACTATATCACATTGTATAAATATTTGTTTAGTTGTTGTTGTTGCTTTGATTGCACCGTTGTATGGCGCCGCCGTAGACGCCTTGGACGTCTTCGACGCCGTAGCCGGAATAACACCGCTGCCATTTGGTGTGACGGATTTGCGCTTTGCCGACGGCATTCACGCTTGCTGCAACGATGTCTTCTCTCTCTCTCTCTCTCTCTCTCTCGCCATACACTCACACACACACACTCACCAATGCTGTATCGCATTCCGGCGACGTATAGCGGCAACGATGCATCGAATGGTTTTTTTGTTCTTTTTTTTTGAATTTTTTTTTTGTTTTTCATTTACGCCATGGCACAATACCGGACAACCTCAACTGTGCGTGAAACTTCCACAGCGAACAGCTAAAGTTGTCATCGGCGCCGCTTCAGTATGGACGCCAAACGGTCTTTTGCTGTGCCACCGCATTCTTCAATTTGGTAGCCGTCGGCAGCGTCGTTGTCTCCGGTGAAGTTTGACGCGGTTGTACCATTTGCATGGTCGATTCATGAAACAGTGGCTTCAACGCCGATGGTGCCTTCAGATCGCAACGCATACGCAGCGGCACCGCAATCTGTTGCGTTGGTGAGGAACGCGTTGAATCAATGGATTTATCCAGATCGTATTCGGATTTGACAACATCGATTTGCTCATCATCCGAATCGGCATCCGAGGCGGACTGTTCATGTATGGAATTCGTTTCAATGGACGTATTCAGCTTGAGCATGACATGCTGTTGCGTTGGCGACGATGATGATGGACGCGATGAGGCGGGACTGATGTGTGCGACACTGCCGAGATGTGAATCGTTGGTGGAGGCGGAGGTGTTGTGTAAACCGGCAGCAGCTGCAGCGGCGGCATTGCGTGCACGCAGACCAGCAGCGGCGGCAAAATTATACGGATGTATGGGATGGAAGGCAGCAGCGGCAGCAGCAGCATTCTTCTGATGCAGCAACTCGGGATGCGTTGAGGCAGCAGCAGCGGCAGCAGCAGCCGCAGCAACCGGATTAAATGGAAACTGTGGCATACCATAGGCAGCGGCAGCGGCCGCTGCAGCCGCAGCAGCAGCATTAGCATTAGCGGAACCAGGCGGTGACGGTAACATAACAGCGCCCGCATTGGGCAATGCAGCACCCGGTGCACCCGTTGGTGGTGGTGTAATCTGTGCACCATGATGATAATCAACATTGGTCGGTCCACCAGCAGCAGCAGCGCTGGCTGGTAGCACTGTTGCTGTCGCCGCTGACGATGATGATGATGTCGTTGTTGGTGAAGTCTTCGAGAGCGCTGGATGATGCACGGCAGCAGCAGCTGCCTGATGGCGGAAATAATCAGCATAACCGTAGGTCATATAGGCAGCATCTAGCCAAGCGGGATTGAGCATGAAGGGATTGAAAGCACCAGGATGTGGATAACCGTAACCTAAGTGAAAAAACGTATAGAGAAGAGCAGGGAAAATTTAAAAGTTAGTAAAATTATAAACAAAAATCATAAATAAAAGTAGTAATAATAATAATAATAATTTAAAAGAATATTTAAAAAAAAAATCGAAAGTAATTATTTAAAGCATAAAAATAGGAGTTGGCGAAGATTTTGCGAAACTGAATTCGATAAAATGTTGAATTTTTTTTTCCATTTGACATAATTTGGCAATTTGATTGGGCATATGAATGAGTTTAAATTAAACATTTTATCGAATTCGCAACTTCTTGCCGAAGTTGAAAACCGGAACATGACGGGATATTGTTCTCCTTCGGAATAGATAGATTTGAATTGTTTAAACAAAACGAAATGAATTGAATTGAATAGAAAAACAAAAACAAAACAAACTAAAAAACTCACTTTGCTTACTTCTTGGCTCACGTGGCCCATCGACTGTCACCTTGATGGCTTTCGAATAGGAGGCTATCTGCACTGGATATGTTGCTATCGTTATGGTCAGCGTAAACGATTTACCGCGTCCGGAACGTCCAACAAAACGTAGATCATTGAATTTGGCCACCTGGTTCTTCATAATGGCCGTACAATTACGCAGCTCACCGCAATAGTTTTCATCGTTGCCGCATTTTATCGAAACGAGCGTACCGTCGGGCACATCATCCAATGCGATCACCTTAAAAGCACCCGGCAAGGATTTATTTGAACGCCAATGATTTGGCAATGCACTGCATAGTATGGATGGTGAACCAGTTTGTGCTAGCTCGCCGTGATATTCCTGTAGCATTTCATGTAGACTAGCAAACATTTCGGTCATGGAGGAGGGCATTTTGGCGGAGTTGTTATTGTTGTTATTGTTACTGCTACTATTATTGCTACTGCTACTGCTGTTGTTGTTGTTGTTGTTATTGCTGGTACTATTATTATTATTATTATTGGTGTTGCTACTAGCGCATATATTATCCGGCGTTGAGCTGCCCGTAGAACTGGCCGTGGAATGTGTACTCGTATTATTTAAAGATGTTGCAGCCGTATTGTTGCTGCTGTTGCTGGATTGCAATTGATGCGTATGATGTTGTTGTTGCTGATGATGATGATGTTGCTGCTGATGATGATGATGTTGATGTTGGTGATGTTGTTGCTGTAGATGATGTTGCTGCTGCTGTTGACTAGCCGCGGCTGCTGCTGCTGCTGCAGCTAATACTTGTGTATGTGCCGGTGTTGCAACCATGGTGGGTCCAGCAGGCAAATGCATTTTTAGCAAAATATTGCTTAAATCCAAATTGTGGCGGCGTAATCCTTGTTTGTTGTAAGTTTAATTATTTTTACACACACACATGTATAAACACAGCAAAAAAAAAAAATAACTTTTTATATACTATATTTAGTTCGTTCGTTTGTTTGCTATACGTGCCAAAAAAAAAAAAACTTTTTTTCTTTTTTTGTATCTTTAAGATACAAATTTTTTTTTGTGTATTTCGTATTTTATGCGTTTGCAGTTCTTTACGCTTTGACTTGCACTCAAAGAATGTTCACAACTTGTCGCGCGATTTATGTTTTCACTTTTCCTTTCAAATCCGAAAACAACAACCACAGAAGAAAATTTCGCGTTTTCAAAAAAAAAAAAAAATCAAAATGAAAATTCGAAAACGTTCGCCTAGAATATTGGTCGTTTGACGCTCTTTTTCTCTTTTACACACAACGTACGTCAGTTTCGTTGCTTCTTAACACGTTCAAGTCGCTGTGTGAACTGATTCTCTGCTGCGATCGTCACCAGTATTTAAAGTAAAAATTGTGTCGTTGCCGCTGCTGTCGCTGCTGCCGCTGCCGCCGCAGCACGCCTTTCCGTCAGTCCGTCCGTCCGTCCGTCCGCCCATCCAACCAACCAACCATCCATCCATCCGGCCGTCTGTCCGTCCGTCCGTCCGTCCGTCCGTTTGTTCGTCCGTCTGTCTGTCTGTCTGTCTGTCTGTCTGTCTGTCTGTCTTTCCGTTCATACAACGGTTCGTCCATTTATCCATACATCCATCCATCTATCCATTCGTGCGTGGAAGCGGTTGCTGGGTTTGGTTGGTCGATTGGTTTGCCTTTTTGGTACGTCCCCGCGTCCACAAATACAACCGACGGAGTAGTGGTAGCTATATTACCTAGGAGAAGTGTATGAGCGAGCGAGCGAGCGAGCGCGCTAAGCTAAGGGTGCACAAGCAACAACAACAACACAAAAGCGGTTGACGACGACGACGACAACGACGACGATAGCAGCAACAGCAGCAGCAGCGGCAGCGCACACAATAACAATTGACTGAGGCTAACGGATGGCCAGACTTATGGACGGACGTTTATACATACGGACAGACCAACAGACGGACGAAGGAGCGCAAGCAAACGTACGTACAATTTCTGAGCTGAGGCAGGTATCAAGCAACCACCATTGCCGCCGCAACAACAACCACAGGAAAAATTTCCCATTTTTCCATTGCGGTATACACAAACACATGCAAACGTTTGCGCGCGCGAGAGCGTACGAGTGAGCGAAAATATACAAAAAAAAAACAACAAACAAAAAAAATTCAACAACCAAAGAAAAAAAAACTAACGAAGGGCGCAAAGTGAAGGCGCGTTGTGGGCAAGGAGCAACAAAAAAAAAAATAAACACAAACAATTTTTATATGCGCGCTCTTGTGAGCGTATAATTTTTCACTTGCGCGCTCTCTTCATATATATATATATATATCGTATGGGGTGAGTATATTGGAATTGCAGTAAAAAAAAGAAAGAATAAACAAATAACAACAACAACAACAAGAGGCAGACACAGGCAGGTCATAAAACAATTTTACACTGACTGACATTGAGCGTTTGAGTGTGAATGATATGACTTGACACTACCACACTCTCTCTCTCTCTCTCTCTCTCTATCCCTCTCTATCACTCACACACGCACTCTCTCTACGTCCAGTAGATGCACTACGCTCCTTGCTAACACAACACATTACACATGTATGCGTGAGCGTACAAAATAGGAGCACGGCAGGCGTCCAAACGGCCGGAAAAATTGTAGTAGTACAAATTGCAAAAAAAAAAAAAATAGAAAATATAGCAAAAATATAGAAAAACTGCTAAGAATTCAGCAAAAATCACAGCAGCGCGCAACAGTTCCAACTGCGTGAACAGTAAGACACTGTAAAGGACCAAGCAGCAGAGTGCTTGCTGTAGGCACCCAACGGTGTAGGAGTGAGCCTGGAGCAGTGAGCCTGCAGTGTGCGCTAAACGAGAGAGCGAGTAAATGAGCGAATTTCTACTTGCAACATAAATGCTGCAGGATCAATTAGCCAGCTTGAGAGTTTTAGTATTTATTACTAACTATAGTATATGTAATTAGATTTTTTCTTTTTTTTTTACCAATTTAATACTCGTTAAGAATGATCATTCTGATAGCATATGTATATCCTTTATCCTATGTTTAATAGTAGTATGTCGCTTTTTGATTTGAACATGCGAGATGTGTTCAAAATAGGGCGCGATCCCTAAGTAATCCATCTCCATGCAGAAGTAAAAAATCACAGATGGACAAGTCTGCTGAATACGGTGATGGCTGAGCCATGCTTTCGGAGTTGATTTTTGGCCAAAAGATCACGAACAAGCATGGTGTTTGCAATTTCAGAACAAACTTCATTGCTACACATTTTCATGCTCAAAACTTCCGTAAAAATTGCATGGCAGGAGCCAACCGATATGCCGATATTCTCTATTCGAAACTTCTCTAATAGTGTTTCGACGCTGCGCCAAGCTTATTTACGTCAGGCATTATCATTTACAACTTCTCGGTCCTCTGCGCAGAGCTTGCATCACTTAATTATTAAAATTAAAAATTAAAATTAAAATTTTATTTTCCATTCACAAATTTTATACAGTTTCATCCAGAACACACCAAAACACCTCTTTATATATTTTATTGGAAATCTAGTAAAAATGCAAAAAGCCTGATCATGTCAACATATGTTGGGAACATGTGTACCTACATAAAAGAATAATAAAAAACCATAATAAATCGCAAGTAATTACCTCGCGAAATTTGAAGTCACCTTTTTTTAAAACCACCCGTATCCCGTAATAGCTCTATGCGTTGAGCCTATGATAGAAATTATGGAAAATGTACTTAGTTTAACTGATTTTCGAAAAATAACCTTCATTATGGTTCAACTCTAATAATTCACAGTAAATAAACAAACAAAAAAAAAAAACAAAAAACTTCTGGAGTCCAAAATGTGTGAACATCACTGATTTAAGTTTTTTAATGTCACTCTGTGTCAATCGCTCTGTCACAATCGCCAACAATTGCAACAGTATAAACAAGAGAAATTTTTTACTTCCGTAGAACAATGTTGCTCCAATACACTTCCTCCCCACTTCTCTCTTCTTCATTCAATTTGTGCAAAAGAAGTTCAGGTTCAATTGTTCTTGAGTATGATATGCGCGAAATATGAAAGTTAGCCGTGCGTTAGTGCTTGATAACGGAGCGCCCTGTGATATACATATATACATATGATGACTATATATGATGGTAAAAGAAACACACTGCCATGTAGTAAATTTTGTACTAAAATTTAGTCACATACTCGTACCATATGTATAATCTGCAAACACCGCCCAACTAAACTTAATCCTCAATGCAAGTTATGACCCTAATCAGACCATTTTTAAATTGCATTTATTGTATTGCTCGGAAACCATAAAATTTTTCGGACAGAAACTTCTTGAACAGCATTTCGCCCACATTTAGTCTTTCTCGAATTGTAAATTTTTTATCCTATTAATCTTTTTTTAACAGGAAAAACCTTGACCGTAATTTAAAAGCTATCAGTAAACTAAAAGTATACAATTAAGCTAATGATAGCAGAGCAATATAAAAAAATGCTAATTACCATAAAATTCGATGGTATCCATAAAATAATTTCCGATTGAAAGTACTTTTGTAGTGCGAACTTTTCTCACAAATTTCTTCAACAGATTTTTCGAGTTGCAGAAGTGTAATTTTTTGTCCGAATTTTTGATCAGAAAAAGAAAAAAATACTTTTCATGCTAGAAATAAAAGACTTTAGATTTCGCTCAATCGTTGAAAGAAGGTGAGACATCAAATGCATAAAATTTCTTTCCAAAAGCAAATAAATATGGTTCGGTTTGAGGATAACAGAAAAATCGTTACAAAAATTTTACACCCAAATTATAAATGTGGTTTTTGGAAAATGAAGTTTCAGAACTAATTAGAACCCAGACCAATTGTTACTGTTGATCTCACAAATGGATTTGTCAAGGAATAAACAAGTAATACACGTGATAACTTTTAATTAACAACTAACTAAGCAACCAAAATGTAAAAACTTTACTTTGAATGGAATGGAAGTAGTTCATACCACCATAATATATCTTAGGTATGAAGAGAAACTTCACTTTTTAAACACATTTTAGCTGTAATGCAACAGACTGTTAGTGCTGTTTAGTACATTATGATTAAGTTCTTGTTAGTCTGGAAGAAGATCGTAAGCCAGAAATGATTATGTACATGTGTCAACAATGTTAAGTGATGCTTTAGATTAAATGCTTGAAACATATTCCAGTCGCTGAGAGTATTTGAATGTATGTATGCTAAGTTCAATTGTGCCAGTTTAACAGATGGTTAACTTTATTGGAATGCCAATATATGCCAATTATCAATAATTTAAGATTTAAAACTTTAATTACACTTCATAGTTAGTTTAAGTATAACGTTACATGAAGTAAAAAGCCATAAACATAAATTGGAGCACATAAATTCGCTAAAGTATCAAAAGAGTTTCTAACATCTAATCTGTAAATTTGTTGTATGTCCATTGAGGGTTTAGCTGTCAGCTGCGCATATAATTTGCATAAAAACGGCCAACAGGATGTCTCATTGTCAACTAAAAGATCTTTGTCAAAAGTATTTAAATTAATATACGATATATATGCGGAATTGATAAGCCTACTTTGCTGCGACAAGAAGTTGATCTATTTTGCGTTTGTGGCATTGAGTTTGCAGCGATAAGTGACTGACTTTGCATACATTGTTCCATATTCAAGCGGTACTTCAGAGTAAGGTGGTAAAGAACACTTCAATATTTGTGAAGATTTGTGTGCTTCATAATATCATTTTTTTGGAATCTGCAGATTAACATAGTCTTAGTCTTAGTCGGAAATCAATTTATACAATTAAATTACTTCAAAAGCCAAATTTTAATGCATAATAGCGACTTTGTCAGCAAGTTTGCCAAATAATGCACATTGTTTCTTCACTCAATTTTGCCAGAAGATTTGAAAAAATGAAAAATGTCAAAGTGTATTGCCAAGTTTTGCGGTTCTGCCAAATCGAAACGTTTTAGTTGACAAGTTTTCTCCATAAATTCGGTGCGAAATCATTTTTCAGACATAACAAAAGGCATAGATTAACCTAAGAACTGTACGACTTCAAATCGTTTAATTGTTTGAACTGTGAATTTTAGGTATCAGCACTTTGCTCCAGACGTTCTTGAATTCAAGAAACGTTTTAAATAACGGTTGGTTTGAGAAACTCAGTTGTTGATTGAACTACGCACTGGGACCTCAGTAATTTTATTAAAGTCCAAAAGTATTTTAGTTTATTTATTGAAGGTTTTTGTATGTATATACTTGTATATACTTGTAAACGCACCTCCGGTTCCTCCGGTTTGGATTTGCAAATTATCACAAAAATGAGCCACAAAGTCTCTGATGACTGTGGCCTTGCGCTCTGAAAGAACTACAGAATAGATATAGATCCAATTATCCAATGAAAATTAAACGACATTTTATACCAGCTAAAAAAAAAATGTACAAAAATCTTCTTAGGAAAAGTAGGAAGAATACTATAAAAAGTCTATAAAATACTGTTTTTGAATACTAGATTCTGACAGATAGATGCTCATCTAGATAGATTCTCAGTTTCAGATTCTGACTTGCATTCGTCATTCGGCACCTTTGCGCGAAGGGAACATAGTAAATCTAAATAAGTAAGAATGCATGACTTCATATTCACGACTTCGAAATGTCCGAAATTAACGAAATAAAGTGGATTCCGACTGTGGGATCTTGAAAAAGTCTGCAGATAAAACATAAAAAGCTCTATGGCAGGCGTGGTGGAATTAGCATGTCACAAAATTTTAAATTATACACTATATGCATATAGACAAGATGTATCTAACTATACAAGTTTGATAGTTCTCTCCATCGCTTAAAGTCTCTGAGTTTCGTTGTTTCATATTACTAGACAGACGGACATAGCTATATCGATTCAGCTGGCGTTGCTGATCAAGCATATAAAGACGTAATTAAACGTTTGTTTCGTTGGACAAAGAGTTTAAAAATGTGCATTAGGCATATGATTCTTACTTCTATCACTTAAATTTGCACGAATACCCTTATCTAGCTAAATATGTACAGACATTTGCTAAGGCATACTATAATGTAGTTTGATTTCGATTCACAATTTCCATGATGTTCTGAGTTTGTTAAAAACTTTCGAACGAAATTCAACTCATCCCTACAAGTTTAAGCCAATTCTTTGGCATAGTGGAGAGAGCAATAACACCTTTGGATTCTAAAGTTCAAGTTTTGAAACGCAAATATCTCGAAACTGATTGCTAACTTTGAAAAACTGTGAACACCATTAAACTAGTTAATTTTGTGGACTAGCTCAGTGTAACTAAAACTCTGTGTAAACAAAATTGAAAAATATTAACTTCGATTAGTTTTTATTTTAGTTTAAGTTCTTGAGATTTTTCATTTTTCATTTTTCATTGGCAGCATAAAAATAGAGAGACTTCATTATGCAAACCACAAGAATTTCGAAGTTAAGCCTCAATTCATACTCTGCTTCAAGCACAGAGACACAGACAGAGACACAGACAGAGACACAGACAGAGACACAGACACAGATAAGAATATCCGCCATTGTGTAAGCACAGCTCGAGATCATATTTCAGCTATAAAATTCTATTAATGAATTATCATTTACCGCAGCTAAAAGATGAATGAATTTTTAGGTGTTTAATAGGTAGAAATTTTAAGCCTTTAACCCTAACTTACAAGTTGCCTAATAACAGGGTTAAGCGCGATCAGAGCCGAGCCGAGCCGAGCCGATCAGAGCAGCGTACTTTTCACTAAGCTGAAGCTATAAAAATATGCCGGACTGAGATTAGTGCAGATTAATGGTGTGTTAATTTGTGTATTAGCCAAACAGCCCACGAACGGAAGTGTGTATGCGCAGTAGTAGGAGTGCGGAAGTAAATTATGATAAGGAGGTCAATCTGTGTGAAAGCAACATTGTACCGAAGAAAATAGAAATTTTATTGACAAAACTGTTGGTTTTGGGTAAGCGCAATATTTTGGCAGCACAATAAGGGGCAGAAATGTGCTGTCCAACACAACACAGATTGGCGTTGAGTTATTTTCCCCGCATGTATTGTATAGAAAATATCCTGGCGGAAGCCAACCAAAAATATGTCGCGTGACGTCGCAGTTGAAGTCGCGTCGCATCGCATCGCGTCGCGTCGCATCGCATCGCAACGCGCTGCGCAGGAGGGAGTCCGCGAGCCAAGATGTCATAGAAGGCTCAAATGGAATTGGAACTGCTGTTTGCTGCTTGCTGAGTACCACAGAAAACACGCACGCACGCACGCAATTTACTTCCAGTGACCGAACGAGCAAGCGAACAAACGACGGACAGCACAGGACACATCACAACACACAACATACAACAGTAAGAGCAGCAGCAGCACTCAAAAGTCTATGTGCGCGTGCAACAAGGACATCGAGCTGCTTTTCTTACTCAAAATTTTCCAACGAAAAAAACGGAAAAAAAGTATTTTCCTACAATTTTTTTTTTTTTTTTGATTTTTATGAGCTGTAGTGAACTTAACTGAGAGCTAGCAACTTCTCCTGCTGGTTTTGCGTGTGCCCAGCGCACAGGATGAGCACTTGCTGCTGTGTAGCAAGAAAAATATAAGAAAATTGTGTGTGTTTTTTTTTTTGTTTTGTATTTCTCTTGTGTCTTTAGTTATACTAGTTGAAGTTGAGTATCTTGAGCGTAAATTTGAGAAACGAAAAGCGAGCGATTCGTTCTGCTCAGTGTGCGCATTCTGTTGCTCATTCATCGCCCGCTGATCCGTTGATGTTGTCACTCAGTTGTCGTTGGTCAGTCGTCGTATGCGGACCGTTTAGGACAGTAGTCGCTATGCTGTCTGTCAAGGACATAGAGAGTTATCTACAGTCGTACGTACGTACGTATGTACGTTCGTCTCGATCTATGAGCTAAGCGCGCGCGCATCCTGAGACGACACAGGACGCGTGTAACTGCTAACAAGCATGTCATCGCCTTTTAATTTAGAGCCGAAGTATTTCTTCTTATGTGTATCTTTAAAACTGCTTATATTGTTGCTAATTTGTTAGTAGTTATGAAATCTTCATTTATGTTTTTGCTTTGCAGTAGAAGTTTTCAATGGAGAGAGAATATGTATGTGAAAAAGGCAGAAGATACTAACAATTTCATAGATACTTTAATTGTGGGTGGCTATTCTCGACTATTCTACCATATACTACAATAGTTCTTCAGCGCATTACATTACATTACATCATTTGAAGTACTTACCCCACCTAATGCTGTAGTTTGTTCAAGAACCGAAGTATTTTATGTAAATTTGAAATACGTTTTTAAACTTTCAAAAGCATTTTTGTGTACATCAAAAGTATTACACAGAAAAGTGGTACTTCGTACCAAAGCGCAGTGTAAATTGGTTGCAATGATTCACAAAATAATACTATAGAAAATAATAATAATGATGGAAACATATTTTCAAGAAGCAAACAGAAGAAACAAATTTTTAGTCATAACTTCACTTCATAAATTTCTGGACTTCCCTGTAACAATTGTTTTTTGCTTTTATATATTTGAATACCAGATACTTCCAATAAAAATATATCATTAGATGGAGATAATAAATGTAAAATAATTTGCTGTAACAAAATTCATTTTAAATAGATCGAAATATGAAATATGCTGAACTGAATGCCTTACTAAAAAGTCTTTTCTCATAAAAGTTTCTTAAACGAGTAAGGAAGTACAATTGTATCTAGTATATATCATGTAATATCGAACTCTATAATAAAAGTACTTGTATTTACTTTACGCTCCTTTAGAATTTAGCACTTTGTGGTGATAATCCTGTTGCAAATTATTATTACAAAATAAAGAGACCACACATTTTGCTCTTAGATACTTTTTCACACTATTTATGAAGTTACTCCATGCTGGGTTTCTTATCTGGAATATGAACCGCTGTTCAATTTCATTAAAATGTTTCATTTTGTCACTTTTAGAAGGACTTAGCGATTTGGTTTCATTGGATCAATTTATTCGTATGGTAGGTAATCTAGGACAGTGGGGATGATCTTCATAATAGAGAAACTAAATATCGACTATGATATTGTTATTCTTTAAAATTTCTTTCTAACTTCCGTTCTAGCCATGTGTATTCGTCAATCTGTACTGATTATGAGTCACAAAACTACGCGATTTAGACTCTTTAGGTGTCGTACTACTTGCGAAGAGACTTTTAGATTGAACACCTACAAAACTTCTTTCGCATTTTTTGACAGCGGAAATACCAATATGAATGGAGAATGATTCGTCTTGCGTCTGGCGGTTGGTTTTACGAATTTCTCCGAAGACTTCCGGCAAACAAATAGTCGTGTACCACACAGAATTGACCGTCCAACGTTGCTCAAGCGGAACAATGGCCACATGACCCATTTGGTGGAAGAAACAGGCGATCATTTGCTTCGCTGTGCTTCTTCCACGAACAACTTTTGCTGGATTTGGCTCGTTTTGGAATACCCACACGGTCGATTGTTGTTTTGTTTCCGGCTCATACGCATATATGCATGATTCGACGCCTGTCACGATTTTATATACGTCTTTTGAAGCACCACGGTGGAACTCTTTAATCATTTCCTTACACCAATCGAGCGACTGATAAATTATGTTGTATCCAACGAGAGCAAATTTTGTTTACAGCTAAGTGTTCAATGCAAAATCGGAATGTATTGAAGTGGAACTAATGTGCAAGGATGCCTCTATCTTACGATATGTCACATCACATGACGATCTTGCATTATCAGTTCACGCACTGCATCGATGTTTTTGGACACAACAACCGATTTTGGACGACCTTCACGGAATTCGTCGGCTACCGAGCTACGACCACTATTGAATTCACTATACCAGCAATATACTGTGTTTTTTGATGGTGCTTTATTGCCATACAAAGAACTGAGTTCATTGACACATTCTTGTTGAGATAATCCATGTCGAAAGTTGTGAAAAATAATCCAACGAAAACCTTCTCTTGAAATTTCAATTTTTTGGCCAAATTGCTTTTCTTAACTCACTGTAAACAAAACAAATAGCAATTGTACATCAAAACTTTGTGAGTACGTTTAAGCAAAAAAATGTCAGACTTTATTATGGTGTTGCTAGATTTTAGCTTTTGATATTAGTGTTGCCAGTTAACGAAATATAAATAGCAGCCCTCATATAAGATAGAGCATGCTCTATCTTAGTAAACTCTTACTAAGATTCGATGCGCACTTTTCTTCATATTAAAGTAATGACGAAAAATTCAACGAAATTCCACATGCTCGAGGCAATATTTAGTATTGTTGCCAAAGACGCGCATTGAAAGAAATTGGAAATTCGAATATTCATTCATAGGTATACTAGTGGCGGCCTCCAGTGTAAAACGCTCATTATTAATTCCAGATCTCAAAATTTAGGATGTTTAGCATCTAAAATTCTTTATTGCTGCTTATGCTTTATTGCTGCTTATGCATAGTCTACAAATACGCTGCAACCAATCTTCTACTGAACTATGAAGCAAGTACCGCCAAAACCAATCGCAATTGTATTTGAAATTCAAAAAAAAAAAAAAAAAGAACTTCACATGTAAAAACAACTGCAGCGGCATTTGTATCTATAGATATATGTATGTATAAATACATCTAGTGTAGATACATTTTTTGTTTAATTTATTTTATGCTTTATTTGCAAATGCCTAACTTAAAAAAAGAAACTTAATAAAATGATTAAAGAACTCATTTGATAAAAAGTTTTTGCAAAAATTATCTACGGTGCACTGCATATACCGAAAGTTGCAATAAAACCTATAGAGCAATTAACACACGTTCTAGACAGTTGTATAACTGGAAAAAAAAAACAATCAACAAAAAAGCAACTATATACGAGTGTATATTACATTGCAGCTGTTTTCCTTATGCAAAAAGCAGCAAATTCATGGAAATTTAATTTTTTGCATGCAACAGTTTGTTTGTGTGCGATGCGATGCGATGCGATGCGATGCGTACAAATGTTTTATAAAAAATTTCCGCGAACGAATCCTTTTTTTATGGCTTTTATGACACTGCGCGCAAAATTGAACAAAAGCAGCCAAAACAAAAACCATTTAGCCACAAATATTTTGCTCTAATAAAACGCTGTCAAAAGTATCTCAACGGAACGGACTGACTGTGCGCTAGCTACCTAGTAGACCTACTAGACTACTAGACTACTAGCGTAGCGTTTCCTGCGGCAGGTAGCTCGGCGTGCACTATGTGGATGGATGAGTGCGTGTGCTGAAAAACCACTTTTACATAAAACGCCTCTAAGCCTTTACTTATAAAAGTCAATCCAGTGGATCAGCAAACACGCCCAACAAAATATTTGTGCGCCAACTTTGAAAGTTTTTCCCAAAATTATGAATGTTAAAGAGATAGAGATCGGCAGGATCATAAAATATTATGGAACTTATAAAACTACCTGGATGACTATTTTTTGTTTATTGATGTTGATGCTACTGTAACGGATGAAAGGATGAACGCAAGGATTTACACTGTTAAGTGCGTGTGTTTTTGTGTTGTTGTGTTGTTGTGTATTTTTTGCTTATTGTTGTTGCTGTTGACTAAACTAATGTGTTTTTAATTAAATTTATTAGCTGAGATATTTTCTTTGACTGAACTGACTTTTCATTTGCAACAATTTTAATCCATCTGCTGATCAGCTACAACTTGTGTAGACATGTGGATTTAAAAGTCAATCTGCGGCATCGTAAATATAGTACTATATAAATCCGCTGAATGTGTTGGGAATGTGCTGCGTTACGTAGCTGTGAATCAAGCAAGAGCAAATAGGTTGATTCATACATCATGAGAATTAAGTATTTACCTACTTTTGAGAACATGAACCGCAGCATATTCGTTTGTGAAATTTTGTTTTTATGTATATAAAGTATAGATGCTATGCATTTTAATATGCTCAACATGACGCACAAGATAATTTAGTGTACTTGAGTTGTTGAAATATGCAAAAATGTTAGTTTTATAGCTAGTTTATTATAGTTTGTTTAAGCACTCAAAAACTAGCCGAAGGATTTCAATGAAACTTTAATGCAATATTATTAAACATGTTAGGAACCAATAAAATACGCCGTGCCACGCACACAGAGTATAATCGTTTGATTAAAGGAGCTATTGCAGGTAAAAAGATGGTATTTTTTTTATATACGGAGACAGTGTCCGATTTTTTTAATCGTTATAAAGTTTTAAATTGAAATAAAATACATTAGTAAATTTCTTTACTGCAAAGTATATAATTTTATGGCTTTAATGATGCAACATAATTTTGAGCATATGGCCGCCAGGGTGATGTCCAACGAAGTGCATGCTGGAGTTCCAATTTTGCAGCACTTTTTTAATTATTTGATATCGTATCTCACATACAGAGCGCCGCTCCAAATTGGCTTTTATGCTGGCATATATGTATGCTATATATAGAAACGATCTTAAGTATGCATACAGAAAGTAGTCAGCTCACACAATCTTGCGGACCAGGCAATGGATGCGTTTTTTGGAGTTTCTGTTATTGTCAAACTCTTAAATTTACATATAAAAATAAGTTATCAGCTTTTTTTTTCATAAGCGCTAAACTTTTTAAGTGTGTGGCAAAAAACTCTTCTGGAAGAAATAAATTCCACTGAAAAGTGTGCACATGCACATGTTGTACTCAAAGTAAAGCTTTTGAAATACTATAGTAAACAATAAATATAGATGGAACCACTTTTAAATGCAGTGTCTCACTTTGAAGATCTAGCGCCTCTTAGTGTAGTATCTCAAAAACTGTAATAGATAGATAGATAGATAGATAGATAGATAGATAGATAGATAGATAGATAGATAGATAGATAGATAGATAGATAGATAGATAGATAGATTGAAGTTTAATTATAGAAGAGAAAGGGCAGCACGGAATACCAGTAAAACAGAAAAATATTAAGAACTCCTATAATTTGCAACTGAGCGACTTGAAATGGTACACTCCATATAATATATGGAGTACTGCAATCAATCTAGAGAAAATATATTTAGCTATAGTTCAAATCAAACTATCACCTGTTCGAATGTCGAACCGTCTGTCTGTCTGTCTATTCGTCTATCTACACGCTGTGATCTAAAAATAACCAAACTTATAAAATAAAACAAGCAGGGTATTATGTTTCAAAGCTAATATTTATTCAAATCTGTTTATACATCAAAAATTCATTGACTTTTTTGGTGTTGTGAGGTGGTGCCTTATCATGCAATAAAACCAGCTGTTTTCCTTTGGAATATTTGGGCCTAACTCACGGTAGAACTCTCGTTCACAAACGATGTAAAACTATGTAAATAATATTCTCCATTGACAGTTTGACCTTCTGAACCAAATGCCTTGTGAACAATAAAAATACCCTTGGAATCAGAGCAAATTATCAAATTTGACTTCTGATTCTAGACTTCTGAAAGCATCATATTTAAAACACCATGTTTTATTAGCAGCTATGATCGCATCAAGAATTTCTGTATCGTTTTCAGCTACTGAAATGATGTCCTTGCAATACACGACCAATGTTTTGATCATCATTTAACTGATGTGCATACGCCTTTCTTTTATTCAAATTTTCAGTTAATTTTTTGTAGATTGTACGAAGTGTAAGTTGCAATTAATTCTTCTGGCAGCATTCTCACAATGAAATTTGCAACGATAGCGATTATTTCACTTATTTTTTACACTAACTCAGCACGATTAGTTCGGCTTCGGTTCGTCCAGGTCGTGCATCATAATTTAAATCAACACAGATCGTTTTTAAATCGTGTAAACCACGTGTAAACTTGAGTACGACTCATACAATCACCATCATAAACAAATTTTTTACCGAGTTTAGTCGGCTTGTTGCCGTAAACTTTAGATTTGACGTAACCCCACAGGAAAAAGTCCATAGGGGTTAAATCGGGACTTTGTGGAGGCTAATTTATGTCACCTCTCCTGGAGATCAATTTGCCATGAAAAATTTCATGAACTCGTGGTAGAGACCTGTTGGACGTGTGTGAAGTTGCTCCGTTCTGCTGGAACCATGTTCTTTGGTTATAACCAGGAAAGTTTTACAGTTCAGGCACGAAGAAGTCGTCGAACATCTCCACATAACGCTCTGAATTCACTGTAACTGTGCGTCCCCTTTCGAACGTTTCGAACGTTCTCGAAGACCTTGGACGCCCGGATTTTGATTTTTTCCAGCGTTGAATCGGTCTCTTCAAACTTCTCGACCCATTTTCCAATGAGTCGAGGGCTTGGCGCATCATTTAAATAACGAACATGTCGAATACGCGCTCCAGTCGCTGAATTACCGTTTTTGTAAAACTCATGTACGCACAACGCACGGTCCGCTCCCGAGAAACGCTTCGCTAGCGACTAAATTCCCAAAAGCTAGGCTACCGATTGACATACCCCCCGCTCCCCTCGAAATAGTTGCGTTCACGCAATCAGCAAATCAAATGTGAACTCTCTTTTGAGACACCCAGTATTAATAGATTATAATTTTCTGTATCTTCTTTTTTATTTCATTTTAGTTTAGTGCTGCAATTCATAGAGTTGTACACTGCATATCAAATCTGCCATACAAGATTTAAACAGTGCAGCTAATAAAAAAAAAAAAATATTTTTTTTTTCAGTTATTTTCAAAAATCAAAAATTTGTATATGGGTGTGGCAAATTCGGGCAGCATATAATTGAGGATCTTGTTAGTAGATAGTCCACTGTTTATTGTGCCAAATTTTCTTAAAAGTACCACGTGGAATTCTTAATTTTTTTTAGCCGTCAAAGTTTTTAAATTTACATTGAAATAAACAAAAAATATACGAATATATTTTTTAGCCATCAAGAGTTCACTATGTCCAACTAACTACTATATTTCTACTATATATTTTTGTATTTCTCTTCTAATTTGACATTCTTCTATTAATTTTGTTCAAAAACAAGTACAAAATCAATCAAAACAAATGATTATTAAGCAACACATTGCCTCCCGTCATAAAGTTAAGTACTTTTGGTACAATCTCCACCAATGTTGGAAAAGATATACATAGCGATCGCACAAATTTCAATCAAATATGTATAGTGTAAATGCAAATACTACGCAACATACAGCTTTTTTCGACGCCCTCTCTCTCTCTCTCTCTCTCTCTCCTCTCTCTCTCTCTCTCTCTCTGTTTCTCTGTAACTGTCTCTTTTTTTATTTGTGCGCAAAAAGTGCTTTACTTCTCAATATTTATACGCAGATACACGAGTTTCGAATCCAGCCACGAAGTTCTCATCAGTCTGCGGTTGCACATTGCAAACTTTTATATCATGCATCCCAAAGCAAACGTACTGTGTATAAACCTTATCATATCATATCACGAGTGGAAAATTTGAATGTGTTTACCATTTAAAAGAATATATTGAATACGCTTTCCGGCAAAGAATGTAATAAGTAGCAAACATTTGGAATGTGCGTGCGGCCAGCAGTCTAATGAATCACCCACCAACTTGTGGTACCACATTATACTCTTTTAAAATAGGAATAAAGACTATTCTTCTAAAACCAATTAGAATATTTGGCAAACTTTGCTTTCCCGACTAGAATTTCTCTGTGCTATTGTCACATCTTCTATACAAGGTCTGTCGCAAAAGAAACAGGACTATTTAAAACTAGCTGCTTCTGGTGGCGCCACCTATTGGTAGAAAAGGTACATCCTTCACTGACATTTTGTAAAAATTTTATGACAATCGGACCAATCTTTTGGGCATCGGTTGAAAAACGAATATCGCCACCAGAGACAGCTATTTTTAAAAAGTCCTGTTTCTATTGCGACAGTCCTTGAAAAAAGTGCTTTACTTCTCAATATTTTCCGCATGACAATATGTGATCATATCGATTAAGCAGCTCGATCAATGACAAATAAGTTGTATTCGACTGAGAGTTGCTATGCTTATTGCCATTTATTTTCAACAAAAACTACTTTATGAACATCAATTTCAAATTAGAAAATAAACCATACTCTCTAAGTACTATTATGCAAAATTCTGTTAAAGTACGTGTAGGAAGTAATAATATTAAGCCAAAACTATAAATAAATATAACAAAAATTTAAAAATATATCTTCTATAATGTAAAACTAACTCTATAAAAATCTTTTCGTGTTTATATTTACTAAACTAATCTATCTCTATATAAACAAAGACCCTCATTAAATCATTAGTTGCATAAAATGATTGTAAACTAGTGTAAATAAATCAAAATTCAGATCACTTGATGTACGCCAAGTTAAATAAACAAAAACATAATGAAGCGAAAAAAAAGTATCTGAACCCATAAAAGCCGCAATAAATGCTATAAGCAAGCAAATCGATTTAGCAAATATTTTCCGCTGCTAAAATGTTTATTGAACTTTTTCCGACGCAATTCTTTCTCATTTTTTTTTTCTTTCCATTTTCATTTTCTGCAGGCACTCGTGAACGCCTATTCGATCGTTTAGCTACACTATACAACACAATTCATTGCGTAGCACTCCGCCCCATTTTTAATCAACTCAATTCATGCATATTTTGAGTGAACGCAAACGAAGATACAGATACAGACACATATGCAGATACAGATACAGATACAGATACAGATACAAATGCAACTACTAGCAGCTACATTGTCGAAATAACAACCATTGAGTGCGCTGCACGTATTTATATTTAACTATATATGCGATCGTTGCAGTGCACCTAAAGAGGGGGATCGTCAGATCGACGAGTTGAATTGAGCGTTTTCATTTTTTTCTTCTTTTTTCGTTTTGTTTCATTTTTCATTGGGGTGGTTTGTAAATAGTCAGCGCTGAGCGCATTATTCAGCGAAGCATTAAACAGTAGGCGTTGCGCTACATTCTCACACAGCACAATCATTAATACTCGTACATATATACATTTGCAGATACTTTTCACAGATACTTTCGCAGATACTTCTCACAGATACTTTTTGTAGATACTTTGCTTGGCTGGCATAGGCGCCAATTGAGCAGGCATATGCCGCACACAAAATAAATATAATAAACATATTTTCCCATAGGCTCCGCCTTCTGCTTTATTCATATACATCATTTTTATTTGTTTTGCTTCTTGTGTAGTTTCTTTTGTTTATTTCTTGTGCTAATTTGCCAATTAATTGAGATAGTTTTTCGATTTTGCTTTTTATTTAGTAGTAAAGGAAATTTTATGCTAAATATTTATACTGCGCTACTGTTGATATTGTGATCCACTATCATCAAACGTCTGCAGACAAAAGTAGCTGAAAAGATAAAATGAATATTGATTTGTGTATTATTATTGAAGCTATAAGTATCTGTAGGTTTACACATTGTTTAAAATATAGTGGAGAAGTAGAGCGAAAAGTAAATTGTGCATAAGAAAAATTAATAAATTATGGAACAGTCATATGAATAACGCTTTGTGCTTTTCAAATGTGCTTTAAAACTACTTTATAGATACAATTTTAGCTAAGATAAATAAATTTTATATAAATTTAGTTCACACCAATTTGAAGCTTAAATTATGCTATGCAATAACAAATATTATACTGAACTGCCACTCAATTTGTATACTCTTGACATGTAGTGTGCAGTTTAGGTTAGTTTAGTTTAGTTTAGTTTAGGTTAGGTTAGTTTAGGTTATGTTAGATTATAGTGGCTCGTTGGCTCGCTCCTTTATAGTATCATATTAAACTCTTTTAAAATTGGATGAAAGTCCTTTTCTTCTAAAACTATTTGGAAGATTTGGCAAACTGCGCTATGTTGTCAACCTCAACTTCGAATATCACTGATATATCGGTTAGTAAATAGTCGTCAGGTATACGAATCTACTTGTGAATAGTCCCAGGTGTCGAGTCCGCTCGCTAGGTTAGCTCGATTAGATGCATCCATATATTCACATGGCTCAATTGGGTTGGACGGGTGAAGAGTTGAGTCGTGTTATGCGGCTATTGACAGCAATCATTGGTGCTGATCCCAAGTCGTTCTTCGTAATACTATTAATTGTACTAATTTATTCCTACTGCTACAAGGGAGAAATTTAATCTATTCACTCTCATGAATAGGTGGCGGCTTGCCAGCAAGCACAATATTGTCCCTGAGCGAGTTTATAGACTCTTCAAGTGCATCTTTGTGAAGATCTATTAAGGTCGCTTGTCTGCTTTGCTAATGCTTAAGTTCGTATTTTGACAACGCCTGGTTTGAGATAACTATTCTGGATCACCGCTTTTTCGCCGTCGCAGTCGCAGTCGCTATGGTGTTGTTTTTGATTTGCTGTTTGAAGGTCGTCAGAGTCACCCTAACCATGCCCTTCTCCTGAATAATATGTTTCGCTGTACCCCGTCTTCGACTGTTTTACATATGTTCTCTAAATCGTTGTGCCCTGATAGCCAAACGAGGTGAATACTATTGATGTAGTATAGCAATCAGTGCTACTGAGCGTACCGCTTAGCTTTGCACTTCCTTGAACCTTATTGAGCCAATTTCTGTTTGTGGCCTTGTCAAGTGCTGCCCACAACGCTGCACTGCCGTAGATGAGCATTGGACTTACTATGACGGTATATAGCCACTAGATTATAGCTGAATAGAATCTTCTACCAATTGTTTTCTTGCACTTGAAGAGCGCTACTTTAGCTTTTTTCAATATGTCTGCACAGTTTTCACTTCATAGTAGCTTCCTATGTGGTAGGGGTAAGGTTTGGGTATCTTTGTTGTATCTTCTCTTATATAAAAAGTATGTGCGCTGTTTTGATTGGTTTTACTCCCAGACCAGAAGAGTTTGCCAACTAGAGAGGTCTTTAAGTGCTCTGTATTGAGGGATAAATCGGTGACGGCATATAATAAATATGTGCAAATCCAATAAATATATACTTGAACTGCTCATCCGTTCGTTCTTTTTTTTTTTTTTTTTTGTCTACAAATGTATATAAGTGGCATTAGAGGTCGTGAAAGAATCCATAAAGTATATACATTCTTGAACGGCATCAAAAGTCGAGTCGATATAGACATATCCCATTGTCGGTCCGTCTGTTTGAACGAGGAGATCTAGAACACTATAAACGGTAAAGACTTCAAGTTTGCATGTTCAGACTGCCATTTCTTCTCTTCAAATAGATGTTTAGCCAACTCTTAATTTGCAAATTGTTCCAAATGCATTGAGGTATTTCAGATTGCACTGTGACTGACTGTTTCGGTGTTGGAAAGCTAAGGGTCATTTCTGAAGTAATTTGCTGCGCAGAATTCGAATCCGCGGTCAGAATTGGCCCATCAGAACAGGATTTTGAGATAGTTGAGGTTATGTACCCGAAAAACGGCGTTTTTTCCTACTTTTGAGGTTATGTACAAAATCGTGACGTGATGGGCCAATTCTTACCCCTAATTCGGATTCTACGCAGCAAATTACTTCGGAATTGACCCTTAAATAGAAATGTACCGATAAGATTACAAATCACTCACAAGAAATATTCAAAAGAAAAAAAAAGAACTCTTGACGAGGCACCTTGCAACTCACAAAACTTCTGTTATCATTTTTGCAACGAAATATTTTTGTTTTTCATTTGTATTGTTGGTATTGATCGAATATGTAATTAGCCGTTCCTTATGTTGTTCTTGCTAATGTTTATATGCCACAGAATGAAGTTTTTCTTCTAGAACATCAAAAAAATGCTGCTCTACTTAATTGAAAGCATCTTCTCGAGAATCCCATACTAAATCGCAACATGACGAATGTTTCAACTACATATTACAAACAATTTCAATTACCTCGTCTCATTAGGTTCAATAGGTATTTTATATCGCTCATTTTAATGGATAAGATGAATGAAGTGTTTGACTAGAACTGCAAATGAATCCTGTACCTTGTTTAAGGCTGCCATGGTATCATATTTCTTATTGGTGCCGTTCTGAACATTTTATTAGAATTGACGAAAAGTTAGAATTAATTTTATAAAAAAAAAAACAAAAAGTCATACAAAATCTTACAATGAGTCTGATTTGTATGGGAGCGAAACCATAGAGTGGGGTTGGCATATTCTTTTCATAAACTTTATCCAAAGAGTGAAAAGAAGAGTCTAAATATACAAATTACAAGTAGTCTTTATCTTTTGTAGTTTCCGTCCGATCTCTTTTCATTTAAACAAACTGTGGGATGGACAGTTTGCCGAATCTATTTCGACGCGTCTTTCGTTGCTTGATCAAAAATATAAATATATATATATATATATATATATATATATATATATTATGGTATCTGCCACGCCTTCTTATCAGAAATTTAAAAAGTTATTAATAAAAAAAGCAAAGCGATCAGACGGACATGACTAAATCCACTCATCCCGTAAAGCTAACCAAAATATATATATATATATATATATATATATATATATATATATATATATATATATATATATATATATATATATATATATATATATATATATATATATATATATATATATATATATACTTCATACTACGTTACAAACTTTCAAACAATCTGATCAGACACAACAATCAGACCGTCCGTCCGTATAGCTGTCTAAGAGAAAAGTTCGCTCCGAGAAGATTTATACAAACTAAACGCAGTTTCCCTAGGTACCACACGGTTTTACAAGTTTATTTTAAGACTTTATAACTCGCATATATTTTAACGCAGTTGGCAATTTTTAACACTAAGAATCATATTGATCCACAACCATAACCATATGTGTGACCTCTATCAAGTCGTCAGCCAAAGTATTACGTTCATGCCTACCAGCCTTGCCGCACTTGAAAAATGAAAACGAAAACGAAAGAAATTCACCTCCATTTCACTCTTTTCATAACAAAAAAGTCTTACAAGTTGGCAACGACGCGAGAATATTATGAAATATAGTGAAACGCATGTGAAGTTTTCATTATAATCTACAATTCATGATGAAAACACATTTCACCTTTTTTGGAATACCCTTTCGTATGTATAAACGAAGTTATTGTGGTGAGTGAGCAATATATTTTTCACCTCAAAATCGGCTAATTTCATTCATAAAATTTAGTTTTATGAATGAAATTTGTAGATTTTAAGGCGAAATCTATTCTGTGTCACCTACGAATAGGTTTTAGAAAACGAAATTTGAAGGCAATTTACAGCGTACTGAGCGTTTAATGGAGTCGAGCCTCTCGACTATAGTTTTTTCATATTTTGATATATTTAAAATCATAACTTTTAAACTATTCAACCGTTTTACGGAAACTAAAGATTATTTTTAATTTTTTTGTTTTTTCTATTTTTCTCTCTCTCTCTCTCTCTCTCTCTCTCTCTCTCTGTCTCTGCTTCTAAATCGATATATAGCTAAAACAGTGTTGAAATGGTAAACGAAAATTCATAAATTTTTACCGTGAAAACGTATTCGAGTTGAATGGACCAAAATCCACAAAACAAAAAATCGAATCATCGAATGCACTTTTTGACTGTTGATTAGTGTTATTTAAGAAACTGTAAATTAATATTCCTAGGTTTGCAAATGCCTTCAACACTGTACCACTTTTTCTAAATTGGTGTGTTGAAAATCATAATGGGAGAGCGCGCGAGCGCTATCTCTCTCGCATAAAGTCAGTAATAGTTATGTTTCTTAAGATATTCTTAGTCCACATAGCTACTTACATATGTAGATACTTAAAATCTGGCTATAAAATCAGAACCGTTAACCGAAATTAACCGTTTCAAATTGAAAACCGAAACCATAACCGATACTATAATTTTTTTTTTTTTTAAACCGACACCTTTCTATAGAAATTTGTACCGCTATAAAAATATTTACTTATGCATAATTTTCAAAGGAACATGAAAAACAGCTGATACCATATACGATATGGTTAGAAAATTTCACAAATTTCACAGAACTATTCGAATTGACAAAAGTTAATCTTGCAGTTGCAGCAACGCAAGTAAACGTAGAGGCGTCAAATTTATTAGGAATCCGCTTAGGAATCGGCTGGACGCAAAAATATTTCATACAAAATGCGAAAAGTGGGAGGTAGGTTTGTATGATGACTATATTTAAAAGTGTGCGTGGTGTGCTAGAAACATTGAAAGTATTCATACCCAATTTCATATCGGTATATTAAAAACTGTGGGATTAGTTTTGATTCATACAGACTGGGTACAGACGGACAGACAGACAGACAGACATACAGACATATATACAGACAGACGGACAGTTGGACATGGCTAATTCGATTCGTCTCGTCGAGCTGATTAAGAATTTATTAACTTAATGAGATCTTCGTTGCTTCATTGAATGCGTTCGTGATACAAATGTAATACTAAACACACTATGTGTAAAGAGTATAAAAATTTTAGTACTATTATTCATTATTTATTAGTGCAATAAGTAATTATGCTCTTAGGTTTTACAAGAATTTTAATATTAACCGCTGCCGGTACCGACAACGAAACCAACATCGCCGAACCGCACCGAAACCGAGTACCGTAATAAATTGGAACCGTTACAGAACCTTATAACGAAACACATGTTTCGGTACGTAGCAAAACCGGAACCAAAAACCGAAATACAGTTTTATTACCTGCTTCAAAACTAAATAAAACTTCGCTTTCACTTCCATATCTCCAGATTTCATTCATAAAACTAAATAAAAAAAAAACAACACAATAAATGTATAGTATGTAACTTACATGTAAGTAGAATTCGAATCAGCTGTAAGTGAGTGTTGAGTTACATTTGTATCTATTTATTTATTGTGTGGTAACTTGTTGCGGTGCGCCTCTTTTTCACATTAAAAAATTAAACTTTTTTCTTTGAATTTTTTTTTTTTAATTTTTTTTGCGATTTTGAGCTCCGATCGGCGCCGTGAACTATGCAATACTAAAACGCTGTTCACATTGTAGCCTAAGAGAGCATTTTAAGCCAAAATCGGCGCGTGTCAAAAAATGAGAGCGCACATTAAAACAAAAACAAAAAAAAGAAAACAGAAAACAGAAACAGCATAAACAAAAACAAAAAAGTGTTAACTTTTTTTTTTTTAAATTGACTCATTTAAAAAAAAAAAAAATGTAGAAAAAAAAACGGAAAAAAGGAAAATTTTACTTCCAGTGAGAGCGCCGCCACAAAGTAGGGGAAATGTACTGAAGCCTATGAGAAGAAAAAAATAATATCCCCACAACATTCTATTTATTTTTTATTTTTTTTTTTGTGATACGGCAATGGGACATTTTTTTCCAATTTTTTTTTTTGTTTTATGGATTTTTTACAATTGGATTTTTTTTTACATATTTACGCTCAAAAAATGTCATTCAGCCAACAGCAGCTGAGCAGCTAAGCAGCGCAGTTGGCGTTAGCAGCGACGCAAGCGGCAAGTGAATAACAGAGAGAGCGAACGCATAAGAGAAAGAGAGCGTAGAATGTAAGTGAATTGTGGTTTGTTGTTTTGGTTTGGCTGCTGCCATAGTAGCCAAGCAACAACAACAACAACAACAATAACAAAAAAACAAAAAAACACAACAACAACATAAAAACCACCACCAAAAAATTGTAATTGAATGGGTTTGGTTTGCCATGATGATGTATCTGTGTGTTTGTGTGTGTGTGTAGTGGTGCTGACTAACTGAACTGACTAACTGAACTGAACTGAAGGGATAAAAAGTTGAACAAGAAAATAAGAAAAGAAACTGCGTATTTCCAGTGGAAATTTTATTTTGAGTGTTTTTGCTGTTGTTGTTGTTGTTGTTGCTCTCATTCTTTGCTTACTTTCTTATAGGGTGTTGAAGTTTTATTTTGATTTCTTCTTCTTCTTAACTAAAGAGGGGGTAGTTTTCGCTCTAAGCGTGGAGTGCGTGCGGGTGTGGTGTATTTCGGTTTTTGTGGTGTATTAAAGTGGTAAGGTAAGGTAAGGTAAGGTAATTTGAGTGGAGTGCGCTGTGGTGTGTTGTATTGTATTGTAGGGCAGTGTTGTGGGGTAGAAATGAGTTACTTTTGCTTATTGAGTTTGTTTTTTTTTTTTTTTTTTGTTTTTCGTTTTTTGAGTTGTTGCGTATGAGTAAATTTTTTATTTTATTTTTTTTTTATTTTTTTTGTATTTGTTTCTTAAGAAATGTGCGACAGTTTTCTTGCTGCTAATTTTGAGCGTATAACAACGCAGCAGCTGTCAACTGGCGACACCCACAGCCCTATATATGTTTGTATGAGTGTATCTATGTACAGCTGTAGCTGTGTGTACGAGTATCTAGAAGCCACAATTCGACAACTGTGTGGAATGCCACAAATGCTGCTGGCTGCCGTTGCTATATATATATATATATATATATATATATATATATATATATATATATATATATATATATATATATATATATATATATATATATATATATATATATATATATATATATATATATATATATATATATATATATATATATATATATATATATATATATATATATATATATATATATATATATATATAGAGAGAGAGAGAGAGAGAGAGAGAGAGAGAGAGAGAGAGAGAGAGAGAGAGAGAGAGAGAGAGAGAGAGAGAGAGAGAGAGAGAGAGAGAGAGAGAGAGAGAGAGAGAGAGAGAGAGAGAGAGAGAGAGAGAGAGAGAGAGAGAGAGAGAGAGAGAGAGAGAGAGAGAGAGAGAGAGAGAGAGAGAGAGAGAGAGAGAGAGAGAGAGAGAGAGAGTGATAGACAGCGTGTATATAGACAGATAGATATATAGACGTAGATATGCATACAGATATAGCTCGCTCGCGCATCTCTCTCTCTCTCTCTGCTCTCTCTCTCTGCTACTACTACTACTACTACTACTACTACTACTACTCTACTCTCTCTCTCTCTCTCTCTCTCTCTCTCTCTCTCTCTCTCTCTCTCTCTCTCTCTCTCTCTCTCTCTCTCTCTCTCTCTCTCTCTCTCTCTCTCTCTCTCTCTCTCTCTCTCTCTCTCTCTCTCTCTCTCTATATATATATATATATATATATATATATATATATATATAGAGAGAGAGAGAGAGAGAGAGAGAGAGAGAGAGAGAGAGAGAGAGAGAGAGAGAGAGAGAGAGAGAGAGAGAGAGAGAGAGAGAGAGAGAGAGAGAGAGAGAGAGAGAGAGAGAGAGAGAGAGAGAGAGAGAGAGAGAGAGAGAGAGAGAGAGAGAGAGAGAGAGAGAGAGAGAGAGAGAGAGAGAGAGAGAGAGAGAGAGAGAGAGAGAGAGAGAGAGAGAGAGAGAGAGAGAGAGAGAGAGAGAGAGAGAGAGAGAGAGAGAGAGATATATATATATATATATATATATATATATATATATATATATATATATATATATATATATATATATATATATATATATATATATATATATATATATATATATATATATATATATATATATATATATATATATATATATATATATATATATATATATATATATATATATATATATATATATATATATATATATATATATATATATATATATATATATATATATATATATATATATATATATATATATATATGTATATATATACACATGCATATATATTTATGCATACTACGTTATATACGATTGCTTTAAGCTGCTACACTGTACCGTTTCCCCTACATTTTTTGTATTACATTGCATTGCGTTACATGACAGGCGCAAAGTGTTGCCAACAACAACAAAAACAACGGCAACAATAAAGCAACAAGCCGTATTATTGTTAAACTGTTGCACTGTTTTACACCCTATACACTTTCTTTTAAAATAAAATACATAGTTTAAAAGTTCAAAGCAAGAGTAACAATTTGTGGCTTTTGTTTTAACTGTGTCGCATTCAAGCAAAATATAAAAAAATTAACCAAACAGCTAAACATAATTGTACCCTGCACTCAACGGCACAAAGGTATAATAAATTTGTGCAAATTTATGTAAGAAGCAGAAGTAGGCGTGGTCTATAAAGTATATATATATATATTCTTGATCTGCATCATAAGCTGAATCGATTTAGTCATGTCCGTCTGTCCATCCGTCTATCCATCCCTCTGTCCACCAATATGTCCGTCCATCTAGTAGTATGAAACAACAGATCTCAAGAACTAGAACAGCTAGAAACTTGGAACTTGGACATTTAAATACTTCTTAAACATACGCAGATCGAGTTTATTAAATTTTGTGCATGCCAAGCCCACAATAAGGCCATTTGAACCGAACACACAAGGCCTCATAGACGAAACAAATTTGTTTTGTTTTTTCTTTTCTTTTCAATTACTTCATTTATTCTGTTTTTTATTTAATTGGTTTTTTTTTTTTTTTTTTTTTTAAATAATTCCAATTTCTACATAGCTCAGCATTGATACGCGTGCAGGGTATTTTATAGGCGTGAAAACACAACTGCTCCATTCGTACTTGCTTATTTTTAGTATTGCTGAAGAAAGTATGCTTACACTCAGAAAAAATTTGTTTCCTGTTTTCGGACTACAAACGAAAGATTTCAAGAATATATTTTGAAACATTACAAAGCAGTTCTTGTATAGCCAAATCACTGTTTTCGTTTGTTAGGTATGCCAGATTAAAAGTAAAAAGCTAAACGAAAATTTCATGACATTGGAAAGAGTTTAATAAATTCTATACAAATAGCGCCATTTGATTGAGCAATGAATTTTCATTCTAAATGTTATAGCAAACGAAATTTGGTTTCTAAATACAAATCTAAATATGTATAAAACGTATTTGTTCTTATTTTAAAGCATTACTTTTTATGTGCGCCTGAAGCAGCAAACATAGAAAACCATTATCAAACGACAGATCAGTAATAAATTAGTAAATTAATATGTAAAAACTATTTGTGAATTATAAGTGGTATTATGTTTTAAGTGAAAGTATACATATATGTAAATTACAGCATTTGAAGGAAAACAATATACGAAGTGAAGCTAAATAAAAACTTTTAAAATAGCATGATGAGGTGAGTAAGCAAAAGAGAGCGCACAGGGTGCAACATGAACCCTTATTAGATTAATGCGTGGCATGATCAATGAGTGAAGAGACAAAGGGAATGAGAGAGGACAGCACCAACAACAATAATTTTCTAATTTTAAACATGATTTCAATTTGCGTTCACTGTGATAGCAGTTCCAAGCTGCTATTGTTCGATAAAAGTGAAAAATAATAGTGTGAAATATGACTCAATTACAAAATATAAAAGATAGCCGCTAGTTTTTAGACAGTTGTCTTTCTGACAAGTATTATCTACAATTAGACCATGCTCAATTTTTAAGCAATCTGCATCATTAATTTTGTGTTTGATTGAAAGCAGACATTAAAGATGGACAGTCGGACAGCCAGCAGGTGGTCTTTTGCACGGATTGACCTTCTAATTTCTGTTCATCTGTCTGCCTTTCATATCTGCTAAATACAAATTTTAACTCGTATACAAATTTAATAATGCAAATTGTTCAAAATTTGAGCGTAATCTAATGACAGATAGAATAAATTAGTAAAATACTACTTCGTGTGGAAACGTGCTACTGTAGCGTGAGTTGATGATGATGATGATGATGATGAGCACTAAACGCTGAGTAGAGACAGACGGACATGTCTAGTTTTATACAACACAACGAACTGATCAAGCAATATATCATATACATATGTATATAGAAGATCACTTACATATAAGCATTACAAATTCAACAAAACTAATATACCGTATCACATATGATGTATTCATATGTGTGTAGGGTACAATTAATTGCAACAAAATCATTAGAAATAGCTACAAATACAATTAAAATTGAAACATCACATCATCTTGTTACAGCACATGTCAAAAGTTTTACCTTATACTCGCATGACAGGGTGTGTATTTGCTTACTTCTTCTTTTTTTTTTTTTATAGATACGTTCAAATAAATATATATGATCTTGACTCTATTGTTGATTCATGAAATAGTGTTTATAGTTTATATAGGATCGTTGCAGTGTGGCAGCTGTTGCAAGCAAGGGCAGCGTGCCTCTGTGTCTGTGTCTGTGTCTGTGTGTGCGAAGGAGTACTATAAGAATTGTGGTAGCCATCTAGCACGGGACAGGAGAGCTCGTGCGTTTGAAGTATGTCGTTGGACACATGTTCAAGTGTTGTTTTCTTTTTGTATTTACCAATTTTTTGAAAGATTTCTTTTTCAATGTGAGAAATTGTTTGCTGTTTATGTTCGACTGAAGAAATTAGCTAAATCTCATACTTTATTTGATGTACATATGTAAAGATTTTCTCATTTTTATTAATCTTACATTAAACTGTGGCAAACTCCCTGCAGTTAAGATATCCGGCTGCATTGTTTTATAAGCTGAAATTGATATTAAGTAATTATAGTAAGTATAGGCCAGAAACATTGAAAAATTGTCACTCTCCCATCTTCAGACCATTTGAAGATCATGGAAAAGCAAGTAAGGCATGTGGTCTCTTTATGATTCAACGCCAAGGCAGCCCAGCTGAAATCTTTTCATGCTAAGGCGAAATCGAGATTCTGACAAACATTTCCAAAACGGACAATCCTCTAGTCACACCGAACCATCCACAGGAAGAAATAACAATGCTCTGCATTACTGCCTATCCCAAATAAAAGACAAAACATAATAATGTTCAACCATGCTTTGCATGGATATTCAAATGGAACATGAGAAGATTAGTGGTTTTGCAGCAGGACAAGCAGATATTAGAAGAACTTCGCTGTATACCATTTATTCAGTTCATTTGATGCCAAACTGTTTTGATTTATGAACTACGAACTTCCGTAGTGTAAGTATAAATGAATCCCTATTTCCCTTGGTCACGTCATAACTTGAGAACGACTTAACCGAATTCATTCAACTTTTGTTTTATGTTTTCTAATAATTTGTAGAATGTTTTTACGGAACGAAAAATTGAGAAAATTGCGCAGAAAATTGGAAAATTTGTGAAAAAGGGAAAGAGCCGGAAGGGAAGGGGTGACTGAACTCCTCCGTTTAGACTGGACCAATTTTGATGAAAATTTGTTGTGTGTGTTCATGGGGATTCGAAAATGGTGGATGGGTGAAGAGGGGTAGAGGTAGGATAAGGGGAAGGGCAGCAAAGTGCAGGGTACCATTTAAGATAGAGGGATGAAATTTTGTATACATGTTAATGGTATCGATGGGTGTAGGGAGAAGGGAAGGTAAAGTAAGGGGGAGGAAGTGAAAGGGACAGGGAAATGGGTGCAGGTTAAAGGATGGTACACGAAAGTGTAAAAGGGGGTAGGGAAATGGGTTGAAGGGTAAGGGTATATGGGGAAGGTGGAACAGAGGGAAAGAGTGGCAGGTGATGGAGTGGTAGTGGGAATGAAAGGTAGGTGGAGAGGCAGAAACGCGCCGGGTACCAGCTTGAGTGATGCCAACAAAAATATCGACAATAGAAAAGCGTTTTGAAGAAAAGAGCATAGTCAGAATGCTAGCTAACTACAGCTCGTTATTTAGGAGTGACACTAGCGATTCGGTTTATAAATGTTAGAGATCATGCATAATTTTTAACACTTCTTGATTAGCCAATCATCGTTTTTATTTGTCAGATCAAAACTAAATAGCTAGAAGAAATTTTGTTTAAATTGGAAAAACTTTTTAGCTGGATGACAATTGGATACAGTACCCCTCGCAAAAAAATCAGCTTTTTAGCAAAAAGTATCAAGGAATAAAAGTTACTAGAAACCAAAACACATCCCCATACAATATTCCGCCGACGAACAGTGGACGATTGGGCCTCGCTGGCGGCATTTAATTAAGATTTTCAAATTTGAAAAAGCGTTGATTTTTTTTTTTCACAAATCGATAACAGATACTTTGATTAGATTTTTAACGCTTTTTCATAAGCTCTCCGAACAGCTGATCGTCAGCTGTGAGCTGTCAAATACAACATATGTTTCAGCTAGCGCTTTACAAAATTGTTTCTTTGTTCTTTCGTGGAGTAGAACTTACCAGTTTCAGCTGGATTCAGTCTAACTTTAATTTTTTCTAGAAGTGTGAATCATTGTGCGTCCAAAATGTCCCATATGAACTGCTACTACATGCTACTCTTCAAATTATGACACTTTTTAGGAACATTGTCAGTAGCAAAACGAACCCTTTTTTTAGTATGGCACGACGATGTGATTCCCACCAAGAAATTTCTCGCCATGGAAAACTTTGTATTTGGTACTGCTCTAAAAAACCTTAAATATACTAAGGAGGAGCAGTGCGAGATTGGTACTAGTAGGCATATCCAAAAGTGGAAAAACTGTGGATGAAATAAGGCTTTCTTCGAAAACAGTAACCAGAATGGCTATCTTGGAAAGATCATCTTCCGAAAATGTTGCACGTTCAAAAAAAGATCTTTCGGAGTGTTGCAAAAAAAAAAACGCAAGTCAACAAATTGTCATGCCTTGCTGAAGAAGTCTCATCAGATGCATTGTTGGTAGCTGCAAGCTGCAGCTTGTATAAAGCTGGAAAGCGCAGTGCTTCAAAGTTGGTGACAATGCTAAATGCCGACGAAGAGTTTAGCGGAAAGGTAATGAAAACTATGAATACTCCACAGCGGCTACCGTCAAAATTTTGTGAGGAAAAAGCACTGGCGCTATTTGTAGAAGTGGGACATACCAAGTACACATGGAATTTGTCAAAAAGAGCCTCAAAAGGCCAAAACGCCTATATACACGTATATCCATGCTACGTTGAACTGCGTTTTGCTGACAAGGATGTTGTTGAACAATATAAGAGAAGCAATCAGCAGAAGCTAAGAGACGACATGCATTTTTGTTGGTGCATATACCAATGGCTGGTACTGGCAGTGCGAACAACGGAAACACTGCAAGAAGATTTTTCCAACAACCAAATTTGGCTGCTCGTATAACTGGAGTAAGCTATGATTTAATTTAATCGATTCAGCATAGTCTTACGAGCATTGGCTTGTGAATACGTTATAAATACGGAGGTTTTCGGATCTTACGCAATGGAAACTGTCGAAATTTTTGCTATCGTCTGTTCACAGCATTTTAATACATGGAGCAGACATTATAAACCATTTTTAACTTCCGATTGGTATGATGTCCGAGGAAGCTCTTGAAGTCAGGAACAAGGACTTTCGAAACATACGCGAGAACAATACAAGAAAAATTTTCCAGGACAAATACTATGGAAGACATCATAAATGTTTTATTGGTTTCATCCTGATTTCCTTTGGAAGTTATTAATTAAATGCCGCTAGCGAGACCCAATCGCCCACTGTGCGACGGCCTTGACTGGCTGTATTTTTTTTTTTTTTCAGCAGCTCAAATAATAAGAGGCGGTTTACTCAATAAAATTGTTTCATATATAAAGACAATATGAATTACTATCCTGTACAGTGTACACAATCTACAACTAATGCTTGCCTGCCTTTCGCGTAGCTTCCCTCAGTTGGCGCTGTCTAAGATTTGTTGCCTTGACAAACCAGTTCAGCACCCAAATGCATACATATACATATAAATATCGGATTACATTATTCATAACTAACAGCGAAATATGGCAGCCATTTTGGAAACTACTTCGAATTTTCATTAATATATATATATATATATATTTTTTTTTTTTTGTAATAAATTATAATGCTTCGAATAATGGCAGTGAGTGTGTCTGCGCGTGTGTTTGTTACTTTTTGTTTTTTTTTTTTTTTTATTAATCTAAAATGCACCCTTTGATTTTTCGTTCTCAAATTTGCATTTTGTTGCACAGGGTGTTTATTTCGGATAGAGTGAAACAAAAAGTTTTCCTTTAATGATTTTGTTGGGTAAGGTTGCGATGCTCGGCGTGGCAGTCACTTAGTACACTGATGGCACATTGTGCTATATTACTTTAAAAAGTACTAAAGTTCTTCAAATAAGATTTAAAAAGTCAAGGTTTGAGAGAAATTGCAACACTTTCGCTTAAATCAAAGAAGAGTTCCGTTCCGAAGATATCCGTTTATAATAATTAATGAATTCTTTTCTGTTTTCGGTTCTCATCATTCATCAAATTTCCTTTAAAATATGTTGTATGGCCGAACGTGCAAGTGATGAGAGCTCAGTACAGCATGGCTGCAACCCTAGCTGCAACCCTAGCACATTATTATACTCGCTACGCGTTTAACAAATGCTAAATACTGTTCAAAATCTCTCGAAACAAAGATTCAGAACGTGTTAACATTTGCGAAATATTCATCCAAAACGATATTGGAACTATTGAGGAAGCCATAGACCCTAACTTACATTTTTAGCTAATTGAAACGAGTCTAAGACAATAAAGAAAATTAAGCCATCCATTGCAAAATTAAGATTTAAGATTTTGTTATACTTCACGACTAGTTCTCGACTACGCTTGTAGGTTGAGTACTTTCAGACAGTGTTAACATCAGCATTCTAACTGTTACCGTCATAAGAAAGAACAACATTTTTTCTTTTTTTTTTTTTGGTTGCATATTGCTCAGCCGATCGTCGTGTGTGGTTGTGTGTTAAATACTACTATGAAAATTTCAGAAAATTTTAGTGTTCAGAGATCAAATTTCGTCTTATTCGAAAGGTGGGTTTATGTAATGTGCACTATTTTTTATAAATCTTCAAAATTCACAAGCATAATGAAATTTCTTCGCTTCATTGCAACATATTAGAATTTGTTTTTAGGTTGAACACTTTGCGATTGTAGGTTGAACACCTCATTTTTCATTCATTTACCTTTTAACTATTCATTTACCTTTGCGTTCAACATAATTTTCCATTAATAAAATTAAATAAATTTTGAAGCTTAGGTATTTTCAGATTTTAAACGTTTTTTCGTAATTTTACAGGAGGTGTTCAATCTACAATACTACTTTTTCAAACCTCGAATTTGATCTCTTCCAAAAAGAAGCAAAGTATACCAATTTTTTATTAACATGCAGAAAACATTCTTATGTCAAAATTATATAATTTAAGTTCCTCTTGGGACTGAGGGAATCTTCAGCTTGGCATGGTAGCTCCCTCGGACACTCGAGGATACTAACAATTACAAGATCCATCAAATACGGATTACTGCATACCAAACATACCAAACTTCGTTAAAAAGTATGACGTCATAATACCCACCAGACTGCAATGGCATAACCTTCCTCACTACAGCGAAAACGATATTAACATCTTTACGGACGGTTCTAAACTGGATGGTCGGGTAGGAGGAGGTGTATTTTCACCGGATCTGGGGCTTAGAGAATCCTTTAGAATGCCCGATTTTTCTAGCGTTTATGCTAGCTATTCAGGAAGCAACGCACTTCCTAAGGTCATACTCATATACACAGGAGCATGTCTGTATCTTCTCGGACAGTCTGGCTGCCCTGAAAGCGCTGAACTCTTTCAGCCCCAACACTAAAACCACAACGGAGAGCCGTAAATCTCTTAACGAGATTGTCGAGCTCTATGTTATACTACTCATCTGGGTGCCTGTTCACCAAAACATAGAGGGAACGGACGAACTAGCCAAAAGAGGTTACCACTGCTGATACCCTTCCAGGTAAGTCTACAGTAGGTATACCCATGGCTACATGTAAACGACAGATGTCATCAAAGATGATCGTTATAGCAACCAAGAGATGTTGCAACTTTGGCACATGTAGAATCTCCACACTCAACTGACCAAAATGTAATCTCAAAAGAACAATAACACTACTTCAACATAAGAGAGCTCAGATAGCTGTTATTGTGGAAGAGCTCACAGGCCATTGTATAATAGCGAGACATGCCACAAGGCTAGGGGTAAACTCCCGAGACTTCTGCAGAAGCTGTGGAAATGCCGAGGAGGATGAGACGGTCGAGCACTTGCTATGTCACTGCCCGGCCCATAGTAGGAAGAGACTGACGTTATCAGGGCGCCCCTTCCTGAATAACTTAACTGAGATCTCGAAAAAAGAGATAAAACATATCTCGTCGTTCTTGACACTGTCGAAGTGGTTCTCAGAGTAGCTGCGGTAGAAATAGGAAATACATATGGTATCACAAGGAGCCTAAGTGGCTTAAGTGACAATATGGGGTTCAACCATGTTGGCCATCCTAACCTAACCTAATCTAAACTAAGTTACTCTTTCTACTTCGAATTTCCAATATCTAAGATACCTTCAGTCTACGATAAATTATTGACAAAAAGGCTAACTATGTTCAACCTACAAGCCTCTCTCTTGCACAAGATCTAAGCAATTTTGTTCCATAAGATTTCTAAAACTGTTCAGATTCAGCATATACCGTTAACTTGTATATCAGCCATCATCTATTAATTTGCAGTGCTATCCGAACACTTCATTCATCGGATCTATTAACTTAATTGATGTGAAATAAAAGAAAACGTCTCTATAAAAAAGTCTATCTTTAACTAACAATATTTATTTTACATTTATATATGGTATGGTTTGTTTGTAGTATCTTCGTATCTTAGGTTAGGTTAGGTTAGGTTAGGTTAGAGAAGAATGGTCCGGTGAATTACAAATGACCATCTAGTACTTAGTACGGTTGTGATACTACATGAATCTCATTTGAGACTTCGAACCCTATACTTTTACAGCCATTGGAAAGGCTTTACATACTTCACTAAATTTTTGACATCTAACTTGAAAGTTTCAGATATGTCATTTATGAAGTAGTCCCCCAAGTGCCTGAATCTTCTCTTGAACAGTCCGGTATAGTGACATAGAGGACTATGGACGATTGCGGATTCCTTGCAGTTATCACAACTTCTACTCTTCCTCAGTCTTCTGGTACGCTGGCCTATGAGACAGTGTCCTGTTACCATTCCTATTAAAATTGATAAATCCTAAGTAGGGACTGAGTTCTTTTCCGGTCATACTTAGGCCATGTCTACCTTGAAGTGATACACATTATAAGTATCTCACCTATTGTCCTATTGTCCTAATTTTCGTATCTTTTTTCATGCTACAAAATATTGAGCTGATGCTTAAAGGTGAAAGGAAGTTATGACGGTGAAAATAAAGAACGGATGAAGTTTATTTGACCAGCTAAAGAACAAGGCACAATATATTTAATACGAAGCTGTTCACATCGCATACTAGTATTAACTATCAGATATTTTTCTCTGTATACACTATTGTACACTGTAAAAAATATAATTCAGCCTATTCAAGTCAATATATTTTTACAGCGTTTCGCACACTATTCGAATTCACCCACTCAATTAAATAAATATGCATGACTCATGGCTGTGTTCGTTAACCCTTGCGACACACTTTCATTTCTGGCAATCTGTTGTCATACATATGAATATGTTACAGTAGAAACCCAATTAGGGGGACTTTCTTTATTTGAAGTATTGCTGAAGTATTCTTTTTCTTGAAGTATTGCTGAAAGTAAGTTAAGGTTTCATTGTGAAAAGTGTTATAGTAGGGGAGCCCGGCGATGCTAAATTTGCAGTTACTAAATTTGTAGTTACTTCAAATGGCTGACGATTTTGACTTTCATGACCAATTTTTGAAAATGTAAAAAAGAAAATGTGACCTAGAAATACTCAAGCGTGTCAGATTTTTATACAGACGGTTCAACTTGATGTCCTAGTCGTCCTAAATGATAATCTGACAATTATATCGATTGATATTGTAAATCTGACAATAATCGATTAAAACATAATAGCACTTATAATTCACAAATAGCTTTTACAACGCAAATGTTCGAAATTTTCTAACGTTCCGCTCAAGTTTCTAATTTTTTCTTTCATTTTTTTTCTCAGTCTAACAAAAGATGACATTTAGTGGAAAAATTGTTCTGTTTTATTTTTTTCAGGACCTATTAATCGAACTATAATTTGAAGTAATCCTGCTCAGATTGCCACTAATTAATCTAACATTTATATTTATATACGAGTACACAGAAAAAACTGCATTCCTAAATATAGGTTTTCAGCCGAAGGCGTACTTTAAAATTTTAGTTACAATTCGTACTAAATTTTCTTGAATTAAGTACAAAACGGAATCGATTTATAAATCAAGCATAGAAATTCTCAGACTAAGTATAAAATTCTTGAAATATGTATGAAAATGTAATTCTTTGTACTCAAATCAATCCTAAAATGAAGTTCAGTAGGGTTTGAAGAGAGCTAAATGTAACAATTTCAGTTCCGTTCCGTTTGCTACCGCTATGGCTCAATTAAAGTACGGAATTTCTGTCTTTTTTTTTGTGTTTCCAGCAAACGCCATTTTCGCATTCTGATTCGCATGTGAAAAATCCGTGTTTTTTACATAGAATTTGTTGTTGTAAACAAACAATTCGGATCATGCGAATTTCGGATCATTTCGCGTCCAAATGGAATGCGAAAAATATCAGTGTTTCCCATTTTTTTTTTTTTTTGTTAATTTGGTAACATTTTGTTAATTCGTTGCTATTTTTGTGCTAGTCGTCGCTTGCTTTACCTGACAGCCCTCGTCAAAAGAAAAATATAAATAAAACAGCTGATATCATGGCGAAACCGGTTGCTAAGATAGTAATTCAAGCAAATATCATAATTAAAACAAGAAAAAACGTTAACTTCGGTTGAACCGAAGCTCTAATATCATTCACACGAAACTTTAAATAGTATTGTAATACATAAAAGTGGGGGTTTAAATAGGGGGTGGTACACGCTCACTAGTAGATGTGTATGAAGCGATGTAGTAGATGTGTAAGATGCCACCATATAGAATTTCAAGTTGATATTGACGTTTTCCATACAAATGCATAAAAGTGCACTGTGGGTTTATATAGGACTACCTCAAAAAGTGGGCGGGACACACCCCTTTGTATATGTATATGAAGCGGTTGTCCATTAAAATCCACAAAATCAAATTTCATGCTAATATTGATCTATATGAAGGATTTTTTCATAAAAAACACAAAATTGCACGGTGGGTTTGTATGGGGGCCACCTCAAAAAGTGGGCGGGCCACGCCCAATTGTCTATGTATGTTTAGCGGCTGTCTCTTAAAAGGCACCATATCCCATTTCAACCTAATATTGACTTTAATAAAAAAGTTTTTCTTACAAAAATTCAAAAGTGGACCATAGGTTTGTATGAGAGCTACCCCAAATAATGGGCGTGGCAGGTCAATCTTGATACTCTATTAAACTACAATAAAAATAAGTATATGTACAAAATTTCAACTGGATAGCATAAAAATAAATAAACAGACAGACAGACAGACAGACGGACATGGCTAGATCGATTCGACTCGTCGAGCTGATCACACTGTGTGTGAATGGTATAAAAATACGAATAGCATAAAACTTGTATTTATTTTCAGCGACTAAAAGTGGAGCATTTTAGACTATAATCTACAATTTTGTGCTTCTTATGTGAAATGGGTTTGGTGGAAACGTCACATTACACTGTCCTACCTCACGGCATTGTGGCTTAATGCAAGCTTTCACTGTACAAAAATTAACAGCATTGACAGAAGCAACACAAAGAGTCCTCGAAATGTGCAATATGCAAACCGTGTAGCATATTTTATGTTGTTATCCTTTATGTATTTGCATTTGTTGTTGCTGTTGTTGTAGCTGATTTTTATGCGCGCGCGCCATTTTTAATAATTCGTTTTTTTCTTTTTAGCTTTTTTTTACTTTTTTTTTTCCAAGAGCGGCAACAAAAGCAACAAAAGCAGCAGCAACAACAACAACAACAATGTGTGTAAAACAAGTTTGTCAAGAAATCAAAAATCAAAAGTACAACACACACACACGCACACACACACACATCTAAAAGAGGGCTGTACATTAAGTAAAGTGAGTAACACTAGTCTACAGCCAAAAAGTGCATTCGTTGTAAAAATTTTTTCTAGATTTTGATTTGTTAGATTTTTGATTTGAAAACTTGTTGAATGTATACATAGTTTTTTTTATTTTTTAAATATGTAGTAGATATGTCACGAAATGCAATTTCTGAATTTTTCTAACTAACCGGTAAGCGGTAATGATTTTGTCAAGTAACCGGTTAACGCGGTAAGCAAAAAATAGACCGGTTTTGCATCTTATAAGTAAAATAAATAAAGTTAATGGAGTTTTCAGAAAACTGGTGGTCAGTTTTTATAATCGGTTGAATGTGATTTGAAAGTTATATGCGGAAGTATTTAAAAATATCGATTTTTTTTTGGAACATAAATACTAGTTGCAACAAATATACTCTTAAAATAGACAGAAATAGAATTCGATCAAGTGTGCCCAGGGTTGTATTTCTCTAAAGCAGAACAAACTTTAATGAAAAAAATTACGAACAAAGTCATGAGATGGTTTCAAAAGTTATGATTTTTGAAAAATAGTACTAAAGTTAGACTTGTTTGTTTCGATCTTTTTGAATGCAATTAGTTTAAAATAAAATAATCGATAAAAAAGTTCTTGTCATATCAAAATCAACGAATTATGTTGTACATACTATAAGAAATCTGCTCAACGATGAGAAATTCAAAATATTTGTCACCCAATGACCCTGGAGCATTGAACTCGTTGAAATTCGCTATTTCTGTTTTTCTTAAAGATAATAAAAACCTGAACTACAAGATAATTTGCTAAAAACTTACATAACAATTTTGTAAACATGGGTAAACAGTACTATTTTTATACTCTATTCACATAGTGTTAAACGGTATTATCTTCATTGTAGGAGACATCGCAGAATCCATAAAATATATATTATCATGATCAGCTCGATAAGACGAGTCGATCTAGACCTGTCCGTCTATTTATTCGTCTGTGTATGTTTAATTACAGTTTATATTAAATTGAAATATGATATGGTGTTTTCTTGCGAACAGATGCTTCACATATTTATACATATATCAACAAGGATAGCCCCCATATAAACCCACCGCCCACTTTTCGAATTTTGTATTAAATGTTTTTGCATCCAGCCGATTCCTAAGTGAATATCATAAGAAACTTGACGCCCAAACACAGACGCTCTACGGTTAGTTGCGTAGCTAGAACTGCGAGAGTAACTTTTGACAATTCGAATATCTCTCGGAAATATGTGCATAAGTACACTATGCATAAGTAAAAATTTCTAGAAAATAATAAAAGTGAAAACCGAAACTATAACGGTACAAATGTTTTGGTTCCGATACGGTACTTTCATTTTATTTTACGAGTATTTCGCTTGACAAAAAAAAAAAACAACAACAAAAAATATCAGTTCTGGTTCCGGTTTCGGTACTCAATTTGAATCGGTTAATATCGGAGGGAGGTAAGGGGCACGATATATATTAAAACTTAAGTGTGAATGGTATTAAAGCTTCGGTTCTATCGATGATTTTTTTTTATATATATATTTTTTTTTTTTTTTTGTAAAAATTTTTGGAACAGTTGGCGTTGGCTTTATATTTCAAACAATAAAATAACTTATGTCAACTATTTTCGGTGAAAATTTTCATTCTATATTCAGACCTACAGTTCCGGCAAAATTTTCTGTAGTCTTTTTTTGTTTTAGTAGGATATAAGAGTTTTTAGTAAAAAAAAAACAATAATATGTTTCGTACCGCAATCCTTGGTTCTTGGATAAATAAGAAAAGTAGTGTTACAAGTCTGTGTAAGTTTTTCCACAATTTTTTTATACAATTCTATGTAGAAACGACAACCGAATATTCATTTTTTTGATTTTTCTTATAAAATTATTTGCAATCCATACTTTTGGCCTAACAATTCGATGTTTTTCTTTCTATAACACAGTTACCAGCACAGAGAATGACAATACAGAACCGAAAAACAGATCTTCGCTGAAAAGGATGTGCCTCCGGATGGCAGTAAGCCCGCCGGGTAGTAAGACACAATTGCAAAGCTTTATAAAGTCTTTTGAACCGATGGCCACGCCCCTTGCTGTTGGCGCAGCACCAGCTAAGACTAAAATGTGCGATCCAAAGGTAAGTCCAGCTAAGATTGTTACGAGAGCTCTTCTATGCAAAGCGCTGGTAACGATATCGCATACATAGTATCAGTTTTGATGGTCAAATTCTTTCTCTTTCATGCACCGAAGTCAAACGAAAATGTTAACCCTATCAGAGCGCAAGGAGAAAACGACAATATGCAGCTCAAAGAGCAAACTTCAAAGGAGTCAATTCTTTCCAAATTTATGAAGGAACGCAACTAGGCACAGCGGCAGTAATGCGTTGACTTCACTAGGGAAGAGCGTCGTCTTATTATAGCTAAACAAAGAATTGCGTCCTGTTAGTTCCCTGCTGGTAAGTAATTAAGCACTTAGCGTAGTCCTACGTCTGCATTTTACAATATTAACTTTTCATTACAGAAAACAAGTTCAAAATCTCTTAAATACTGCACTTTGGTCAACCCTGGAGAGCCCTGAAGTTCATGCGATATTGAAAGAAAACGCTGCATGTTGGTACTTATTATACAAATTTTTAAATGATAATACTTGTACAAAGACCGTACACAACGATCCCCCAAAATTTAAAGAATATGCTACATTACAAATTGGGTTTAAACGATACTCAAGCTAAGTACGATATTTAACAATAGATTTATTTTGTATAAAAATTATAAATAAAATTTTAAAGAAAATTCAACCGAAAAATTCTGTAGATGATTGACAAACTTGCCAAGTTTTTTGTTAGTTACATATTCAGTTCAAAAATATTGTAAAAACAAGCAAAAATGTTGATTCGGTGGAACCGAAGCTTTAATACAAACACACAAAACCTTGGACCCTAAAAGTGACTGGTGGTGAGACACGCCCATATATATAACTGTGAAGCTTCTGTGCATAAGAAAGCATCGGAATTCTTTTATTTTCGTTACAATTTCTATAAGTCGGCGGCGGGTTTCTATGTTTGCTATAGCGGGTGTGGCACATTGGTATGGGTACTCTATCAGCTTAGAGCCAAAATAGGTCTCTATACCGGAATTCCGCCAAATATGTTAAAAACTGGTACGAGAAACATGCTAAGGAACACTCAGACAGACAGACACACAGATAGACAGGATAGATCAAATTGTCTCGCCGAGCTGATCAAGAATAAATTTATATAGACGTATGCAGGCTATATATGAAATTTCTTGCGCAAGAATATCCGATTTTTTTTTGCTGTCACTTTCAGTGGAGATTTTTTTTTTAGTTTTGAATTGAGTGTATTTTGCATAAAAGTGTTATGGGAAAACTTAATAAACTTGCGCAAGGAAGAACCCTATCCAGTAATGTATGGGCGCTGGACCCCTGAGGAACAGCGATGTGTCCTGAACATAATTGTTGAGCATAGATACTAAGTAGATCAAAATTGTATATGGGCACAAACCAATCTGCAGAGCTCTTATTTACTTACTTAAGTGGCCTACAACCGTCTATCGTTAAATGCCGCACGTAGGAAAGCGCACCATTCGGTGTAGTTTAGTGCGCGCCGTCGACAGTCGCTGGCAATCCGAAGCTTTTTCAGGTCATTATAGACCTGATCTTGCCATCTTAGGCACGGACGTCCTCACTGACACCGTCCACCAATCAAGTTCATGTTTCCGTCGTAAACCTTTAGTGCTGAGGTTCATCCGGATGAGGTGAGCAGCCCAGTGCAGCCGATGGAATTTAATGCGCAGGACTATGCCAACCTCATCACACTATGAAAGCTCATATAGCTCGTGGTTCATTCGGGTCCTAAACTCGACGCCAACTCTAAGGGGACCAAAAATCGTACGAAGAATCTTTCTCTCAAGCACTCCTAAAGACGCTGTATGCGTTGTTGTCAGGGTCCACGCTTCTGCGCCATCATTCTTCGTAGTTCGAGAGAGGGCTCTACAACATACTCACAGACCGTCCAAGGCGCGACCGTTTCTCAATCTACGAGAGCGCCCTGATAGCGTCATCATGCAAAGACAAATCTTTGCTGGGATACCAAGTTCAGATAGGGCGTTGAAGAATTTTGTTCTTATCTTCGAAAAAAAGGTGGTGTGTGTCCTTATTGTAGGCTGGACAGAATTTTGTATCCTATTGTAAGGAGACTTATTCCCCGGTAGTTCGCGCAGACAGCGGGGTCTCCTTTCTTGAAGATAGGACAAAGAACACTGAGATTCCAATTGTTGGGCATGCATTCATCGGCCCATATTTTGCATTAGAGTTGGTGCCTATGCCTTACCAACTCTTCGCCAACGGTCTTGAATAACTCAGCTGTCAACTCATCGGAGCCTGCCGCTTTGTTATTCTTCAGCTTTTAATTACTGAGTCGACCCCCTTATAATCCGTTGGCTCTACAAGAGAGCCATCATCAATTGGTGGTTCTATGTATGCTTCTCCATCGGTAGTATTATTCTCTTCATCGCCCTATACAATCTACGAAATATTAACTGAAGATTTGGGTAAAATAAAGGTGAGTGCACGTTTTTTTTTTTTTTTTTTTTGCATCAGTTAAATGATGTCAAAAAATCGCTCGTGTTGTCAAAAAAAATTGTTTATGAAAAAACAGATTTGTCTCATCGACCACCCTCCCTATTCGCCTGATCTGTCACCGTGGGATTATTCTCTCTTCCCAAAAATGAAAACTACAATGAGAGGCGCTTTTTACGATGACATTCCAGACATTAGAATCGCAGGCGTAACACAGGTGCTAAAGAACATCCCAAAAAGCGAGTTTAAAAAGTCTATGCATAATTTGGTTGAACGTTCAAACGTTGTATTGAGTTAATTGGATCGTATTTTAAATAAATTTGAGCTTTGAAACATGATTGTTTTATTTTATAACTAAATAGTTCGACTATTTTTAGATCAACCGTGTAATTCAAGTCGTTTTAAAGTTTTATTGGACAGGTTTGTAAATATTAAATAAAAATAATTTATTTAAAAATAATTAAATGTCTTGAACAAATGACACACTCTAAAAAATGCACAGTTTGGCATCATCGAGCCAGACTACTTCAAAAAACCAGGAAAATGCAACAGTCACGGTCAATGGTATCAGATATGGCGCCATATGGTCTGGAAGTCCTCTGGATTCAATCGCATGGCGTCATATGCCATATCTCTGGAATTGACTTATTGAGTGAAGAGTTGAACAACAACATAAACTACAGAAACGGATACATCGGAAGATCATGTGATTGGCGACCGCTGTGTGGATACTTAAAGCCGTTGGTCTGTGCGGAGCAGCCGGCATGGACTTTAGTTTAGTCCTGGAAGTCAATATCAAATGTACGATTTGTGAGTTACGGTCTCAAATAATTGAAAAACTGGTTTGAATGCAGTAATGGCATAAAATTATGCATAAATAACGCTCGACTTTTCGATAAATGATAAACTTTTTCAGTGTTACCATATTAAAAACTTTAACTGCAAAAAAAAAAACACACTTTAATTGCTTGAAAAAATTATGAGTTATGGCGAATATTGTTTCAATTGCTTATTGTACTATAAACTTCAATGAAACTTATCAAGCAACGCTCGTACAAGTATCACATATTTGTATACACGATGTATACCATTTTTTCACCATCGAATAAAATTAAAGAACCAAAGCGACAAAGGGGAGGGGGTGGGGTGTTGTGTGCAACATTTGCAAATCAGCTCAAACGCATTCCCAAGCGGTCGGCGGTGAACGTTGCTCTACTGGTGGTAATGGGTTAATGTACCTCTATATGTGCGATACTTCATTTCCCGCTTCATCTGAGAACACATGGTACACTCGTTTGTTTTCACTGCTACTTCATTTACTGTTGCTGCTGTGAAGCGCTTTTTTTCTCCATTGTTTTGTTGTAATAATTTTGACAGTGCTTTTTGTTGTTGTTGTTGTTGTTGTTGTTGTTGTTGTTGTTGTTGTTGTTACGACAAATGTTGGTTCATAAGGTGGTTTTCTGGTTTTGGTTTACCCAACTGTAAAGAAAAAAAAGAAGGAAATCTAGAAGTAAAAATCGCAAATGGGGTTGCAACAAATCAAAAAAGTATTGTCTCATTTAAGCAAGGAGTGAGCGAGCAAGATTATCAGAATGAAGGAGTGAAAGAGATGTGTTTTACTCCTTTTTTTTTGTTGTTTGTTTTTAAACTGTTGTGAGCGCGCCTGGAATTCGCGAGAGCATTGCATGGAAAAAGGACATTTTTTAAAAGCATTTTTTTTTTTTGTGAACTTTTTTAAGCCAGTTTTTAATTTCCTTTGCAAAATGAGAGCGAATTGTGCTTTTCTATCTCTATCTCTTTCTATTGTAAGTGTTTGTATTAAAGCGAGCAAGAGAGAACGAACGCACCTAAACGAGCACCAATTACTCCTACATTTTATTATTGTCTCAATCAAATAATGTGGTCGGTCGTCTTCGGCTCTTCAACTGTTGTCGTGTAGACAACATCGGCTATCTTCGTTGCTTAAAGTTTATATCTAGCATGTCTTGGCTGTTTTCTCTCTCTCTCTCTCTCTCTCTCTCTCTCTCTCTGTCTCGCGCGCGCAGTTCCACGTTCTACTTCAAGTTATTAGCTGGCTGCCCTCGCTTTACTCTATACTTAACGGGTTTTCCCATTTGAGGGTTGTACTCACCACTTTTGTGGCAACAACGACGACGACGATGAGCGGCAACGCAACCGACAATCATCAACGACGTCGACAATGAGCTTCAATGCGCTGTCGGTTGATACTATACTAGTTTAGTATAGTTTACCACTATTTTTTTTCCCTGTTTGGGGTTAACCCACTCCCACTTTGGTGGTGGTGGTTACTGTTGTTGTTGTTGTTACTACGATTTAGTTGCAACGAATGAGAAGGGAAAAAAACCGAGTAGTCGAAACTAAGGGTTGCAAATCAAAAAGCGGTTTGTTGGTTTGTATTTTTGGCCAAAGTTGTAACTTCTTTTTTTCTCTTTTTTTCTAAGCATTTGCGGTGTGAGCAGTAGAGCAGTATGTGTTAGAGTGAGAGAAAAGTTATTTGAAAAAAAAAAAAAAATAAATAAAAAGGCTTTGAAGAGCAATGCAGTCAGAAGCGACGTTAGCAGAGTTAACAACGGCGGCATAAGTAATGAAAAATTACCGTTAAAGAGTTTTCAGCGCCATTATTGACACTTGACAAGTGGCGCTCATTGTTGTTGTTGTTGTTGTTGTTGTCGGTGTGCCATATATGAGAGCAGCAATATTGTGTGTTTGTGTGTGTGTGTGTTTATGTGTATTTACACGGTGGCAACGCCAGCTCCCTTAAGTTAAACTCATTTTTTTGTTTGTGGTGAGAGGATCTAGTGCTGGGAGAAAGTTGGTTGACATTTTTCCCACACTATTGTTTCGTTAAGCGATTTGTCCTTTTCTCTGTTACTCTCTCCCAAGCGCTCACGTGCTATGGCTGGCGTGTATGCTTTTGGGCGTCTGTGTGGTGCATATGTTTGCTTGAATTTAATACACACACACACACATGCTCCATATTTCTCGCTTTTTCACACATACTCATAGCAAACTTAACTGCTTCTCTTTCTCACACAATTTCACTGTAATTATCTGTGTATGTGTAACTGTGTAACTGTGTAACTGTGTCTGTTTATGCTTTTATTTGTGTGCATTTTAGTTTGGGATTTTCGTGGCATTTTTGTGGCCTTTTCTCTGGTTAACCGTGCTTGGCGGTTCGTCGGTTGGCCACGCCGGTCAACAATATAAAAATCAACTTTGTCAATGTTTAACCGCTAAAAAAAAAACAACAACTGTAAACACACACACACACACACACACACAAACATAATAAATACACAGTTATGATAAAAAAATATTAAGCATATTTATATTGGTTTAACCAGAAAAAGTTTTTCATTAACTTTTATTATTTTATGCAATTTTTCATTCATTCATTTTTTTTCCAAGTGCCAATTTTTGAATTGATTTTAAATTTGTAGAGTAAAACACTCTTAGGGCTAGTTTCACAGTTAGAGTTAATCTTTGATCAGCTGTTTCTTAGTATTACAGTTACGTCAAAGTTTACGTACGTGTTTAACCATCCAAATTCGTTAAGTAGCATAAAACTGTAACATAAAATGTAATCGCAGTTTAACTGTTAACTTGTGAATCTCATTATGTTGATAACTAGCGGGTCAAAGTTAAAGTTACGCTCATTCGAAATCTGTCAAACTGGTCCTAAACTATATTTCTTCATACTTCAAAATACTACAAAAGTTTGAAAAATATACAGTAAACTTGCCCAATTGCAACTTTGGATGTTCTTCTGGACTTAATGCCGTGCTGTGCCATGCAAAAACAGGCAAATAAGACTATATTAAGAATAATAGGAAAAGAAAGCTGTTTTCAGCGATAACCTCGACTTGAAGCACTACTTCATCAAAAGCTCTAACATAGAACTTTAGCGAGTAGAAAAGATGGAGAAACATAAACCTGACTTATGGTATGAACGAACAAGCGCTTTGCTGTGGTCTTCGTACCTTGCATGAACAACTTTGAACATTTTGGGAAACTAGTCCTAGTAGTATCCTTCAAGCAGAAATTTATGACATAGAAAGCTGTGGAAACTTCAACATTAGCAGAGGGTATAGAAAACCAAATATTGCAATATTCTCTCACATTCAGGGAACTATCAGAGCACAAAATTCTTATTCAATCGATTCCAAGTTATCTAGGAAGATTGAATAGAGTAACGTTATACTAGGTACACGGTCATGCGGCTATAGACAGTGTGTTCGCTTTTTGGCCCTGAACCACTTTGCGGTCTGGAACCAGGTACATTTAGAATTGTAGTGAAATAATAAGAATATATTGAGTTCTGGAAAACTGTAATGGTTTTAAACAGTGTAATAAATTGTTAGGCAAACATAAGAACGGAGGCCCGCATTGGTTTGCAGAAAAAGTGTAAGAGAATAGAAACATGGTTTTCAACTAGACCAATGTTCTGTTGAAAACCTTGATACTATTCCAAAATTACTGATACAAAATTAGTACATGCATATTTTGGAAGACTGTGCTGCTTTGGCTAATATGAGACAGTACCAAAACTTACCAATCTGTGTCAAATAATTGCAGACAAAAGTAAAGTTTTCACTTTGAGCGTCACGACTTTTTGTTGCCAGTGGTACTTGGAATTCTAAATTGTAAACACATTTCTTTTATTTAATCTAAATGGGCGCCTTCGATTCCGTTTTCTTTAGGTCGACTAGTTAGCTTTAAAAAGAGTGTTAATTACCATTCACATAAGATTTAGTCATCATAATTCTCAAACCATGCCTTAATCCTTCTCAAGGTGCTTATCTAATGATCTACTCTTAACGTTGTCCATGACATTTCTAGTGCATGCCTAATTTTTGATTCAAATTGGTTTCTTTTTTCACAGGCGCAAACCAAATCTTACTCTTTTTGTTCTTGATTCACCAATTTTAGCTTTCATATAATCGAAATATGTTTTGCAGTGTGATTTAAATGCAGCGAGTTGACTTTCATCAAAAAGTAAAACGAAAACCAGGTGTACAAAAATGGGGAAAAATACCATATACCGTATGTGAGCCTCTATGCGAAAGATAGCGCAACGCTGCACTCAAAAATGACAAAGTACCAACGGTAGAACAAAAAAAAAAACGATATTTGTTTATATTTTTACGGTGAATAATGCAAAGATAATTGCTTAGGCATGTCATGCGCAAATAGTGAACATACTCAATGAATGCATTTCTAAAATGCGTTTCTATGTTTATTCTGTATATTTGAATAAAAATATAAACAAACGTCAAGTGTAAGCTATACGACTTGACGTGAAAAATGTTGCTGTATGTATTAGAGTTGAGCTAATCAGTGTTTTTGAGTAGAAGTGATTTTTGAGTAGCAGTGATTTTCGTGACTGCTACTTTCAAATCACTGTGATTTTTAACTGCTACTGCGATCGCGGAAAAAAAAACAAAGTTATTAAACAAAACTAATGTCTACTTACATTCTTACTTTTACTTTGTCAATGGTACAGACGACACCACACAACATAGCTGTTCACGTGCGACTTCTTTATGGTTTGGGTATTACCATGCCACCACTTTCAGCGTTCAGAGTTTCGTGAAATGATGTTTTCACCCAAATATCGTTCCACATCAACCAATCCGCGTGACGTTTCTGTGAGCTTAGGTTCATACGTTGCAGCCATAGCATCAAAATTACTCCAAAGCATCTTCTCATTTGTATCGACGGGATTTGGATGAGGTATATATTGCAACGCCTGTAGTCTATTGTTAACGGCTGCTACCGTTAAAAGCTGTCACGCTTCGATACTAAGAAAACATTTAAAGAAAACACTTGGTGTTGTCAAAATTCTGCTTTGTAATGCCATTTTCTGGAGAGTATTAGCTTAAAATGGTACAGAAAACCATTCGCAACAGACTATAGGCTCCTTAAAAAAATCATGGGAATTGAGGCGGCAACAGGGTATTTTAGGTGGTCATCTGATTTGTATATATTCCAAGTGGCATATCCTCATTACAGTTATTTGAGACTAATTCCATACTTCAGGAAACCGCCATCAGTTTCTGGAATATCTTTTTTTTTGTGCCATTTTCTGGAGAGGATTAGCTTAAAATGGTACAGAAAACCAAAGGAGTGTGTGGAAGATAGTCGGTATCACTGGGCTCCCGCAACAGGATATGGGCTCCTTACAAAGATCTTGGGAATTGAGGCGGGAACATGGAATTTTAAGTAGTCATCAGATTTGTACATATTCTTGTGCCAACCATTGCTTATTGCAGCGCCCATTCCAAAAACCCATTGGAACATGTATATCCCACATAATCCTTCCCGGGATTAACCAAGTGGCATATCCTCATTACAATACTTTACCAATGATATCAGTTGCCACTTGATATTGATACAGTATATCAGTTGAGCGCTTCAATCACGGCGACTGAAAATCACGAATTACGAATCAAGAATATCAGTTGAATATCAGTTGATGATATGCATGATTTATTACTCATACGCCATGAATCACAATGGCACTAGTAAGAAATAAATGATATTCAATCACTGACATTTACAATATCGAGTAGCAATTTTTCAGTAGCCGTGATTGTTGTCGCAGAGAGAATCAACGAGCAAGTTTCTTCAGACAATCAAATGGGATGCCCACGACTGTCTTATAGTGATGCAGGATCACGGCTGAAAAGAAAAATAGCAACGGAACTGTACAAGTCTCCTTGTGCATGCAGCATCAGTTTCAGCGAAAAAGGCCAAAATGAGCGATACTGCTTTTGTATTAAAGAATACTCTTTCTGCAATACTTCAAGTACATCAAGTGAGATTAGAGAGACAACGTCATTCTCGGAGCCGGTACCACTCACTTCAAGTCAAACTCTTGCATTTTTGATTGACAACTCCGTAACCAAAGCCCAATACAATAACATGAGAGCTTTAAATAAAATACAATTTTCCAACATTTATCCATGCTATAATAAAGTAAGAAAAGCCAAATTGGAGTGCAGGCCTACGCGAGTCAATGTGACAGAAACAAGAGCACAAGTATGTCTCCCAAATGTACTTAATCATACGACCAGTCGAATTTTCCTTTTGCAAGAGGAGGTAGTTAAGATACATGAAAACATAACAGATGCCAAACTAATTGCGAGCTATGGATTTGACGGCTCTACGGTGCAAAGTATATATGTACAAGCAGAGATTCCTAGGAGAAAAATCCGATATCAAAGACGACTCATTATTTGTTACTAGTGTCATTCCACTGAAATTAACGGATGGGATTTTGGAACGCCTTTATGCATAAATCAAGCCCCTCCAATTAGTAAGATTTTGCAGACCCCTAAAGCTTGTATTCGCTAAGGAAAGCAAAGATCTTATTCTTGCAGAAAATGCGGATTTGGAATCAGAAATACAAAACTTAATAGCTTTTAATTACAGTTGTTTAATTGACAGAAAAATCACTGTCACTTTTGATCTCCATTTGACAAATCTTGTCAAGCATGTCCTATCTGTGGAGCCAATCCAAAGGATTTTATGACAACTACCGAAATAACAAAATTTAAGGCTAAACCGTGAAATCTCCAACACTGCATCAGTCCCCTACATGTATGGATACGATTTTTTAAGTTCGTACTTAAAATCTCATATAAACTACAGTTAAAGAAGAAAAAACGTTAATTTCGGTTGAACCGAAGCTCTAATACCATTCACACGAAACTTTAAATAGTATTGTAATACATAAAAGTGGGGGTTTAAATAGGGTGTGGTACACGCTCACTAGTAGATGTGTATGAAGCGATGTAGTAGATGTGTAAAATGCCACCATATAGAATTTCAAGTTGATATTGACGTTTTCCATACAAATGCATAAAAGTGCACTGTAGGACTACCTCAAAAAGTGGGCGGGACATACCCCTTTGTATATGTATATGAAGCGGTTGTCCATTAAAATCCACAAAATCAAATTTCAAGCTAATATTGATCTAAATGAAGGATTTTTTCATAAAAAACACAAAATTGCACGGTGCGTTTGTATGGGGGCTACCTCAAAAAGTGGGCGGGCCACGCCCAATTGTCTATGTATGTTTAGCGGCTGTCTCTTAAAAGGCACCATATCGCATTTCAACCTAATATTGACTTTAATAAAAAAGTTTTTCTTACAAAAAGTCAAAAGTGAACCATACGTTTGTAGGGGAGCTACCCTAAATAGTGGGCGGGCCACGCCCGTTAGTCTATGTATGTTAAGCGGCTGACCATAAAAAGGTACCACATTGCATTTCAACCTAATATAGAATTTAATAAAGAAGTTTTCTTACAAAAAGTCAAAAGTGGACCATAGGTTTAACCTACCCCAAATAGTGGGCGTGGCAGGTCAATCTTGATACTCTATTAAACTATAATAAAAAGAAGTATATGTGCAAAATTTCAACTGGATAGCATACAAATTGGGCCCCAAAAATGCGCAACATACAGACGGACAGACGGACATGGCTAGATCGATTCGTCGAGCTGATGAATAATATATATAGTTTATGGTGTCTACGATGGCTCCTTACAAACTTTCAGACAAACTGATAACACCATTTCACACTATGTGTGAATGGTATAAAAAGTGGCAAGTAAGGGATAAAGACGAAAAAGACATGATGTGAAATGGGATTACATGTGGATAAGCCAAAACAAAATGGAAGTGGAAATACGAATGACGGAAATATCGCAAGAAATGCACTTAAAAATGCACGGCAACTATCCTTAATATTAGGATTTGTTTATGATATTCTACACACCGGTTTTATATTATTTTAATAACTATATTCTATGAATTCCCCGTAAATATTACTAAATTCGGCCAATTCTGCCAAGGAACTGCGTCGAATTATTTGGAAAAGTATTCTTGGTATCCAATGTCAGCAACTGTCCACAGAGTTTTAGTTCACGGTTCGCAGATAACAGCATCGTCGGTATTTTAATAAATCAAATATTAAATAATAATAACAAATCTACTCCTCAGCAATGTGTCCTAATATGGGCGATATACTAGGTGGGCGCGCTCGGATTGGCTTGAAATTTTTCTCACTTACTTTAAGTGCTAATATGATCAATACCATCAAAATTCAGCTCTCGGAATCTGGCCCAATGTGAAGATTTACATTGCACTACATCACTTACTAACAAAAAGAGTTGCAACAATATTTTCGCTAATTTCTAAAAAAAAAAAGAAGAAAAACATCATAAATTTTTTCACCACACAAAATGCTCCTTTTTTTTTCTTTTTTTGTAATATTTATCCAATTTTTTATGATCTCGCGACAAAGTGGAAAAAACAGCAAATGAATAGAATAAAAAAAAACACGCTGCTGTCGCTCACCATAAAACATTGATCCAGTTTTTTGACCAATTTTTAGTGCAGTTTTTTGTGTTTTTTGTGACGAAATGAGTTTTTTGCACACAACAATGCAAACGATTCTCAGGAATTCTAATGCAGCCGTCGTCGAAACAAGCAACAAGGACAAAAACAGAAGAAACAAATAACAAATACAACAAATGCTGACAAGGATCATGCATCATCATAAAATAGAAATTTGCAATGCTCTACTCTCGTTGACTCAATTAGATGGAAATGCGTTCGTCTAATTTTTTCGCGTTCTTGTTTTTTGTTTTTATTGTTTTTTTTTTTTTTTTTGTTTGTTTTCGTTTTCGTTAAAAATGCCGCAGATTTTTATGAGCTACTTTAAAAAAAGATCATAAAAATTATTTAGATCTAGAGCAGGTCATGCTAATAAATAGTCGCTGAAATTTACAAAAAGATGCACTGACAGACAGACAGACAGACGAGAGAGAGAGGGAGAGAGAGGACAGATGGGTTGATTGATTTTTGTGCCATGAGAATGCACAAAAATTGACCTAAAAACTCAACACAAAAAAACAAAAACGCGCAAATAATTGTAAAAGAAGTTTCTGCGAAAAATTTGCGTAATAATTTGCATCTTTTTTTCACATTTCAGCATCTCCTCCTCTGTGATCCGATGGCTTTGTTCATTCATTTCACAAAAAATCGCAGCGAACGATCATAAATCTGCACACGAAATTACGTAATGGAATACTTGAGGAGGAACTGTAGGATCTTCAATTGCAACCGTGACTCCTGCTGCTTTTCCGCATTGCTTGTTTATGTATCTCAGTTTTTTGCACGAATTTCTTATGCGATTGTATCGGTTGTTGTTGTTTTTGTTTTTGTTGTTGTTGTTGCTTCTGCTCACAGAATGCAAGCGAAACTAATAAAAATGTTTATGGCATCCTTCGTATTCAAATTTTTTTAAAATCACTCATAAAAATCTGCGGGATTTTTAACGAAAATTCAATATATTAAAAATTCAAAAGAAAGAAAAGTGAAAAAAACAAAAACGAAAACAAAAACAAAAACAAAAAATCTGTGCAAAATTAGGCGAACGCATTTCCATCTAATTGAGTCACTGAGCGAGTATTGAGCATTTCAAATTTTCTATTTTATGATGATGCATGATCCTTGTAAGCATTTCCTTTTTTTTTCTGTTTTTTGTTCCATTTTTGCACTGAATTTTTACTATTTTTACAGCAGCAGCAGAATTCCTGAGAATCGTTTGCATTGTTGTGTGCAAAAAAATCATTTCGTCACAAAAAAAAAAAAAACACAAAAAACTGCACTAAAAATTGGTAAAAAACTGGATCAATGTTTTATGGTAAGCGTGGTTTTTTTTTTACATTGTGTGGCACGCTTTTTTGTTGCTTTGTTGCGAGATCATAAAAAATATTTGTCCAAATAATTTGTGCAAAAAAAAAAACGTAATACGTGTTTAAATTTTTGTTTTTTTATTCACTGTGTGCACTGTAAGAATGTATATAATAGACAGAAAGAGGCGTGTTAGACCCCATAAAGTATATACATATATATTCTTGAACATGTATGAGACAAAAGATCTCAGAAACTTAAGAGCTAAAGACTTCAAACTTGTACATATAGATACTTCTTGAACATGCTCTTCGGTTGCGACAACCATTTAAACCACATATATTTTTGTATTGCTACAAAATCCAATATGTCCAGATACATATGTCTTATATTAATGTTTGTGTATGGCACGCCCACAACACTCAAAATTAAAAAAAAGAAAAAAAACGGCGAGTAAGCAGCGCGTTCTCGAAGATTGAGAAACAGTCACGTCTGATGGGCCTAGCGGTGAACGAGAACAATACGAAAAAATTGGTGTCCACTCGCAGACCATCAGCTTGAACGGTGTGTGAGCATGGAGAATTTCACCTTCAATGTAGTAGAAAACTTCGTCTATCTGGGAACAGAAATTACCAGCGACAACAACGTCAGCCTAGAGATCAGACGAAGAATCACGCCTGCTAATCGCAGCTACTTTGGGCTCAGCAAGCAAATTAGAAGTAGAGCCCTCTCTCGAACTACGAAGATAAAAATCTATAAGACACTGACAATCCCGGTCCTGTTGTATGGCGCAGAAGCATGTACACTGACATCAACGGATACGCGCCGTTAGGAGTGTTCGAGAGAAAGATTCTTCGTAGGATTTTTGGTCCCCTTAGAGTTGGCGTCGAGTTTAGGACCCGACCCGTATGAACCACGAGCTGTGTGAGCTGTCTGATGAGGTTGACATAGTCCAACGCATTAAATTCCAGCGGCTGCACTGGGCTGCTCACCTCATCCGGATGAACCTCAGCACTAAAGGTTTACGACGGAAACATGAACTTGATTGGTGGACGGTGTCAGTGAGGACGTCCGTGCCTAAGATGGCAAGATCAGGTCTATAATGACCTGAAAAAGCTCCGGATTGCCAGCGACTGTCGACGGCGCGCACTAAACTACACCGAATGGTGCGCTTTCCTACGTGCGACCTTCAACGATAGACGGTTGTAGTAAGTAAGTAAGTAAGTGCTCTGGCCATATACAATTTTGATCTACTTAGTATCTATGCTCAACAATTATGTACAGGACACATCGCTGTTCCTCAGGGGTCCAGCGCCCATACATTACTGGATAGGGTTCTTCCTTGCGCAAGTTTATTAAGTTTTCCCATAACACTTTTATGCAAAATACACTCAATTCAAAACTAAAAAAAAATCTCCACTGAAAGTGACAGCAAAAAAAAAATCGGATATTTTTGCGCAAGAAATTTCATATATAGCCTGCATACGTCTATATAAATTTATTCTTGATCAGCTCGGCGAGACGATTTGATCTATCCTGTCTATCTGTGTGTCTGTCTGTCTGAGTGTTCCTTAGCATGTTTCTTGTACCAGTTTTTAACATATTTGGCGGAATTCCGGTATAGAGACCTATTTTGGCTCTAAGCTGATAGAGTACCCATACCAATGTGCCACACCCGCTATAGCAAACATAGAAACCCGCCGCCGACTTATAGAAATTGTAACGAAAATAAAAGAATTCCGATGCTTTCTTATGCACAGAAGCTTCACAGCTATATGGGCGTGTCTCACCACCAGTCACTTTTAGGGTCCAAGGTTTTGTGTGTTTGTATTAAAGCTTCGGTTCCACCGAATCAACATTTTTGCTTGTTTTTACAATATTTTTGAACTGAATATGTAACTCACAAAAAACTTGGCAAGTTTGTCAATCATCTACAGAATTTTTCGGTTGAATTTTCTTTAAAATTTTATTTATAATTTTTATACAAAATAAATCTATTGTTAAATATCGTACTTAGCTTGAGTATCGTTTAAACCCAATTTGTAATGTAGCATATTCTTTAAATTTTGGGGGATCGTTGTGTACGGTCTTTGTACAAGTATTATCATTTAAAAATTTGTATAATAAGTACCAACATGCAGCGTTTTCTTTCAATATCGCATGAACTTCAGGGCTCTCTAGGGTTGACCAAAGTGCAGTATTTAAAAGATTTTGAACTTGTTTTCTGTAATGAAAAGTTAATATTGTAAAATGCAGACGTATGACTACGCTAAGTGCTTAATTACTTACCAGCAGGGAACTAACAGGACGCAATTCTTTGTTTAGCTATAATAAGACGACGCTCTTCCCTAGTGAAGTCAACGCATTACTGCCGCTGTGCCTAGTTGCGTTCCTTCATAAATTTGGAAAGAATTGACTCCTTTGAAGTTTGCTCTTTGAGCTGCATATTGTCGTTTTCTCCTTGCGCTCTGATAGGGTTAACATTTTCGTTTGACTTCGGTGCATGAAAGAGAAAGAATTTGACCATCAAAACTGATACTATGTATGCGATATCGTTACCAGCGCTTTGCATAGAAGAGCTCTCGTAACAATCTTAGCTGGACTTACCTTTGGATCGCACATTTTAGTCTTAGCTGGTGCTGCGCCAACAGCAAGGGGCGTGGCCATCGGTTCAAAAGACTTTATAAAGCTTTGCAATTGTGTCTTACTACCCGGCGGGCTTACTGTCATCCGGAGGCACATCCTTTTCAGCGATGATCTGTTTTTCGGTTCTGTATTGTCGTTCTCTGTGCTGGTAACTGTGTTATAGAAAGAAAAACATCGAATTGTTAGGCCAAAAGTATGGATTGCAAATAATTTTATAAGAAAAATCAAAAAAATGAATATTCGGTTGTCGTTTCTACATAGAATTGTATAAAAAAATTGTGGAAAAACTTACACAGACTTGTAACACTACTTTTCTTATTTATCCAAGAACCAAGGATTGCGTTACGAAACATATTATTGTTTTTTTTTTTACTAAAAACTTTTATATCCTACTAAAACAAAAAAAGACTACAGAAAATTTTGCCGGAACTGTAGGTCTGAATATAGAATGAAAATTTTCACCGAAAATAGTTGACATAAGTTATTTTATTGTTTGAAATATAAAGCCGACGCCAACTGTTCCAAAAATTTTTACAAAAAATATATAAAAAAAATCATCGATAGAACCGAAGCTTTAATACCATTCACACTTAAGTTTTAATATATATCGTGCCCCTTACCTCCCTCCGATATTAACCGATTCAAATTGAGTACCGAAACCGGAACCAGAACTGATATTTTTGTTGTTGTTTTTTTTTTTTGTCAAGCGAAATACTCGTAAAATAAAATGAAAGTACCGTATCGGAACCAAAACATTTGTACCGTTATAGTTTCGGTTTTCACTTTTATTATTTTCTAGAAATTTTTACTTATGCATAGTGTACTTATGCACATATTTCCGAGAGATATTCGAATTGTCAAAAGTTACTCTCGCAGTTCTAGCTACGCAACTAACCGTAGAGCGTCTGTGTTTGGGCGGCAAGTTTCTTATGATATTCACTTAGGGATCGTCTGGATGCAAAAACATTTAATACAAAATTCGAAAAGTGGGCGGTGGGTTTGTATGGGGGCTATCCTTGTTGATATATTTATAAATATGTGAAGCATCTGTTCCCAAGAAAATATCACATCATATTTCAATTTAATATAAACTGTAATTAAACATACACAGACGAATAAATAGACGGACAGGTCTAGATCGACTCGTCTTATCGAGCTGATCAGGATTATATATAACTTATGGATTCTGCGATAACACTATGTGTGAATATTATAAGAGAAAGAACCTCTTAAAACCCTTTGACACCAAGCGAGGTTTCAAGCAGGGTGATGCTTTATCGTGCACCTTTTTCAATCTTTTGATGGAGCACATCCTAAGCCAATGCCTATAGGTAGAAGGATCGGGCACGATCTTCCATAAGGAATGAATGATGCTACTCGCATATGCTGATGACATAGACATCATCGGCAGCAACGAACGAACGGCGAGTTAGCAGGGCGTTCTACGAGATTGAGAAATAGGCACGTCTCATGGACCTAGCGGTGAACGAGGACAAGACGAAATACTTGTGGTCCACTCGCAGACTAGAATCTCCACACTCACCTGGCCAAAATATAATCTCAAAAGAACAATAACACTACTTCAACATAAGAGAGCTCAGATAGCTGTTATTGTGGAAGATCTCACAGGCCACTGTATAATTGGGAGACATGCCACAAGTCTAAGGACAAACTCCCGGGACTTCTGCAGAAGCTGTGGAAATGCCGCGGATGAGGAGGCGGTCGAGCACTTGCTATGTCACTGCCCGGCCCATAGTAGAAAGAGACTGACGTTATTAGGGAGCCCTTTCCTGGATAACTTAAACTGAGCTCTCGGAAAAGAGATAAAACATATCTCGACATTTCTGACGTTTCGGAGAGTGCTTTTTTTTTGCTCATTTACAGATGTTATAATTTATTTAACCGAAAGATCATTTATGTTCTCACTGACGTCTTTATATATATACAACTTATACATAAATATATTGTAGTAGGTATTATTTTACGAATTTAACTTCATTTTTTACGATCATTTTGTATTTCATTATATATATTTTTTTTTTAGTTTTTATTATTTATTTCTTGTTTGACATTCATTTTGATTGTTCTCCCTGTCGTTGTTCTTCTTGTTCTTGTTGTCGCTTTGTTACTTTCTGTGTTAAACAAACCATAAAATTTTTCGCGAAATGTACAACAACAACAACAACAACAGCAACAGCCATTAACAAAAAACAAAAACATGAAAAACATGGTAAAAATTGAAGGGGACAGAAATTATAAAAACAACACGAAATGAAAAACTTTATGCATGACTGAATCCTTTTTCACAATTGTTTTTCATTTATTTTTGTCTCCATCTTTCTGTCTCACACTCTCTCGCTCTCTTTCACTCTGGTTTTGTTGCAAAAAACACTTTCGCCTATCTTTAATTTCGCTTTTTGTACGCTTTATTTTGAATATTATGAAGGTATTATAAATTTGACTTAAAGTATGTAAAGAAACATATAACTTTAAAATTGGTACTTGAATTAGTAGCCAGATTGGTGGTATTATAGTATATTTTTGCTGACAGTCAAGGGAACTGTTTTGTATATCGTTCAAAACAAACTACCTTCAGGGAATAGGCTTGCAGGTTGCCACCACTGCTGTATTTCGACATTCTAACCGTTTCATAAAATAAACTCCGACTTACAGCAACTTCAAAAGAGTAGTTGTAACTTTCAAGCTACTTTTGGAGCGGATGGAAGCAATGACAAAGTCGGTGATTGAAGAGCGACTTGTTGCGATGTCAAAAGCATAGCGTCTCACCTGCAAATAAAATTTTGCGAATAAAATGTTGTTGTTGTTGTTATTCTTTCTTTTCGCATTGAAAAAACATTTTTCTCAATGTATTTACATCGCCAGTCACAATGCGAAGCAAAAAACCCATTCTTTTTTTTTGGCGTTCGAGAAGCTGTTCACAAGCGAAAAGTCGCTTTTCGTCGTCGCGCGGCTTCAACTCGTATGTCACCCAGTTTCATTGCTTTTGAATCAATCCAATGGCTTTTAGACGTTTGCTGACTGTCGACTCATCCACTACCAATGATTCTGACAACTTCTGAAACATTTGGCATTGATCCACATAGAGCAATGATTCCAATTCTTCGTCTTCAAACTTTTTTGGTTGAACCGGCCGTTCCTTATCTTTGAGCTGAAAATCGCCACTTTTAAAGCGACCAAACCATCTCCGGCACGATTGTTCCACTAAGATTCAATGACCCTCGGCCGCATTTTTCTTCATATTAAAGTAATGAAGAAGAACTCCCCGCAAAAACACTTTGTTCGCTGGCACTAATCTTTGAGTAAGTTGCACCTTGTATGCTTCATAATTTTCCTTAGAGTCGTTAAACCCACGTTTAACTCCTGAGATCGGCGTCGATAAGACACATTTGGATTCTCGGCAACACTCTCTCTTAACGACTCTCTCAACAACTTCATTGGAGCATCGCTGACGCGGTCGAAGGAAACGCTGGCGAGATACTACAGACTCGAATTGTGTTGTCTGAAGGCGTCGAATTTCTTCCATACTTTTTACGAGAAAAACGCATAGTTTACACAATTGAACGATTGTTTTCAATATAAAGCGGTACAATTTCAGCGACTTCTTTCGGTGAGTATTGACATAAAATAAAATGGTATTGAATAACGTTTCAGAATCGTGATCATTTGTCGCAATCGGCTAAAAAATGTGTCAATGTCAGTGGTATTGTTGTTAATACCAAGTTTGCATAGGTCGTTCGCCCTCTCGGACGTTTCTCGGAGTTCGTCATCAAAGGGGGATCGTATTCGGGGTTTCCTCCATGTTTTCACTGGTAAATTTTTTTCAACCCTTTATTAACGGAAGTTGCCTTCTTACAATTTACTCTCCTCGGAATGTATATTCAGAACCTAACTAGGGAATACGTGTTCTAATTGAAGTTTGTAAGCTGCTTGGGCCATTTGCAAAATAATCAGTTTTTTGGGCGGCAATCAATAATTTTACACACTAATTTTACACACTAATGTGGAGCTCTGCAAACGAGCCCATTCTGCAGTGAATTGTATGCACTAAATATTTTTATGCTTTTGTGAAGTATATCAAAGCTTCGATTCTACCGAAGCTTATAATTTTATTTCGTTGTTTCTTTTTTTTTTTTATTGGAATTTTTCGCAAACTCTTTTCGAGCTTCGCGCGCGTTTTGCGTTGATTTTTTGCTGTTGATGTGTTGTCATTGTTGTTGTTGTTGTTGTTGTTGTTGTTGTTGTAATATCCTTGTTTGCATTTTTGCGAAGGAGTTGCTTACTCACTTGAGTTGAGTTTGAAATTTGTTTGGTTTACTTTGAATGCGCCATAAAAACGTCAACGGAATTTGAACGTTTGTGTGTGCAAAAACAACAACAGCAGCAGCAGGAGCGGCAAGGACATTGCATAAAGGATTATTACAGACAAAAGACGCAACATTAAGGCATATTCTCGCGAAATGACGTTGACAGCAGCAAGGCAACAGAAAAAACAAACCATTTTTTTTTTTTTTCTATTTATTTTGTTTTTCGTTTTTTTGTCAGCTCTGGCATTTTTGCAATCACGCTGAGCTAAATGCAAACAGCACACAAACACTTACATACAACAATGTATAATGCACATAGAAACAGGCGGTGCAAAAAGGAGTCCTTTGAAAGAACATGTGAACTAATAGACAAACGGACAGACAGACAGACGGATAGACAGACAGACAGACAGACTGACAGACAGACAGACTGCTTTTTGTTGCCTCGCTTGGCATTTATAGAGTGTTTGCGTGTTGACTGTCATCGTTCTCATGTCACTTTGACAAATAAAATGTCAAATTATTAACATAAAAGTTAGTCTCATAAGCGCCTCGATATGTATATGTAAAGTATTCTATTGTATATACTCGTACAGCAAAAATATGCTTTTTCATATTTAAAATTTTTATTTACATTTGTCCTTTTTGGCAGCTACAAATGAATGGTGAATACATAAAAAAATAACAAGTAAAAGTTGACATAGTATAGTGATACGGAACCGAAACACACATCGCCAACTTTAATAAATCTAGAAATCCTACGAATGAATCTTTGTATCGAAAGTATTTAAAGGCGCTGCATCCATTGTTGTTAGGCTACACGCTTCTGCGCTATACAGCAGGACCAAAGTTATCTGCGTCTTGTAGATTATTAACTTCGATAGAGGACTCATCTTCTAATTGGCTTGCTGAGTCCAAAGTAGCAGCGGTTAGCCGTGCACACTGACGTTGTTGTTTCTGCTTGGCTCTGTTCCCAGTTAGACAATGTTTTATATAACACTGAAGTTGAAATTGTCCTTCACAGACCATCAATGAGGCAACGATGGTTTGCGACTGGACATCAAGTACTTCGTCTTATACCCGTTCATCGCTAGATCCATGAGAAGTGACTGTTTCTTAATTGCCGAGAATGCCTCGTCGCACATTCGTGACGATGAAGTCAACATCATCAGCATACGCGTGTAGTATATTTTCCTTATGGAAGATTATGCTCGACCGTTATACGTATGGACAACGGCGTAAGATGTACTTCATCAGAAGATTGAAAAAGCATCAACCTGCCTGAAAAACCTTTTGGTATCAGAGATCACGGAGTTGTTCTTTACTGCTCTGATGACGCTTTGTGTAAGTAATAGAGTCATCCTGCAAAAACGACTAATATTTGTTGCGGCACCAACTTCAGATAGAGCGTTGAAAAACTTCGTTCTTATCGACGTCTTCTACAGGATTTGTCGTAGAGCGAAAATTTTATCACAGGTACATATTTTTGGCATGAAGACTTATTCTCTGGTAGTTTGCTCTGATAACTAGGCCTGCCTTCTTGAAGATAAGATAAAGGATACTGAGATTTGAATCGTTGAGCATGCACTTATCAGACAACATCTTGCATAACAGATGCTGCATACTTCTTATCAACTATTCACCACCGGTCACGAATAACTCAACTGGTAGCTCATCGAAGCCTGCCGCTTTGTTATTATTCAGCTTTTAAATTACTGCGTCAACCTCGTTATAATCCGGATTCTCTAAAAAAGAGGTATTATCAACTAATGGTATGAGAAAAGTTAACGAAGACATCACAGATAACGTCATCAAATAAACCGTCGAACGCAACATGCTCGACCAACATGCTTTATAGTCTGAGCCCAGCTTAAAGAGTTGCAGTTATTTTTTAACTCACAGCAATTATAGTATCGGGTGTACAAATTAGTTTTGAACCATTTCAAAAGATGGCTGGATGTTGGGAATGTTTCATAGTAACAGCTGATTTCGGTAGTTTCAGAGAGGTTAGACATTTGGCAATAATATACAGCTATATATTGCTTTAAGTTTTAGAACAAAAAAAAAAACCTTGCTTACAGCACCATTGGGAGAGACTCAGTTTTGACTCAGTAATTCTTTTTTTACGATTAAAATCCATGGTAATGATTGAAAAGCAATGCAATTGTGTGTCTTATGAACTGAAGTCGAGAGACGTTGAATGGTGATTTTACACTTGCGAGCAGCTGATTCAAAATCAACAAAGAAAGGGTTTCTTACATCGAATTGTGACTGAGGAGGAGAATTGGAAGTTCTACGATAATCCCAAGAAGAAAAAGTATGTCCGGTAAATCGTTGCTAACATCCTCATCGACATCAACACCAAAGGCTAATATTCATGGTTCGAAGGTCATGTTGTGTACTATCAGTTGCTAGAACCTGGTGATGCCATTACGAGCGGTTCATATAGGCTACAATTGATTTGTTTGAGTCGTGAATTTCAAGTAAAACTGCCGGAATCCGAGCAAAGACATGATAAAGTTATTCTTTTGGATAACTACGCTCGGCTTCATGTCGCCAAAGTCGTGCTAAAACATTTAGAAACACTTACGTGGGATATTTTTTCGCACCCGTCGTGTTCTCCGTGATTATATGTTGTTTCGGCGGATGCAGCAGACTTGCTGACTTCGAAAATTGGATCACCTCACTTGGGTCACCTTTATAGACGAGACATTGTTGGAGATGGATTTCGAAAAATGTCTGAGAGGTGGGAAGAAGTAGTAACCACCGATGGAAAATATTTTAATTAATCTTTGTTCTGAAATAAATGCATTTTTCATTACAAAAAAACGAGTCGAAGTAATTTGTACCTCATGTGCCCGTTCATTTTCTCTTTTCTTACTTGACGACCGGTTGCTCAGTTAAACTGGTTATCTATACTCCAATTTTACACACGAACAGACTGCGTAAGGATCCATTTATGATTCATCTCTGTTTTGGTACGTTTCCTCGCTGTTGCTTAGTTTGGTTCTTTCAACTAATCTTGTTCTTTAGATTTTTTTAAACAAAATAGAGCACTATTTCACAAAGTCTAGAAATAAGAATCATGGTTTTGTATTTTACTTGACCAGCCCAATAACCTACACTAGGAAAATTTAAAAAAAAAAAAACAACACTATAGCACAGTGAAATAACTGAGTCTATAGCAGTTTATTCTTTTTAAGCCCTCTTACCCCAGCTGGACCATAGAAGCACAGAATATTGTTTTCCTTGACTTCTTCTGCTTCTTTAGCTTCTATGATAGCCTCAATTTCAGCAAAGATTTACCCGAATGCTTTGATTTCTTAGTCAAGATTCCGCTGCAAGCGGCTGAAGTCCATCCGGTTCGTTTGTTTTCCTGCGCATTTCATTGGACAGTTTGTCTGCAGTTTTCGGAAGTGTCTTTACGGAGTGTGTGGCCAATCTGTTTTTTTGATGTCGTCTCCTAGCTTATTTAATCAATACTCTACGCATGCCTATCGCCTTATCAATAATGCATCTCAGACAGAATAATATACTTGCTGTGCAAACTGCTTACTCCAAACCGGTGCTGGGATTGCCTTAACTAAAATCCGCAAATAAATAGTTTTCGTCTGCGTATAGAATAGCTCCGGATTGCTGTTGCAGAAATCAGATAAATTGCCGGAATTTAGCAGTCATCCAAAGATAAGCATGAGATTGACGATGAGAATGACTTTGGCATTGGCAATAGTAATCACATGCGAAACAATGCATGGGCGTGAGTGTAACACGTGCTGCGCAAGCAATTTATTCACGCACGCGATGCCCTCGGTTAACCCTTTAAGCGCAAGAAAACAACAACAAAAACAACAACAACAAAAAAACTAACCAAAAACCTGATGCAGTGAAAATTGTTGGCAGCGGAAAAACAAAAACAAAAACAAAAACAAAAAACAGAAGAAAAAAAAGGAAAGTTAAACTGACGAGTAATAAATTGACATTATTACGCGTTTCGCTGGCAAAATTGATTATTGACAAAGCGAATTAAGCAGCGTTTTATGAGCGTTTACGCTGCATTAAGGTCACGATTAAGGGGGGTGGACTTAGCCAGAAGTTTAACATCGGGGAGCAGAAATGTGCACAAATTTATATGCGTATTAAGGTTCTTAATGTGGTTTGCAAGCGAGACGAGAAAATTGATTTACGTTGGTGCCCTTGAATTTCCCATGTTATGTGAGAAATCTGCTTAACTCTTTACTCTTTGATTTTTAGTCGTTATTCCAGTGATTGGCTATTACACTTTTCATGCCTCATGAAGTTTTTTTTTTGTTTTGTTTTCGCATACCAGCAAAGCAATGCAAGTTAGTCGATACTCCAAAAATTTTCTTATTATATCCTGCAGCATGAGGAGAAGGATATAACATGGAAGAAACGAATGGATGGATGGATGGATGAAAATGTGTAGATCGACTTGTAATACTGTTCGAATATACATATATACTTCATGGAGTGGAGTGTCCAACGTTTATATGCTCTTATATTTATAACAAGAAAAGTACACCGATAAAAAAAATTAGGATTTTCGTACTTCAATTGAGCCAAAACGGTAGCAAAAGTATGTTGGGTACGGATATTCTTAAATGAAGTACAAATTCCTGGTTGAAGAAAGAAACTGCAATTCTTAAAGTTAGACCTCTTCAAGATCTACTGAGCTTGATTTTAAGAAAAAATAGTATTAATATGAGTAAAAACATCTAAAAAAATGTTTTGTTTGGTGTTTTTTTTTCTACTTACATAGTTTATAAACATTTTTTTAGTGGAAGAAACTGATATCAACCCATGAACGGCAATGAAAAGTGTTATCGTCTTAACTACCTCGGCTAACATGCAACCGACACATCGTGTTGCCGAATCACAAGCTATTGCTTACTACATTTGCTGTCGGTGCGAAGGTTAAATTAGAGCATACCAAGTTTTAAACCGATATCTAAAAAGTTGAAGAACTAGCTAGCGAAATTAAACAGAGACAGACGAACATGTCTAGAACATATTTTCTCACGGAGCTGATCTAGAATGTATGTAGGTATACTATTCTGTCAAAAAAGTACCGGGAATTGGTCAATAAACACACAAAATATTTATTATTCATCCAAATTTTTTTTGCATCGCCTTCAAAGTAGGCCCCTTACGAAATACTACACTTTTGTCAACGAATCGAATCCAATCATCAAAACATTTTTTTAACGCATTATCTGGAATCAACCTCAGTTCTCGCCGCAAATTCTATTTTATGTCTTCGATCGACTAAAAACGGGTGCCTCGAAGTGGTAACATGAGTTTTGGAAAGCGAAAAAAGTCAGTCGTAGCCATATCAGGTGAATATGGTGGTTGTTCGATGATATTTGTTGAATTTTTGGCCAGATATTCGTTCACAATGATAGCCTTGTGAGATGGTGCGTTATCGAGGTGAAAAAACCATGAGTTTTCTTTTCACAAATCTGTCCTTTTTCGACGAATTTGCTCTCTCAAACGCCGCATAACTCTCAGATAATATTCTTTATTTACCGTCGAGAATTCCGAGTGCACAACACCGCGATAATCAAAGAAAACAGTAAACATTACCTTGACTTTTGATTTGCTTTGACGTGGTTTTTTCGGTTTCGACTCAGATGGAAGACGCCATTCTTGTTGGCTGGCTCGTAAACCCATGTCTCATCACCAGTTACAATGCGCTTTATGAATGTGGGGACGGAATTGACTCGTTCTAACATGTCTTCAGCAACCTTTACGCGATTCGGTTTTGGAAGAAAATTCAGGTCTTTCGGAACTAGTCGAGCGGCAACGCGTTTGATGCCCAAACATTCATTTAATATGGTACGAATTGATTCGTGAGACACAGAAAGTTCAGCGGATATCTCTCTCAAACTGTAATGAAGATTTTCAATTATCATTTCCTTCACTTTAGCGATGTTAACTTCAGTTGCAGACGTTGATGACCGACCAGAGCGAGACAAATCTTTCACCACGTCTCCACCGCTTTTGAATGCACTGTACCACTCATATGCACGTGTTTTTGATAAAGTCGATTCACCGTAAGTCTTCTGTAACATTTTCAGCTATTCGGCATACGAACTTCCATTTGCAATGCAAAATTTGAGACAAATTCTTTGTTCGATATTTTTATACATTGTAAAAATCGCTACACACACTTGAGATGAACTGACAATTATTGAGCACTGTAAACAAACTACACGTCAGATCACGCTGAAAGTCAGCGTTAGTATAGAAGACAGTTGTGGCAACTTAGCGATAAAGAGAATTTTGACAATCCCTTTAAGCGGGCTACTTTTTTGTCAGGTATTATATGATTTATTTAAGCCATTGCAAACAGTGTGACAAAATTATAATACTATTCACACAATGTGTAACGAGTACAATTAAACCGTCTGTATAGCTTTTGTAAATGTGTGGCATGGTCTTGAAGGAGGGTGTCTTCAGTTAAGACTTCAACTCTTTGCAATAAAGTTTACACTTTGTGTTTGTCGCAGCACACCAGAAAATTTGTACTGAAAATTCCGTGGCATGCATTAATTATGAGGTGTCACCATGTTTGGTTTTTTGAACGCCCACACACACATACACACGCATACACACACACAGATACACAAACACCCCTTCTCTAAGTCGTCGTCGTCATCGTCCATTTATGCTTTCTATGAGAAATTAAAAACAAAAAAAGGAATCTGCAGAAGTTGAAACAGAAGCAGCTCCTTTAGCTTGTTTGCTGCATAATTTATAAAGTTTTGCGCGCTCGTTCGAATTTTAATGCTTAACGCCCCGCATAATTAATTTCAATTTGCTAAAGAGGCATATACATACAAACACCCTTCAAAACATACACACCCGACACATAGATGGAGTATAAACCGGCTGCTACTGCTTCTTAGTATCAAGTTAAATAGTTGAGAGCCATAAGAATGTTAAATGTGAATTCCTCTGTTAATTTTGTACAATAGAATATAGTAAGCAGTAACACTTGCGAATTAATGCCACAAATAATATGTAAAAAAGGATAACACTTTGCGCTACACTTGCCGTTTCCATACGGAGGGGTATAACTTTTATCTGGAAAATTATTTTGAATGGTGTACTCGTATTTATATATACAAAAGTGATATGAATCCTAACAATGTGTGTGAAATACTTTCTGTAGGGTTGAATACAAAAAGCATTATAAGAAAAATAACTTTTAATGTTTGAAATAGGTCACTCAAAACCTCTGAAAAAAGCAAACAATCTCATTTGAATCAGTGTTTGGAACACATTATTTTTCCTTACTTGCGTTGGCAAAATGTTCTGAAAAAGTACCGTTAGTTAAGCCATCCATGCTAGTTTGTTTGTGTTTTTAGGCTGACTTCAGAGTTAGAAGCGTTAAAAGCGTTGTAATGCGTGAAGTGATAATATGATTCGTGCTATAAGCAATGCTAAAACATGTCAGAGTGAAAGCGAAACGTTATTCTAAAAAATTACAAAGAAATAAACTCAGAAATATTGCATAAACAACAACAACAACAACATAATCATGCAAATATGAAACGATAACAAGAATGCAAAAGCAAAGCAAGGCCACAAAGCAGTTTTCAAACTGTTATCTCGCTTCGCTCTCGCTTTATCGCTTGCACTCGCTTTTTGAATCACTTGCACTTTAACATCTTTTTGAAGTGAAATTAGTAGTATAATTTGGTTATCGTTTGTCTGGCGAAGAAGAAAAGAAGATAATCACTTACAAAGAATCTGGTAATCTACCAAATTTCGAAATTAACTGAACGTATTACTTAGTTTTTTTGGTAAATCGAAAAGAGTTTGGCAAAAAATACGAGACTAGTCGAAAACCAAAGCTCACTGATCGATACAAGGGGCAAATTTTGAAAAATGCCAGTAACTCAACTAGACATCTAACTGCCCATTCCAATATTCCAGTACTCCATATGTTCGTTTGACGTACTTTAAATGCGGAATAACATGGAGTGATAAAGAAGATGCCAACTCTTCAAAAGCATCATAAGATGGACATGCTCGAATTTGCTTCTAAAAGCCTTGATACGTGCTTGAGCCTGGTAAGCTAAATTTCTAAATAGGTAATATTCTCAAATAAAAAAAAAACTATAATTCAGATGGCCCAGTTTTTTTTACTGAAGCTAAAGGCGAGACTTGCAAAAGAATCCTCTCATTTACTAAAATCCAAATTTCGTTGGAGACTCAGTCATGGTGTAGGGTTTCACCCTTGAAATACGATTCGTAAGTTCAAGAATGCACAGTCAAGAGTATGTGAGAGACCGGAACAGGCCTGATAATTCAGTAAAACTTTCTCTGCCTCAATGGTATTCTGTGATATTGTTAAGAGAGATGGCTAGAACAACTTTATATATTTACGTCGGTCTGCAACTTGTTCAACCAAGTATAACTCTTTTCAGATTAATGTTCCAATTATACATTTAGGAGTTGGTGGAGCTCTATTTAAAGTACGTTGAATTTTGTTCTCAAATTGATCCTTACTATCAAACTAAGGTTCTTCATATGACTCACTCGATAAACGAGCATCATCTCTAAGAGTTTTAAACAGTTGGTCGACAAACGATGTTTACAACGTCTTTTCAACTGACAGGCTTACAACATTATCCATTGTATAGATACTACAAAACGCCTTAAACAGCACTTCATCGTATCTCCATTGGTGTTCATTTGCATCAATTAAGCCAATAGTCCGCAGTGAGCATTGAAGAATCGCGTACAGCGATGACTTCAACGACAGCCTCAATCGGATGTTCACCAAATGCAAATACCGATAATCGGGAAATTTCAGATGAAATAACCGGTAAACAAACCTTAAAATACCTCTAAAACCTACTACTATGGATTACTCTAAAAGTATATGAATTTTTTTCAACCATTCACACATAGTGTACAATGATATTATCGGTTTGTCTGAAAGTTTGGAACGCATTAAAGGAGGTATCGAAATGTTCACCATAATGTATATTAATACTTGGCTGGCTCGAAAAATTTTCTATGTTAACCGTTAATTTAATGGAATTGAAAATGGGCCATGAAAAATGCAGTTTCCAAATTGCTTTCTTGCTTCGTTCTCGCTTTATCGCCTGTATTCGCTTTCAAGCTTTACAAGCTGTGGTTTGCAGCACGATATAGCGCCGTATTATCGTATCGCTTCTAGTGCGCACACTAACGTCAGCCCAACTCTAGAACAAGTCACATAAACATGGGAGAAATAATACTGTATAAGTTTCAACTTATGTAGCTAGCTTTAACGACTGTCCCTGAAGCTTATTTATTGTAATTGCAAATCACACATTTGAAGTTTTTCAAATTGAAATAGTATGGCATAAGTGGAGTTCTTCGTATAAATATTGCCTCCTTTTTAACACACTCAGTGAATATAGTAGTCAATGCAAAAAGAGCTTTCACCTGCAGTCTGGTAGTATTTTATGCTTCGCAATTACAAAACTGATGTCCAGATTTTAATCTCAGTATCGAATTCAAATATGGTTGCATTTTAGAGAACTTGATTAATTCAAGCAATGAAAATTCAAGCCGATTATTATTCCTTAAGCTCAATACGGAGATCGATAAAAAATTTTGGTACCGAAAAAACTTCAAACGCTGTCGTGCAAAATCAACTAGATATTTGACATGGTGGTTTCGTTTGGTTGAACGCTTTGCAAAATTAGCAAGGGGCGTGTAGCGCCCACTTTTAGTGGTGGTGTCCATTCAAACTTACCGCTAAATTGGATTTTGTATGAAAAACTTTCATATTACAATCAATATAAACTTAAAAGTTCATCTTTTTTTTGGCTTCTTATGAACGAACACTTCACATATATAGAGAAATAGGTGTGATTTCCCCTATTTTAGGGGCAGTAGCCATACAAACCCACCATCCAGTTTTGCCATTTTTAATGAGAAACTTCTTCATTACAGTCAAAATCGACTTGATATTTGACATGGTGGCTTCGCATAATTATCAAGCACCGTGGCATGCTCACTTTTAGATATAGGCTCGAACAAACTTACCTCCCACGTTAAGATTGTTAAATTTTACAAAAAATTGTTTTCTTTACACAGCTTAAAACTCCGTGTGAATGGAATTTTTAGGAAATCTGTTGTATAAACTTTAGTAATGCAACTTTAAAGCAACTTTTTTTTTTGCATTCCAACTTGAGATCAACTCTATACCAGCTAACTGTCAAATTATTAGACACTTCAATACAATATACAATACCATATTTCATTTGCTTCGCTCAATTTCGCACACCAAACTCGTTAATTCATCATCAAATGTCAAACGAGGCACAAACAGCCAAACAGATTAATCCATAAGTAAGTTGGATCTCTGTTTAATTTCATGATTAGAACTTGCCAAACCAGTAACGAAACAAATGTACAAAAATCTATGAAGGAACCCGATTGAACGAACGGACGAACGAACGAATGAAAATCTACGCATTTGAGTGTCAAATTAATTAAAATGTCAACAAAATCTGTGTTTAGCCGCATGCGAATGCGAATCAATCCATCGAGAAATCAGAAAACATAAAGCGCACGAGGGGGAGTGCGGTACGCTACACAAGGATATATGTATTGTTAGAAAGGATCGCTCACACACGCGCATTATACATTGTCATCAATACTCGTAGTAAGTATGTAGGTAGTCCGACACAATCGAATCCAATCGTCCAATATACAGCAACGCAGTCGTCAAACGTTTGACAATATGTCAAATGCTTGTATATACAAATAGAGTCCTTTATAATACTGTAAAAATCGAATAAGCTGAAGAAGCTAGAAGAGTCGTTTGTTGAAGGCAGAACAACAGACAGTCAGACCGACAGACAGACAGACAGACAGACAGACAGCAGCAATATTTTTCGGCAGGGGCGGACATTAAAACGTAATTTTCTTTAATATAAAATATTTTCGAATTTCAATCAACAATCACAAATCAGAAATATATTCCCAAATTTACACCAGCAGCATCAGTCGTGCTTGGCAACCAGCAGCATGAGCATCAGCAACACTATCATTCGCAACGCATTCAGTACTATCCTGTTGAGCAGCTCATCCCATCCCAATAGTCATCCGTCATTTGTAGCTGTTGTCAGTTCAGTTGGCTAACTAGCTGCCAGGACATTCGGTCATCAGATGCTGGACCTGCCCGTTGATGCCATAGTAAACCCAGCTCTCTCTCACTCTCTTGTCTGTCATAATTTTCAATTCGTATCCTGTCAACAGCTAAATTGATACGTTTAGCGCTGTTGGACACTCATATGCCGCATGTCCTTGATACGCAGCACAGCAGCGCCTGATCAGGAGTGCTCAAATTATTATTTTAAGCCGATTTATTTCGACTTCGTTATCGTAAATGTGTATCGTAAATGCGTATGAAGTATTTTATTTTTTTTTTTTTGTTTTTTTTTACATAAACAATTTCAAAGCTGAAGTTTTTCCACATAATACTACGAGTGCTGGTCGATAGGTAATTAAATAAAACTAAGAGCTCTGCATAATGTAATCCCGAGATTATTCTAACCCTTTTAAGTTGAACGAGGTAAGTGCTTCCCTTGCTGTACTCCTCGCTCTAAATTTTCCAGTGTAAAAAACGTAACAAAAAATCCAGCAAAGATGAAGTAGAAGAAATATAAGTTTCAGAAGTACATTGCGCAACCAGGACATGCCTAATTTTCAAGACTGATTTCCATTGGAACATGATTACGAACTCTTGATGAAACTGTTAAATAAACTAGATGTCCAATAAATAATTTTATCTCCGTATGCATAAGGAAAATCAGAATAACCAAGCTTAGTAGCTATATTTCTTAAAGTCGCCGAAGATCACGTATCCAAGGAACATGATTACTTGCTCATTGCCGCACGGAGCAAGCAAGCGCACCAGCCGCTACAATCTTTTTTTATTTCTCGGGCAGTTTGTGGATAACACGCCAAAGAATTCCTTTCCTTTAAGGTTTAAGAATTGCAGTGATACTCAGCGAGCGCGTGGCCCATCGACAAAAATAGGTGGTAGTCGGAAGGTGTCAGATCTGGTGGGGTAACACCTCCCTGTTGAGTGTCTCCAACTAGTTTTGGACTAATCTTGACGTGTGCGATGCTGCGTTATCCTGCAGAAAAATCAGCTTCAGCTTTATCCTCTGATTAATTTGATCAGTTCTTAGTGGCAACTATGGGCATTGACACTACCACGAGGTTTCAACAACTCCCATTAGACGATACTCTGTTGATTGCAACAAATGCGCAGCATCGATTTGGTCTTGCGGACGATGTTGAAGATTACCGGGAATCAACACACGATTTCTTGCGTTTAGGATTCTCAAATTATATATGCACTTTTCATCGCCAGTCAAAATCCGATGCACGAGCATCATTTTTATCTGCCTATCGTACAATTCAAGAGGCAGCACTTTATCGATTTTTTTAACCTTTCCCATGTCACATAGGCGTATGAAAATGGCTCGTGGAGTAACATCCAAGTGGTGGACAAGCATTTTTGGCGATTAGATATCGTTTACGTCCAAAACAGCCTGCAATTGATAGTCTTCAACCTTGCTGGGCCGATTTGCTTCGTGCTTCTTGTCGCTCAGGTCAAAATTGTCGTCTTTGAGTCGATGAAACCAATCTCTGCACGTGGTTTCCGATAATACGCTGTCGCCAAAGACCTTTACAGGCATTCAAGGCAATGTGGCAGCCGATTTCTTCAAATTGAAGCAGAAAACCAGACATGATTATTAAAGGAGAAATGAACGTTGTTGTATGAAGTTGCTGAAGATGCACTGATTATTTTGTTCACAGGCGTCCAACTCATAAAATCAAATGAATGTTGTGTCCATATTATCTGAATATGCTAACTAACGGCATCTAAAAGCTGGATCTAAAAATAACCGAACATTTAATATAAATCATAGAATACATAGCGCCATCTTTTAAATGTTGGCAGTGTTAGAAAGGTAAATTTTTCTTCTTTCGAAAGCAGCCAAGTTCATTCCAAACGTTGTATTGAGTTGAAAGGATCGTATTTTGAATAAATATTAGCTTTGAAACATAATTCCATGCTGGTTTTATTCTACGAGTATAACCAAAAAGTTCGATTTTTTTTTTTTTTTTTTGAGCACACCGTATATGAGCAAACAGCGGATTTAGGCTTATACGCCTGGTACTTTATGGGGTCTCCCATGCCGTCTTTAGGCTATTGCATACATTTGCACCAACTTAATATACCCTTCTACCCTACGAGTACAGGGTATAAAAAACATCCAGACAGACGGACAGACGGACATAGCTAAATCGACACGTCGCTTCGAGCTGCTCAAGAATTTGTATACTTTATGTGGTCTACGTTGCATTCTTTAATGCGTTACAAACTTTCTGAGAAGCTAACAATACCCTTTCCAAACTATGTTCACAAATACTTTATTTTAATATATTTTAACACAATATTACGTTCATTTATTAGCAAGAAAAACAAACTCAGTCAGTTATATTCGTCTGAATAAATTTTCTTCTTATAAGTAGATAGACACTACACACTGAGATACTTTTAAGCAGTTGTTGCGCTTGCACTTAGTTTACAAACTGGATATACGCTTACCGTACAAACACATCTACAAACAGGTATAGGTATAGAATTTCAAAAGTAAAAATTAACTATTTAATTTCGACGAAAAATCTACAAACGCCTCAAGCAAATATGCTCAACATAAAGTATCTCAACTATTGTATCTATTTATGTAGGTAGATGCAATGAAATCAAATCTTTCAAATGACTGCAAATGCTAATTACAAACGTTCGCTCCTTTTGAAATACGCTGCCTCCTGCAATTCGTACTTCAATCTTGAACTTGAATCTTCATTGGCAAGTGGGCGAAATTTTCGCGCTAAAAGTCAAACGAAAAGTCAAAGGATTAAACTAGGATTAACGATCGATGTTTGTGCTAATGCAAAACTAAAGTGAAAGGGGTGTGCGATTGTTTTGAAAATAAACAAATTACAAACGCACACGAGCAAAGGATCGTCCGTAGCATTCGTTACGGTATAGAATGGCATAGAATAGAAACCAATAGAGCACCGATATAACACTGGTTCGACAATTTCGCGCCTACGCCCATACGAAATGACTTGCAGCCTTTCGTGCGAAGTGTTCGGCAGTGTGTCCTTGTTTGCTGCGTAGGGGGCAACTTCGTTAATTGCCTGCAACTAATTATTGTGCAGCAACGGCAGCAATCGATCGTCTAAAATAGGAAAAGAGTAAACGAAAGGATTTCTCAACGCGTTTCCACATCGATTGTGTTGTTCTTGTTCTACTGCAACTACTGTTTGTCCTTGTGACGATTGTGGTCATTGTTGTTTTTAATTGTCATTTTATAGATGATGCTTTGTTTGACGACTTTGACAACGACTGCCGCCCGGATCGAATCGGAAAGTATCGGATCGGAACGGAACGGAACAGAACGGATCGTAACGAATTGAAAAAGGTGCGCATGCGTATGAGTGGGTTGGACAAATGCGCAGTAAACGAGTAAAAGTCGGCGGATTAGTGGCATAGAATTCGGTTGCGCGAAAGGATTAAAACGAAATTAGATGAAAGCAAAAGAAAGGCGTTCGTCTACACACAACGTCCGGTGCGCAGAAGTGAACGGACGGATGAAAGAACGTACGAAAGGACAATAGATGTATAAGATTAGTTTTATGCATAGCAGTAAAACTTCGGTTTTGGTAGAGCTGCAGTTATTTGTTCGTTCCTTGGTTTTTACCACATTAGGATGCTTTTTTTTGCATTTGATTTCAATAATTTTAACAGTACAGATGAGTGAAGTGTTTGACTAGCACTGCATATAAGCACTACAAACTTACTGCCCAATTTTTGGGTTTTGTTTGAAAAAGTTACTTATTACAGTTTATATTAACTTGGAATTTGATACAGAGAACTCTTTTAAGAATATATGCTTCATATAAATATACACATATCAATAAGCGTGCTTCGCCTACTATTAGGTACAAACCTATCGCCTATTTTTGAGTTTTTGTATGAAAAACTTATTTTTTATAGTTGATATCAACTTGAAATTTGATTTGACGGATTCTAATGAACAAATACTTGATACTATATATAACAGTAGATGTACCTGGCCCATTTCTAAGGACAGTGCACATACAAACTCACCACCCATTTTTAGGTTTTTGTATGAAAAATAAAAAAATGAATAGTCAATGGTGGTTTCTTATAGACAGAAGCTTCACAACTAGTATATATTAAAATGCGTGTCCCATCCAGTTTTAGAAAATATGTCTCTTTGGAATGTACCTATATAATAGATGGCGTAAAAGTAGTCACCCGATTTCCTAAGGTTACTCAAATCGTTGCTGTTTGTGAATAATGTCTCTAATTAGTTCCAAATAAACAAAACAGAAACGTTTTTTTTTTTTTTCATTTAAGCCCAATACTGAGATCGATAAAAACATTTCTTATCGAAATTGTAACTTGTTACTGTTATATGAAACAAAGACAAAAGACAGTGTCTTCAAATCAACATGAAATACAAAAATCAGATGATTATTAGGTGAAAACCACACACACACACATTGATCTAAAGAACGGAATGCAAACATTTTTGTTATCTGAGTACTCGATGAAAAACAATTCGTGAAAAACGTTATCTTTGGTAGTACCGATATTTTAATACCTGAAGTTTCAAGCTGTGAATTCAACAGGTGTAAAAAAAATATTTGTTATAAATCTAACAACCTGAACCTACCCATAGTGGGCCTACCCCATAGTGGGCGTGACACGCCCCTTAATAATTATGCGAATCGTTCATCCATGCGAAGCCACCTTGTCAAATATCAAGTTGATTTTATACAAAATGTTTTTCATGAAAAATCCCAAAAGATGGTGTTGTGTTTATATGGGGGGCTAATCCTAAAAGTGGGCGTGATACGCTGCTTGATATTTATGTGAAGCATTCGTACATAAGAAGCCGTCATGTCAAGTTTTACATCGATATTGTCTGCAATAAAAATGTTTTACATACAAAAATTATGGGAGCTACCTCAAAAAGTTGGGGTTCCCACTCATTGATATATATGTGAAGATTCCTTTCATAAGCAGCCATTTTGATAATTTTAGAGGTAATTTTGACAGCAATAAAAATAATTTTCATACAAAAAGTCGATTGGGAGAGATGGGCTAGTGATGGTTTGTAGGGAGGCTACTCCAAAAAGTCGGCTTCACATGTCAATACGGATACTCTTTTAAAAAGCAATATGTGCCGACTTACAATCGACATGGCTACAGACGGACATGGCTAGATCGACTCCTCCTTTCGCGCTGATCAAGAATATATATAGTTTATGTGGTGCCTCCTTTAATGTCTTTTTAGACAAACTGATTTTACCATTACACACATATACAAAGTATAAAGGTTTAAAAAGCATCATCAGAGTAGAGTACCAAACACTTTGGTACCAAGAGTGGTTTCAGTTAGGTTGCTTTAGCGTCTGACTTTTATAATCTCCTGCTGGAGCACATCCTACGCCGGTGCCCAGAAGTAGAACGAACGGGCACGATCAACCGCAAGAAAGTGTTGCTACTCAACGACATTGATATCGTCGGCATGCAATTGAGAAACACTCATGAAGTTCTTGGTGTTTACTTACAAACACGCTTGTCTACTGTAAACTGAGATAACCAGCAACAACAAATTCAGCTTGAAGATCCGGTGAAGAATCACACTTGCTACCCGCTACTATTTTGAGCTCAGGAAGCAAATTCGATGTAGAGCCATCTCTCGAAGTAGGACGATAAAAAACTATAAGACTCTGATAATTCCAGTCTAGGAGATCATTTGGAAGTCTTAGTATGCCTAATAGTTTAAAATGAGCTCAGATGAACTTGTTACAGATGAAATTTCGGTAGTAATAATGTTTCTATTGAAACATCCATAGTTCGGAATTGCTCACATATGAGTTGCTCACGAAACGAGCATCTCATAAAGAGAGCTGTGAGCAAATCGGGAAAAAAAGCAGGCTTCTTGTAAAGAAGCAACATTCTCAGCTTAACTGCTGAAACTTTTTACTAATTCTAATATACAAAATTATACTCGTACCATGCTCAAATATAAATAATTCGCACAGCAAAATCTTCTCTATACAATATGACTCAAGAAGATTTCTAAGAATTATAAAGACGGAACTTATTAAAAAATGTTGTGTATACAAAATAACAACAAATACAAAAATCATTCGCAGAAATTTTCATAAAACCGAAGTAGTTTTTAAAAATTGCGTAAAAAAAGGTGCACCATAAACTCTGCAAAATAAAAAAATAAAAAAAAACTTCATAAATATTCGCACGCCCAACTACAGCCGCAAAAATTTCGAACTAAAAAACTGAAAACCTAAAAAAATATCAAAAAAAAGAAAGCATTTTAGTATCATAAAAACAGAACCAATGCGGCAAGAGTATAGAGTAGATTTTTAGCAACTCAAGAACTTAAGAACAATGAACTAAAGTCTAAACAAAAATTCTGCGAAGCGCAATTAAAAAACAAGCAACCAAAAAAAAAAACAAAAAAAGAAAAAAGTGATGTAAAACGAAGTCACCTAAAAAACGCACGCAACTAGAAAAGTTAAACAAAACGTTGGCATTCGAGTCGCTGCCGCAGTATGACGCAAGGATAACGCGCGTGCACACTGCCAGGATAATTGCGTAAAAAGCTGCACCTCACAAAAACAATAAACAATAATAAAGAAATATGAAATGGACCTGACTGCTGTGCGTGCGCGGCTGACCTTAAAAAATGCAATTTCCGCCTTTCGACACAAAAGGATAAACAAAAGGATAATGCACACCGATGCGGCTGTAATGCAATAAACTTCGAAAGAGACAACAAAAAAAAAAACTGCATTGCCGCGAAGTTGCATAAAAATCGAGCATAAAAAATGCATTTCCCGAGAAGAGCATCTAAAAAAAAAATCTCTAAAATGCGTTGAGAAAGCGAAAGAAAATTTGACCTACAGCTAATATCAGTGCGCACGTGAGTGAGCAAGACAGCTCCATGCTCTACGCGTGCGCAGGGCTTATGTCATTTTTTTACAATTCACTCGTAAATTATTTTGTTATGCATAGAAATTTTTGTGATTTTTTATGGTACTCTACTCTGGAAAGCATAGTTTTAAAAAAGATGTTTTAGTTGTTTTAGTTATTTTTTCTTGTTTTTTTTTTTTTTTTGGTAAGAAATTGGTAAGAAATTTTTAACAAGCTAGGATTTCTTTGAAAATCATTATACCACCTTTCGCTTTCTCTCCATCTCCAAAAAGAAATGCTTCAACCAGAATTCTATGAACAGAGTTAACATGTATTGTGAGAAATTATTGAAATACTTCCAAAATTTGGATAAGTTTAATGTATGTACATATATAAAGGACACCGGTAGAAATATGCTCCATTGGAAAAATCGGTGGAGCCACGCCCCATTCATATAACAGGAAAATGAAATTCGTCATATTTTAGCAACTATTTGATGCAGTTGGATGAGACGTGGAACATTTGTACGTACCGTGGCACGATAACAATGTGAATTGACAGCAAAATTGGCGAGCTGAGTTGTTGTCGGCTCGAATTGTCAGTCGTTGCATATTTGGCCATGAATTTAGATGTATAAAGAGCACTACTAGATCTACTTGAAAATAGACGCTGCCACGTCACTATACAAGAGAAAAACTAATGAGGACATAGCTGTGCACGCCAGTAACACTAAATGCATGAGATTTGATACAACTGTAAAGGACACCGAATATAATAAGACTCACTTGTTTATAAATTCAAAATATGAGCCGACTATTCTATATAATTTTTGAACGATTTATGTTGCTTATATTAGGGATACGATTCTAATCTAACCCAACTGCTTTAGAATCAATTTAGGTCTTGTACTAAAAACATAAATTTTGTTTCAAAATCTGTAAAATTTAGCCATCTACCACAAGGCAGATACTGAATATACTTGCTTCCGATTTGCATCTTCTCATTTGCGCATTCTCATCAGCGTTTAAAGCTCCCTGATATATCATTTCTGATATTTCATTTCTCTGCTGTGATATGACAGAAACAGAATTTTAATTCTGTGGAGGTCGAACTTCGTGAAGGTCACATGAAATACCAATTAGTCTAAGAATTTGTATTTTAACCATGAGCACTATGTTTTATAGTGATCCGATCGGGACCGATGAGCGATACCCAAGTGTAGTAGAGTTCGAAACTAACCCCCCCGCCCCCAATAAAAGGGCGCACTGGATCCGCCACTGTATAACAAAAACTTGATTTACTTTAGACGACTAAGTAAATCTTTAGATCCAGTCAGCCAATTACAATGATCTTTTTTGTCTTGAACCCTTTCCAAACGGATAACAGGAAAATATAAGAAGTTTGTAGGAATGTTTTTTACAAGCAGAATGTATAGTGGCAGACGCCATAAAGTATATAAATTCTTGGTCAACTTTGAAAGCTGAGTCTATAAAACGATGTCCATTGGTCTAACCACCCGTACTTTTCTCTGGTAGCATGAGAATCTATTAACTCAGAGAAGATAAGAGGTAGAGATACCAAACTTGAATACTTTTATTCCTCTTATCTATAGACAGAAATTGTTTCTAAAATTTTGTGTGTGTCAATCCCACAAAGCGATTCACGCCTACCATACAGCTATTTGTCTCTCCTTTCGGAGTCCGCACTGCCAGCGTTCATTCTAACTTATTTTCAAATAAACTTATTACACACAGAGAACACTGTACGGAAATGCACTAAGAAGCTGGCCGTAAAATGGTGAGGGTTCAAGCCGAAAACCATGCTGTGGCTATAAATATGGTACTATATGGCATAGTTGCATGAAGAGAAACTTCGAAACAGGTCACAGTGACTAGAGTATTAAACTCCCTACAAGGACAAGGGGACCACGGAGCAATGAGTACCTGCCTAACCACAGCGTTCGATGCAATTGTAGATCTAACACCACTGCATCTAGAAATTGAGCTCAAAACTAGGGAAACACTTCTGAGATTGCTGGTCGACAGAAACAAAGCTATATCAGAGAACTGAACGTCTCTCTACATAAATACAGAGCGCACCATTAGTGTCCATACCAAAGGACGTAATGACAAGGAAGAATGTTTTCAAACGGAACTTCAACATTAAATTGTCCAACAAGAAGACTTGGTCATCGGAAATATCATACGCACTAACACCACATACTATTAATTGTGCACAAAAGTAACTGGTCCAGCAGTCGCATTCACTAGGCTAAATCACGGGGAGTTCTTGAGCATATATGCCAGTGTATTTCAATCACAACTGTGAGCTATAATTAGATTTGCACAGTGTAATTTAGATAGAGGCTAACGTAACTGTGAGATTGCAATTCAATCAGACCGTCAGGCGGTATTGAAAGCACTAAGCTCAAATTCCGTCTAGTCCAAACTAGTCCAAGCGGCATTTATAATATTGGAAGAGCTCGTCAAATACAACCAACTATTTCTGCTGTAGCTGTCAGGACACACCAATATAGTTGGAAATGAGCTAGCTGATAGGTTTGCCAAAAAGAAGCGGGAACGCCAATGATAGGACCAGAGCCATGTTGTGGTATTGGGAGACACACTACATTGTAACTAGTCCGCAGCGGAACAAATACAGCAAAGAAGCAGCGCTGGACCATGAGCCAAGGACTAAGGCAAACAAAAATATTCTTTGCAGGCTTCGACCCGAGCAGAACGAAAACAATTCGGCATATGAACTAGATCCTAGGAAATTAGATCATAGAAAAATACAAAGATTTATTCAGCAGATTTGACTAGAGCAGGACATCTAAGCAAAAAGTATGAACAATAGATCTTTTTCGGTCGTACGAAGCATCCAGAGACACAGCAATTGGGGGTTATAGCTTAATTATCACCGAAATCAAAGTTTTCATACAAATACGTCAAATATGTTGTCTACTCAGTGATTCTCTAGTGGTCCTAATTAATCTTGAGAGGATATATTAAAAAGGTCTGTAAATATCCGCCACCGCAATAGTTGCTTACAGCGCTGATGCAGCTCTGGCGGACTCGTCCGCCGTCTCTTTAGCTGGTATGCCAGAATGTCCAGGTTTTAAAATGTCCTAAATAATAATAAAAATAAACCAGAGCAGTGCAAAGGGGAGACCAAGTTAAGTTGTGAATGTATATCGCAGTGTGCCATGCACTGTGCGATATTTTATGCGAACTGTTCAGTGACAAACTTGCATTATGCTTAGCAAGAACTGAGTCATTATTTCTTCAGTGTACCAAATTACAATAACAAAGCAACGTAACTAATTTGAATTTTTGTTTCTCTTTAGCAACTTCAAGCTAGCGACTACGGCAAGCGTTCGTTCGTATGTGTGTGTGTGTGTGTGTGTGTATGTGAAAACCCGAAGATGTTCGTCTCCTTGGGCTTTGGCTGGACAATGTTGTATTAAACAAAGGACATTATTTTGAATTAAATTTTTATAGTTATACAATCACTTTCTCTCCCTCTCTCTCTCTCTCTCTCTCTCGCTCTCTCTCTGTCTCTCTCCGTTTCTCTCTCGCTTGTTCTTGATTTTACAGTTATAATAATTTTGTAGCCACTTCCGGGTAATCTAAAATTCGCATCGCTCTGTTTTGTCCTTTCGCTACTATTGGCATTAACCGAACGCATTCTTTTCGAACCGAATGCCTGAGCGCCTGTCAAAATTGACGCGCGCTCATCTCAACGTTTGTACGGATTTGAAGCGATGACAATGTGACGCTTCGTATGTCCGAGACCTCGTGTTAAGGCTATGATGCGACGGGATGTGTTGCAAGGATATTATAAACAACGCATTGCGTTTGGATTGGATTGCATTAGCTAGAATAGGATTGGATAGAACAGAATGGAATTGAATTGAATTGAATTGAATAGAACAACTGCAGCTGAACGGCATTTGCCAAAAATGAACACACACACACAAAATAAATAAAAATCTGCAATTTGACAATATCCTGTTAAACGCATATCCTTGGCATTATTGTTGTTGCTGTAATTTTGGCGCAAATTAGTACTCGAGTACGCTGTCAATGAGCCATTCAGTCACTCAGTCAGCCAACACTCGACTTTTTCGATTTGTTTCGATTTCGGGGTGATTTCTCAACAAAAATTTACAAAAATAAGTAGATTGACTGAATGAACGAGCAAACGAACGAACGAACGCACAATTCAGGCGCAGGAGCCGCATTTGTAATGACTCTGTGCCAAAATTGAGTTATCCAGTGCACATTCTCGAGCATGGTTCTTGTCCTCCTCATGTCGCTTGTCGTTCTCGTTATTATAATACATAATTTTCAATTGATATCCTGTTGCGTTTGTTTGCACAAAATATTTACCTTTCGCATAATTGAAACAGCTCGAGTCGACTTGATTTGGCCAACACAAAAAAAAAAAAAACGAAAATAATTTTGCGCCATTTGGACTGCAGCATTTTGTGTCCTGCGTGTGTTCAAGTTCGCCTGCTGCGCCTGCATGGCCCCCGGGGCAGAAGCACTCCAGCAAAACGCTCTCCGCTGCACTCGAGTACACTAGTATACTAGCATACACAGCATGTCCTCGATGTTCATCTCTCATCTCTCACATCCTTGCTGCTGATTATGTTGTTCGCAATGCTAACACTTGCTACAAGACGAACGCATATCCTGTCGTTCATTTGTATTAATTTTGCATTTCTATGTTCCACAAAAAAGAAAATAAAGAAATCTCGAAAAAAACAATAATAGCAAGTAATACTCGAAAGTATGAATAGTGCATTTTGCTTCTAATTGTTGTCATTAAGTGTGGCTATTGGCTTTGTTTAGTTTAACCATTCATGCATTCAATTTCAATACTCGTACTACACATCAGTTGCTCAGTTCAGTTTAATCTCTCAATGAAACGACCACCTTGTAGGACCACCTTTTATATGCGGAATTCTATTTCCTCCTACTGTCCTGAATCGTTTTTTTGTCCTTGCATTGCCATTCACAACTTATTTAGTCAACACAAATGAAGTCAACAACATAAGTTTTCCTTTGTTTCAGATGGCATTGTTTCAACCTATTTGCAGTAATCAGTTCAATGCTAAGTACTATGTGGTGTTTTTTGGGTAGTTGAGTTGCATAAAAAGAGGTAACAGGTGCACCAGCATACACAAGGCCACAAAACTGCGTTGCGCACTGCGTGTGACTTAGTTGAAAATGTATTTATACGAATTTTTGGAATCTTAGCATATTTCTGTTGTAATTTACTTAACTATTTAAATGCTACTACAACCGTATATTAGTCATGACCGTAGCATGACCGCAGGAAGGCGCAACAGTCGCTATAGCCTCTTCCACTCGTTGGAAATACCAAGCTTCTTAAAGTTCTCCCAGACCTGGTTCTCTCCGACGTAGTTCAATAATTATGTTTAGGTTTTCTAAGTCCGTGCTGGAGCTACACTGACGACGCTTGTGTATTAAGTTCAAATAGTGTGTTGAAGAACTTCGTTCTTATCGGCGTATCGAAAGCGACTCTAAAATCGACAAATATGCGGTGTGTATCTTTATTGTACTAAAGGGTCTTCTCCAGGATTTGTCGTAAAGTGAAAATATGGTCATAAGCCAGCACTGATATTGTCCTATCAATATATGAAAATATTAGGAGAGTGAAAATATCTATGATGTTGCAAATAAAAGTGTTACTGTCTAAAATTATTTTAGCCTTAGTGTTCCTTACAATATAGACTTATAAAATAAATCAATATACGAAATGTACTTTTTTTTAATATGTGTAACAAACAAAAAAGGTCAACGCAGTTCTAAATTTCCTTCGTTAAAAATTCAAATGCTCGCTGCTCATCTGTTAATAGACAAATGTCAAATTTTGAGCAGTTTGCGTCATTAAGAAACCAGTTGTGTGCCGCCAATTGATTACAAGCGCAGCCATGTGGCAAAACTCAGCTCCTTTGTTTTTTTTTTATCATGGTTTCCACAGATTAAGAGACCAGGTAGCACAATTACTTCATGCGGATCAGCACCGCAGATGCCAAGATGGATCTATCGGTCAATAAGTTCATTGCAAGGGGAAAGAGTTGGCTTAGCAAAAAAATATTTGGCACCAACGAGAAATCATAGCTAAAATAAACGTCTATTTAGTAGAGCTTCTAGGGCATTCCAGTACTATTCGTGGTAATCAAATGCACAAATGAATCCGAATCTTCATACTAAGTAATATTATTTCACCCAATGGTATTAAAATGGTTCTGTTGAAAACTGAATAGCTCCCAATTCTATAGAACGTAACTCTATCACTTACCAGCCGAGGTCAGCATGCAAATGAAGAAAATGGCAGTAACAAAACTAATCAACACCGTCAACGGTAATTAATACTTTTCATCTTAAGATGCCGGAGAGTTTTCCAAAACGCAAATAAGTTTGGAGTCAGCACAAGGCTATGCAGCTAAGTCGATAGAACTTTTAGATAATGTTTGGTTTTGGCACACAGCGTTAGACTCCTACTTTTGCCTCTCTTCTATTTTTCACTCTAAAATGTCGCTCTTATCTCTGTCAACACTTTTTTTATTATTAACTTATTTGTTTCGTTTTCTAAAATAAATAACATAATTACATAAAATATATATCTAATATATAGCTTAAGAATGATCGATTTCCATATCAGCTCCACCGGATAACAAAAGTACAGCTACTACTGCAGTGAATGGGTCTTCGTGTAATCTATTTAGGTATGTACTCTGCTGAGAAAAATAGAAGTGGCAACTTCTCCGAGCCTTTCGGAACACCAACAATCACTTCATCCGTAAGTATTTTACAAGAGTTGGACGGAACTGGAACACAAGAAGAACGCAGTTGAGTTGGAGTTCGCATCGACGCATCAAAATGTCCAAATAAATTTGATTTTGAATTCGTTTATTAACATTCTTCAGTTTGAAACCAGCTCCTGTCACTGCAGCTTCGAGTTCTCAAACTCCTCAGAGTCTTTTAGCTGCGTATGTCCCTGTTTTACCTATGATGAATCCAAACAATGTCCCCAACACAGATACGGGTGCGTTAGTTTTGAGTATTTTAGTTCCAGGGATCGATTATCTTGATCGCTCTAGGACGTAACGAAGCGAGAATAAAACATTTCGTGTATAGTTGAAGTCGAACTCAGGCGATTGAATTCACGCTCAATAATATCGTCCCTGTCGTTTGCACAGGACGGCCATCTGGTGTAAACAATAAATATCACTGCTGTTGGTTGCAAATATCGATTTGGGAACAGCCATGTTGGGTATAACACCCAGAACGCCAACGTATGTCAACCATCGCGGCAGAGCAAGTTGTTGCTTGAAGTTAGATGTAGATCATTGCTGCACTGCATTTTCACCCGTATAGTTTATTACGCCAGTATCTGTGTTGCCGGTGTAATGGTATCATGTAAGCTGGTTCATATTAAGGGGTATTTGGGTTAAGGGGGGTTCTTTCTTTACCGCTTACTTTTTAGTTTACCCAACGGCGTGGTGTTTGAGGAGTAACATGCTTGACTTTTTTTGTAGTCTTAGCATCAACATTCAAACAACTTAGTTGGAATTGTTGTGTTCCAAACTGTGCCTTACCTGTTCCAGTTTTCCATTCGTCGTACTTTTCTTTATAATTATTTTTCATATCCCTAGTTTCTTTGACGACTTTCATTGTCGCAGACATCTTCGCTTTTTCAGAAGTCCCCCCTACTATTGCTTCGTTTTTGGATACATCTTTCTTTAAAATTGCCGCTGTTGTGTTGGATGCGGGCTTATCTACTATCTTCTTATTTTTATCAAACTGAGAATGCTCAACAACTTTAGCGAGGTCTACTTGTAATAAATTCGATGGCATTAATGAAAGGTAATGTATTTATTTGATTTATCCGAAGATGCTTACCCATATTTCCCCGCATGAACAAGCGCACAGGTGGAGTCGTAGGCTTGGGTGATGGAAATACCACCTTCATCAGATCTTCTTGCTCCAGCACGACTTTTCCTGTAGAGTTTATACCCAAATTGAAATGTATAAGTAAATAATAAAAGATTTCGTTGAATTTATTTACTTTTCTCTAATGATTTCTGCCGGCGGACTGCACGCACCGTTGCCGACGGATCCGCTTTTTTTATTTGACCAATTTGTCGTTTGGGCGATGCACCCAATTTCTCGGCATTAATATCAGATTTTGACCGCCGCTTAAGCAACTTTTCTGTTGGAATAAATGTTAAAAATTGTCATTTATTTTTGCATCACAGCGGACTTACCCGCAGATCCTGATTGCATCACAATGGGTGCCGCTGATTGGAAGGCTTTAGCTCCATCCTTATGCATAAAAATGTATTTGGATGACAATTCTATAGAATGGTGTTTATACAATAACAGATCTGATGAATTTTAGTTTGAGAATAGTTGGCTTACCCGTATCAGCATTGATCGACTGCGCCACTCGCGCCGTCGCTGACAATTTGCTGCATTCGTCCTTGAACGCATCGAGCTGCTTAGCGTCTGTTGTGTCGATTTCAACAAACAATATTGTGTAAGTTGTCGTCATCGAATTATACGAAATCACAGTTGACTTACCCATCACTCCGTTATCCTTAGCTTGGCCGGATGCTGCCTTCCTTGTGTTCTTCTCTCTTGCCGCTTGAGCAGACGTCGTGGGCATTATTTCGCTTACCGCTGGCAGACTGAGACTACACAATTTTGGCTTCAACATTTGCGTAGCCTGGCGCATACGCTCCTCATTGACAGGGCTCAACTCCTTCATTTCCAACATCAAATTTTCCAATCGTTCTGTCAATTCATTCTTTTTAAACAGTGATAATTTTCCCGATCGAACCTTGTGCAGACTTGGTTTCACCGTGGAGTTAATGTTTTTATATATATTCTTAAAGCACTGCCTTTGGAATAAATTTGTTTTGGAGCTAATTTTTCGCGTCATATTCATTAGCGGCCGCTTTGGAACTACCTTCCGGCTCGCTTTGTACGAAAGAGAAAGAAATCATTTATGGGGCACAGATTTTTTTGTTTTTTTTTTTTGCATATACGACATATTTTTATATTCTAAAAATTGTGGCAAAACTTACCCGCAACGCTCAACACGGAAGAAACTGAACTCGCTTGCTTTAAAATTTTTTTCAGCATATTTATAAAATACACATAAAAACTTTTACGACAAATTTGGAAATAATAAAATAAAATGTCGAACACACGTAAAAGTTAAAACTGCAAATGAATAATTTTATTTAATGGAATTTGACGTGAGCTGGCACAGTGTTAAAATTTAAGGCAAAGGTAAAACGATTGAAAAATTTAAATTTTATAAGGTTGAACGTACTGAGTTCCATCGACACTCTGACGTCTTGAACACTGCTGTTTTCAAGAGTATTTAACCGAACAAAGTGGCGATCGAGAATTGCCTGGATCTCTTCTCGGATCACTGTGCAGTGTCTGTACTGATCAACGTGCTAGTCGGTGTATTGAAAAGGTCTCAAAATTTAATCAGGAAAAACACCAACCTGAAGGTGTTTTCTTTTGGTTGGAGAATGCTGTTGTTGCAAACGCAAAATTTAACTCAGGAATAAGAATCGCAGCTGGCATCGAGCAGCTTATACAAAACATTCATGAGTCGACAAATCTTTCATAGAATCCACATACCGAAGCGCGATCTTCAACTTTGGTCCCCGGCGATAGCAGTCAAGGTCCGAGAGAAGAGAAGTCAAGCGACGAAGGATGCTTACTGAAGCAAGAAACGATGCAGTTGGTACCTTTGTTGCTGAATCTGAGCCTGGTAGTGCGGAGCATAGCCTCTGAAGCACTGCGAGGTAGCTCAAAAGGCCAAATAAAAGCAGATCTCCCATACAAAGCCCAAGCGGAATGTGCTGTAGTACGAGTTGGTCTTGTATACATTAATTTGTAGTCTTAGAAAATGAATTCAATTTAAAGCTTGTGTATATTATTTTCGAAATGGTTTCGTCTATTTGCTTCATGGAGTAGATGTTTCACCTTGTAATATTAGTTGAACGTTTATAAAAAGGGTCACCTTACGCTATAAAGTATACATATTCTTGATCAGCTAGACGAGACGAGTCGATCTAGCCATGTCCGTCTGTATGTTGTTGCGCATTTTTTGGGGACGAATTTTTATGCTATCCAGTTGAAAATACACTTATTTTTATTTCACTTAGAATTAGATGTCGGCATCTTTATTATGACCCGAGAGAACAGTCTTTGACATTTAGTTTTTAAACATTTAATTTCCAGATCACTCTTTCCAGCATTGCTAACGGTATCTCGCGAATTATGTGAGTAATGTTGGCTTACAAGTCTTAAATTGTAGCTGGCTTATTGACGAAGACTTTTGACTTCACAGAACCCCAAAGAAAAGAAACCAGAGGTGTGATGTCACACGTTCTAGGCGGTCGTGTGAGTCCTTCCATGATGAATTGTCAAACAATACTGAATAAAAATAAGATGTCGGTAAGACAACAGTCACGCGTTATCTGTGAAACAAATGGAAAAAAACACCTCTAAATGAATCACCCGTTATATTCTAAAGCTTTACTTAAGCACATGACAGTGTGAATTATTTTTGTGCACTTTAAACTACAGTTCATAGAAATATTTTGCATATACCACGCAACAATATTTATTCCAAGGACAACAGACCGACAGATAGACTGACTGACTGACTGACTGACTGACAGCCGGTCATATACCAGACAGTATATAGAAAACTTACCTACTGAAATGTAAATCAAAGTGAAATGTTCTTTAAATAAACTGCTGCATAATTTATCCATTAATGTAAACAGACAATTTGGCGCCAAAATTTATAACTGTGCAATACAGCAGCAACAAGGATATAAAGTTACATGTACCCAGGACGAATCAAAAAAAAAAATATTATAATGCATGGCAGACTTACAAAAAAAAAAAAAAATTGAAGGAAAGAAAGCAATGCGGCAGCATAAAAAATGCGCTCCACATTGCTACCAAAAAAAAAAAAAAAAAAAATCAGCGACAAGGATATGAAACCAAAACCAAAAAACAAAAAAAAATTCGAACAGATTCCCGAAATGATTTCAGTTGACAGACAACAGTCAACACCAAAACAACAACAATAATTGAGTACAACAAAATTTACAAAGCATGACGGCATATTGTAGACAAAAAGGTTGAGGTGAGGTGAGCTAAAGAATATATTTGTTTATAGGAAGGAAACAGGAGCGACAAGAGGATCTGAGTCTGAGGGGTACTTTTGGTATTGCATAATAAGTAAGCTAATGTGAGTGAATGAGAGAAAGATTGCGCCCAAATGCATGCTACGCAATGAAACTAGAATTGCTAACAAGGACATTAAAGGACGCGATTTTTGTTTTTTTTTTTTGTTTTTTAGATAGAGCACATGATGAGTATATGAGCGTTGACTGGGTCATCACCTGGCTCTAACTTTATGTGCACTTACGAGTGTAGGTTTATAAGTTTTAACAAAGGTTGATAGCAGTTAGATTCATCATAATTTGTTAGAACTCTAAGAGTTCTTACTTCTTATTCTAGCATACATAAATACATACATACATAAATGAAAATTAAAGATGGTAACAGTAATGTTAGATATGCCAGATCGAGAAAAAGCTAAATGTTTCTTTGAAATAACCATTATATTTAAGCATTGAATGCTTTTTCTTAATATTAAGTCAACATATTTTATGCCTAACAAAAACTCCATTTAAAATCCTTGAATGCAACACCCAAAATTTGTAAAAGAGAACAATTAACGATGCAGCCTTCTTCTTTCCAAATTCGTTGAGCAGTCTAAAAACAGTTGAAAACTTTTCTGAGTTATTTGTATGAAAATCTAGTGAAGTTCACCAAAAGCAGTATTTTAGCAATACGTTGTAGTTACCTTGTATTTTGTGCGCCTCGGACGCACTAAGTGTGGTTAGATGCCTGCTGATAATTCCATTGTTATGTGTGACATTTTTTAACATAAACACACGCAGCACGTTTTGCTGTACGAGCACTAATTTGTGTTGTTTACAGTGACTTGAAAAATTCAACTCGAAAAAATTCAACCAAAAATTATGATTTACTACGATGATTTTAAAGTCTATGACATCGTTACAGGTGACAAAGAATGGATCTATGCATATGATCCCGAAACAAACCAGCAAGCGACTGTCTCGGTGTTTCAAGACGAGTCAAATTCAACAAAAGTTGTTCGTGGACGAAGCACTTCGAAGCAAATGGTGGCCTGTTTTTTTTTTTTTTTCGAAAAAATTAGACAAATCGCAACTGTTTCATTAGAGCTACATAGGACAGTCAATGTATGGTACACAATCATTTGATTGCGAGAAGTTTTCAAAGAATTGAGGATGATCAACAGCCGGCATAAGTCGGAACAGTCTCCACCACGACAATGCGAGCTCTATGACATCGGTTGACACAAGAGAGTTTTTGACCACTCAAAACATCGAATTGTTGGGTCATCCACCATACAGCCCTGAGTTGGCACTCCATGAGGTTTTGTTGTTCCTGCATGGTGTTTAATTCAATCAATTTACATTACCAACTCGAGATATGACCGAAAATGTGAAACTCTCTCCGAAAACAAAAAAGATGCAAATTAAAGAAAGTACATCTCGGAAACCTATACATAGAAAAAAATTCAAAAATGAGAGGCATGTTTGCATGGTTGTTTCCCTTACACTGGTTCGTTCTAGGACTTTGTGGGAATATTTTGTAAGGATTTATGTTGGATATTTGGCATTGGTAGCTTAATTAAGAACAAAAACAAAAGATTTTCATACAAAGAAATACGAGGGCAGCTCAATAGATACGTACAAAATCTAAGAGTTGATATTCGCTTCAATTAAAGCAACAAACTTTTCAAATGATCTTGTGCACTAATATACCCAAACTTTTAAAGTTTCGAGTGTTAACTTGTATACTAAGAGCCTTGGCAACCCTAAGTGTTCTTAAGTGCCACTTTTTTCGACATTTTTTTTAACACATACGTACGCTAACACGATTTGATGTGTAAACACTGTTCGAAGGAGAGCAAGGCTTGTATGAAGGCAGCTTATAGTGGTCCGATCTGAACCTATATAGTATATTTTATTAGGATTTGCGTAAGATTAAAAAAAAAAATTGTCATTTTTAGCACAATTAACAATAAATCCAAAAAAATGTTCTTACAAAAACGTTGAAATTGGTGACCAGATTTGTATGAAGGTTACCCCCTTAAAGTGTGGTAGGTTTGTACATTTGATACTAGTAATCTGAAGAGGAAAAATCAGAGTCTAAATATCCAAACTTAAACTATATCTTATAGTTCGTTCAAACAGACGGTCTTACTGCCTCTTACATACGTTTGCACAAAATTGGAATACTCTTTTACCCTATGGGTACAGTGTACAAAAACAAATTGCAAGGTCAACGTTTTTCGACTCTCAAAGAAGTTTTTGAATCCTTTAAACAACTTTTTTGGAGGTATCCACTTCTGTGTGCTTCGAACAGTGTTTATACATCACTATCTATCTATATAAAAAAAAATGTCGAAAAAAGTGGCACTTAAGAACACTTAGGGTTGCCAAGGCTCTTAATATACAAGTCAACACTTGAAACTTTAAAAGTTTGGGTATATCAGAAAATTTTTTGATAAATGCAGAAATACTGTACTCGATTAGACCTAAAAAGTGCACAAGATCTTTTGAAAAGTTTGTTGCTTTAATTGAAGCGAATATCAACTCTTAGATTTTTTACGTATCTATTGAGCTACCCTCGTATTTATTTCTGTCTGTCAGTCTGTCTGTCTATCTATCTATCTATCTATATATCTATAGTGACAAAAACCTACAAAGGTTATGCAAGGCAAACCAAGGCGCGGCGAAGCGAAGCGAAGCGAATACGGGGCAACCGCTTTACGGTTCATTGACGTAGCAAATTGAAACTTCCTTTGGGAGCTACTTGCAAGAAGGCGCAGCTACTTATGTAATCACACGATGACAATGTTGAGAATTATGCTGATGATAATGATGATGCTGATGATGCTGAAGATGATATTGAGCAGTCAGTACATTGAGTAGCTGAACGGGAATGATTTCTGCTCCTGTTATAATTCCCAAGTCACTTGAGTGTGCACCTTCTTTAACATTTTCCTTATATATCCGTACATGAGTACGAACGATACATCTTGTTGATCTGCATTCGATTGATGTTTGTGCTACTAGGCAGATTGTTTTTTTGTTTTTTTTTTTTTTTTTTCTGTTTAGACATTTGTTTGTTTGTTTCATATCGGATTAAATTTAATTCCTGTTGCTTTTGCAGATTTGCGCAAGGATAACGCAATGTATCTTGTATAGCAGGTATGCTCTGTTTCCTGTGCAGCATATTTTGTCTTTGCTTTATTTGTACTTTTGTTTTTATATCTCACAGTTGTGTTACATCAAAAAAAAAAAATTAAAGCAAAAGCAAAAGGATATGCAAGGATATTGAGACGATTTTTAACCTATTGCATTGTAAATATTTCTAACGGAAGTATCTCTCTATATCTGACTGTATCTGCATCTGTATCTGTATCTGTATCTTGTAGGTGCTGCAAATACAATATTATAATCTGTTGTAAATGTGTCGATTGTTCGCACAGATAGTTGCATAATTGCAGCTAATGCCTCAATCGGCTGTATTGAAATCAGCTACTTAAATTACAATGAATTGTTGCTCTGTTTGCTCGCTACAATATATTTGCGTATCTTATAGATACTTTATGTGTTTCTTGTTGTCTTTGATTGAGCCGCATGGTGTGCATTAATGAATGAATGAATGAATGAATAAATGAGTGAGTGAGTGTAGTGTATGAAGTGTAGTAAGTGAGTGAGTGCTGCGACCGCACACATGATCCACATAAAAACGTTCGAAATTTGCGCGCTGCGCATAAATCATGCGACGAATATTACGAATATTACGAGACTGCAGCAGCAGCAGCATCATCATCCTCATCATCATCATTTCCATGTCATTTGTCTTAAACGGCTGCCTTGTCTTAGATATATTTATATTATATGTGGCGCCTTCTGGCCTTCATTTGCCTTCATGCTGCATGATCAATCGCGCAGAGATCAAAGCATTTTGCATTCAAATTGCATAATTTGCAACAGCAAATTTGCACTGTGTGCACTTTGTTGCAATTGATACCGCTGCCGTCGCGTTAAACCATAAAATCTCGGTTTCTAATACGCTTCGCAATGTGTACATATATGGATATGCATATGCATATGTACACAGTGAAAAACAGATCATTATCAATTTGATATTGTCTCATAAACATTCAAATAGTATTTTTTTTTTCATATCATCCGTACATTAAGGAAGATCAATATGATATTTTTCATGTCAATATCATAAAATGCTGATGCATTAAAACTATTTATTATTCTTCCTCTAGTAGCTTATAGTTTAATTATAGCGAGGAGGCTTGTAGGTTGAACATAGTATGTCAATAATCTTCCGTAGCCTGAAGATATCTTACAACTGAGAATTTCAGTGAAAAGAGTATCTAAAACTCTACAACTTTGTTTTTTTTTTTTTTTGAAAGACATAAAAATTGAGTTTTCAAATAAAAGGCTTGTAGGTTGAACACCACCTATAAAATCAAGAAAAACTTTAAAAACATAGACAAACCTGAATTACAAAATTTATTAAATTTTATTCATGGAGAATTAATCAAATTTAACATATTTTATTCGACGGAAGACGCGCATCCAGCGTGTTCGACGTGCGAACGATATGAGATTCCAACATCGACTCGGATCTCTACCTTCTCGCAGCCAAGATACTCACTAGGCTCAGTATGATGCATGCCACACGTCCAACAGTCAACGAAACCAGACGCAAATCGGCGTAGTCTTTTCAGTCCGACTCTTTCAACCGCTCCGGCAGTCCTCTCCGGCTTTTGTAGATATAGGTGAGTAGTGAAGACATATCTCCCATGAAGAGTACAATGCCGTCGATAGAGAAGTATTTCTAGAACCAAAAGTTAATGATGGTTATCTTGTAGAGCCACCGGAATATAACGATGTGCACTAAGTAATTAAAAAGCGTTAGGCACCGATGAACTGTCAGCTGACTTACTCAAGACCAGTGGCAAAGAGTTAGTAAGGTGTACGCACCAAATCTTATGGAAGATATGGTCCGATGATTGCATACCCAACGATTGGAATCTCAGTGTTCTTTATCCTATCTTCAAGAAAATATTGGAAAATAGTGGAATACTCCTTGCAATTGAAAATAAAATTCTGCTCCAAGTACTGGTGCACGGTTGCACTGTGAAACAGTGTCCAAATTTTTAGTCTACGACAAATACTGGAGAAGACCCGAGGTTACAATAAAGACACAGAAAATCTATTTGTTGATTATAAAGCCGCTTTCGACACGATAAACTTGATATCCCAGCAAAATCATTTGTTTTTGCATGTTGACGCCATCACACACACAAAGCGTCGTCAGAGTAGAATAAATCACTGCGAACTTTGATACCAAGAGTAAGAGGTAAGGTGATGTAGTGTGACTTCTTTTAACCTCCTGATGTAGTGTTTCCAACGCCGAAGGCCATGTGGAGAACAGTCGTGCACGATCTTCCATAATGAAGTGACACGCGTTTTCTCATGAGGAACGAACGACGAGCTCACATCTCATGACTCCCAACGCTCAACGAGGACAAAGCGAAGTACTAAGTGTCCATTCACAAACCATCATCGCGTCTTGGATGGTCTGTGAGGACGAAGAATTTCAATTTCAATGTTGTAGAAATCTTTGTCCATCTGGGAATTGATATAACCAGCAATAACAACGTCAGCGTGGACATAATGCGAAGCATCACGCTTGCCAATCGATGCGGTTGAAAGACCAAGTCTGGGAAGATCACCGCAAACTTGGTATTAACAACGACAAGTCTTTGGCATTATTATCCATAGAAAAAAATTATTCGATCCTAGAAAGTGTGCGATCCATGAACTGTCAGCTGAGTTACTGAAGACCAAATTGTTTAGAAGATCTGTGAGTACAACGAAAACACACACCAGCTTTTTCTGATTTTAGGGACGCTATCGACACACCGTTAGGAATGAAGTTCCGCAACGCCCTATTTGAACTTGGTAGACCAGCAAAGATCGTTCGTATTTGCATGATGACACTATTACAAATACAAAGCATCGTTAGAGTAGGAAAAACATCTCCGTGCCCTTTGATACCAAGAGAGGTTTCAGTATGTTTTATTGTGCGACTTCTTTAATCTTTTGATGGAGTAACTCCCGTAAGTACAACTGTGGAGCACGATCTTCCATAAGGCACGAACGGCAAATACTCATAGATTGAGTAAACAGTCACGTCTCATGGGTCTAGTGGTGAACGAGGACAAGATGAAGTACTTGGTGTACACTCGCAAATAATCGTCTCGGCATGGACGGTGATCGATAAACGGTTGTATAGCCACAGAAAATATAAAATTGTTATGTCGCTATTGAAAAACCCTGCTTATTTCGATTTAGTACCGTCTTTTACTTTAATGGCCAGTTTTATATCGAGTTAATAACGGGTTAGGTTAAACTCAAGATAACCATCAATTTCTATAAGTATAATGACAAGAATAACTGAAAATAAATAAGAATCTTGATGTTTAGCCCGGGTTCAGCTTAAACCGAAAATAGTTCGGAACTATGAAAGTGACACCGTGAGATATTACTGATTTTTCAGCAATTCATTTTCCAAAAAATAGCTAAAGTCTCTTTAAAGGAATATGTATTACAGTATCTTTAAATTAATTTTTGTGTTTACCAGAATTTATTTGACTGAAATTTTCCAGTGATTTTTTTTTTAAATGTTAAAGTTTTTACGGCGGTGGCAACAAATACGGAGGCGTTAGATGGTCAGGAAATCTATCTAGGAGCGGTAATGTCTTCGCAGGAGCTACCAAGGCGAATGCGGTGGCGATAAGGCCTCGACTGAATCATTTGTGGCGATGTGTGTACTACGCAGCAATCCATAGACGACGGTCGGCAGGGACACATACGGAAGAATCAAGTCGGCGGCGTTAATGCATGGCGTCCAATGGTTTTATGACATGGACTACGGCATACGTACTGCACTGCATCGCATGGGCGACAGCGATCGGATGGCGGCATGGATGCTGCTTAGCGCTAGAGCATCCCAAGAAAGTCGACTAGATTTCGCATATATAAATCTAATCATTTCAGTTTGTTGCATCACACCAAAACTCACACATCTTTCTTAAATTTTTACCAAAATAGTGTTACTGCTTGCTCGTGTTTTCTCTTCATTTCTCCGATTGAGTTGCCATCACCTCTGGACATTGCCGTTGCATCTGCTGACATCATTCGCACTATTGGGGCTTATGGTACGCGGACCGTTCAGGCCTGTGCGTAGCTATACTTACAATTTGAAAAACACTAAGAGTCGCCAATCGTTGCATCATTCTGCATCTGCTCGTCCTCCTCAATAGAACGTTGATGCTCTGCCAACAAATCAGCGCGCAAGGCAGAATCGTTTGGATAAAAGCTTTCCAGAAACTCTTCGTACGTTTCGAAGCTAATAGCATTGCGACGAGTTGAAACATCGGAAGCCACTGTCAACTCTTCTTCCCTATGCGCTAAGTAGGCACGAACAATACGTAGAGCGGCACCCATACTTCGAAAAGTTTGGAAATTTTAAACGATTTCAATATTTAATTTTTTAGATTAGAATATAATGTTCATTGGGAATTTATAATATGACAAATTTGGCAACGATGAGGCATTTCATCTAAAATAAAATTTTACTATATCGACTTGTTCTTCTTCAGTGGTTACTTGTCGCAGTATGTTATCTCCTCTCTTCTAAAGATTTTATTTGAGCCATACATTTGTAAGAGGGCTATACTATTCTGTAGTGATCCCATCTAGACATACTTATGTGTGATATTTTATTAAGATTGATGTAAAATTCACCCAAACCAAATTTAGTGGTCCTGAATGGGAGCTACTCCTTATTGTGGGGTTAGCACGTACATTTAACACACTTTATCTGAAAGTGGAATATGAGAGTGTAAATACTTAAATATGAAGACTCTATCTTTCTCGTCTTTCAAACAAACAGAACAGTCGGATGGTCGGGCAGGCGGGCAGGCAGACAGGCAGACAGGCAGACAGACAGGGAGACAGACGGGCGGTATAATAATCCGCCTATTCACAAATCATGCTCAAAGAAAGAAAAACTTAACTGAAGTTGAACTTCAACTAACCGTGATGGTTGTGACTTAGATCATCACAGTTAATCGAAATATCAATTTTCTAATTATAGTACTACAATATATTATTACATACATATACTCTTCACACAGAGAGTATGAATAGTATTATAATTAAGTACCTAACCTACCGGAGACCCCACAAAGTATATTTTCATATATACTTGAACAGCTCGACAAGGCAAGTCGTTCTAGACATGTCCATCTGCATGTATATGTGCTCGCTATTCTCTCAATCTTCGAAATATTGGTTCGAAACTCTGTATGGAGACATTTTATAATGAAAAGCAACAATCTTATGAAGATTGCAGTGATGTAGTATGTAGTTTTCTCATCTATTTGCTCATATCTCCACCAATTTTTGTCAGATTTACATAAATTTTGTATTGTTTGAAAGGTAATTTTGGTATGTGCATAGCTCGGAGAAGATTTTGCTCAAGCTTCTTCGTTTCTGTACCGTGCAATCTTCGTTAATTTACATCGGTTTTTTACGGTCAATACCAACTTGAAATATGCTGGCTTCTCATGGACAGAAGCTTCACATATACAATATAGTAATGGACGTGTCTTGTCCATTTTTAAAGATAGTGTCCATAAATCCAACCAACAACTTTGTGGTTTTTGTGGGTAAAAAATTCTTATTGGGGTGGCCCTTATTATTTAATTTATTATTTTTATTTTCGAATAAAATCACTAGAACATTAATAGAAAACGTATTGAAGCTTCGGTTCCACCGAGGTTAACTTTTTATCTTATTATTTTTATGTTTTCATTACAATTCAACTTGTTATTCCAAATTACGCTCAGATATTGATCAGATATTAAGACATTGTATGACTTCTGTTTTTTGATGCACAAGTATTGAAATATCGTATTTCCTCGAGCAGCGTGCCAGTTCCCCATTTCTTGTAAAAGCACCCAGTCTGCAGAATGAATAAGTTTATTAAGTAAATTTTTCAAACTAGTAAATGTCGTCAATATTTGTCAATATTTGTGTGCAAGAATTGCAGCCGGGAAACACATTTTGCATTTATTTTGTGTACTCGAGTACTCTGTGGCACAACACTTCAAACGAATAGCGACGTTGAGATTCTAAGAAATTACTTTCGCATTCAAAGAATGCCAAATGCCGCCGGCAAAAGCCACTAAAACTTCAAAGTCAGTTTAAATTTTTCAAAGTGGTCAAGGAATGCCGAATTTCAGTAGAAAGAAATATGCCGCAGCTATGACAACAACAAAAGTAAAATATTTTCATTAAGCGTTAATTATATTTTGGCCGCACAGTAGCAAAATATTGGCAAAAATAAATGCGAAGCACTTTATTTGGGCCTAAATGGAAAATGAATGACACAAATTTCTTATGAAATGCTGGCAACAAACCCCCAAGGAGCATTGAGCATAGAGTGCCTAATGAGCATGATTGGCATTTTACGCCTTTCGCTAGAAGCCGAAGCCGCAGCCGCAGCCGCTGCCGCTGCCGCTGACGAAGCCATAGACACAGAAGGATGATGACAATACTTTAAAGAAGCAAATAAGATGCTTTTCGGTTTGCTAATGATATCATTAGTTACTTTTTTTTTCTTTCATTCTTTAATTTTCTGAGTGAGTTGTCAGTTTTGCACAGTGATGTTCTTTTCTGCTAATTTCATGCGAAATGTGTGTAAAGGACACTGTGCGGTCGATGATCGGCAGCAAGGATTCGCAATATGTATAAGTATTGTTGCATTGTTCTTGCGATGCGGCTGCAGCATTTTGTATTTGTATATTTTGTAGGTTGCACTCGATTAATAAGAGAAAGCAAATGGAAAGATAAACGGAAGCAGCCGCCGTTACAAGCATACTAAAAGGATATCCAAGCAGCATTTTGTCACTTTTGTAGTTTTCGTAATTTATTACAGTGTAGAAATGTTCCAGTAGTGACTCAAAGGGGGCGCAAAAAAGAACAACAATGTCCTTTTTATACCCTTTACACAGAGTGTAAAAAGAGTGTATTAAATTTGTGCAAATGTTTGTAACAGGCAGAAGGAGACTTGGGAGATCTCATAAAATACCAGAACTATAAGCTTAAATCCGCTAATTGCTCACACACGGTGTGATCTAAAAATAGTCGAACTATTTAGTTATAAATTAAAACAATCATGTTTCAAAGCTCACATTTATTCAAAATACGATTCTTTCAACTCAATACAACGTTTGGAACGCTAAACCAATTACTCCATAGACCTTTTAAACTCGCTTTTTGGTATGTTCTTTGGCACCTGTGCCACGGCTGCTTGTATGGCTGGAATGTCAACGTAAAAAGCTCCTTTCATTGCAGTTTTCATTTTGGGAAGAGAAAATAATCACACGGTGATAGATCAGGGAAATACGACGGGGGTCAATGAGGCAAATCTTCTTTTTCACCAAACATTCATTGACTTTTTTGGTCTTGTGAGGTGGTGCATTTTCATGCAACAAAAATAGTTACTTTTCTTTTAAATATTCGAGCCTAACTCTCGGTAGAACTCTCGACCAGAAACGATATAAAACTTCTAAATAATATTCTCCATTGAGATTTTGACTTTTTGGAACAAATTCCTTGTGAACAATACTCTTGGAGTCATAGAAAGTTATCAACATTTTCTTGATGCTTAACTTCTGAAAAGGCAATTGTTTAGGTTTTGGCTCGTCTCTTGATTTCCATTCTGTAGAATGTCGCTTAGTTTCAGGATCATATTTAAAGCACCATGTTTCATCACCTGCTATGAACGAATCAAGAAAATCTGGATCGTTTTCAACTGTTGAAATGTTGTCTTTGCAATGGATTACACGAACGATTTTTTGTATCTTCATTTAACTGATGTGGAACAAAACGTGCACATATCTTTCTTTTACTCAAATCTTCAGTTAATATTTTGTAGATTGTACAGTAAGATGAATTTAATTCTTCTGTCAACATTCTCACAGTGAAGTTTGCATAGATGTTTCGGGTCGTCCAGATCTTGGATCATCATTTAAAACATCACGGCCGTTTTTAAATCGTGTAAACCACTTGTAAACTCGAGTACGACTCATAAAATTACCGAGTTTAAAACAAAATTTAATACTATTTGCTCTTTGTTCCATTATGTTTTTACGATAACCTGTTTAACCTGTTTAACCTGTCAAACGATTAGCATGAACTGAGCTGCTTTCGAAAGAAGAAAAATGTACCTTTCTAACAATATCAACATTTAAATGGCGCTACGTGTTCCATGATTTAAATTAAAAGTTCGGTTACTTTTAGATCAACCTTGTATATATGCTTAATCAGCATCGGAAGATGAGTCGTCTGAGCGTCTGTTTGAACGAGCAAATTTTGGATTTTTTGACTATATTTTGCCCTCTTCAGTTAACTAGTTTTCAACGAATATGCCAACCCTATTTTAAGTGTTAGCCCCATACAAACTTGGCCCCAGTTTGTTTTTGTTTTTAATTTCGCTAGAAACGCTAAATTTGGTGTATCTTACATAAATCCTAATAAAATAACCCGCAAAGTTCCAGATCGAACCACTATACGGTTTAGCCTCCATACAAACTTGACCCCATTTTTAAGTTTTTGTATGAAAATTTTCTTTTTTTTTTTGTTTGTTTTTATACTAGTACTTAGTTAAGCTAGAAATGCTAAATATGGCAAAACTTACAAAATATTCCATAAAATTCTAAAATCGAATGACTCTAAGCGCTAGCCCCATACCGAATTTTTAAATTTTTGTATGAAAATTATTTTATTTTTTAATAAACTCAAATTATTTTTATTAATTCTAATAAAGTATTCCGCATTTATCCAGTTCGGAACACTAAACAAGATACAGGGTATCTCATAGTCGACTGCAGCGTTCTTTTTCTTTTTCTTTTTTTGTTTCTGTATATATTTTACAATTGAATGCACTCACTCTATCTATATGTCTATCTATCTATCTATCTATGTATCTATTTTTGCGAAAAACTATAAATATATATTTTTATTTATTGCCTACAAACAAAAAACAAAAAGAAAAAAAACCAAAAATGTAAGCATTATCAACCAAAGGACAACAACTCGAACTCGAACTCGAACTCGAAAATGTAATGCAATGAATGCATCGAACTAGAGAAAATAAAAATATCTATTATCAAAGGCTGTTTCAATTCATTTCATTTCATTCATTCAATTTTACGCTAAAAATTTTTGCAATCCACCCTGTCATTAGATGACAGACGAGGGCCAGGCCAGCACAAAGGATCGCTCGGCATAGCGTGTCCTTGTACGGTGGCATTGTTGTTGAATGATGAAACTCGCAAAATGCTGTGCGCTGTGACAGGGGGGATATAAATGTTGTGATTTCTTAATTTCTGTTTGCATTTTTCTCGAATTTAGTAGGCTGTTGAGGTAATTACACTAATTATATGTCTACGCGGCTGTTAACGACAACTCGACAGAGTCCTTTTTCATATTACTCCTATAGTACACTACATATGTGCATGTGCATGTTCGTGTGCTTTTTGTTTGCATGTGTGTGTGTGTGTGTGTGTGTGCTCCTAAAGGGCGTTTGGCACACTAATCCAACTAGGGGTAGATTGTATACGAATTCTAATGGTTTATATGGGTCAAGATGCATTCTGATTGCGTACTTGAACTGTGCAGCGCATATTTTGTGTGTGGGTGATTGCGTGAATTGCTTGTTTAGAAAATTTGAAATACTTAACTGCAATTACATGTTCATTTTATGATGCGAATATTGTATACACAAGGTGTCTCAAAAGAAAGTTCACATTTAAAAAATCGATAAAAAAGAAAGTAAGTATTTTATTGCAAAAATGTTTATTACATATTAAAAGACACACTTTGGGAATTTATTCTTTACAAAATTATATTGTTCAAATGTAAACCGTTGCGTTCACGGCATTCATTTAATCAAGCACTAAAATTTTCTATGACGGCTCGGCAGATATTCACCCTGATGGCTGCCATTTCGTGACGGATATTTTCTTTTAATTGTGCCAGGGAAGTCGGCTTGATGCCGTAAACTTTAGATTTGACGTAACCCCACAGGAAAAAGTCCATAGGGGTTAAATCGGGACTTTGTGGAGGCCAATTTATGTCACGTCTCCTGGAGATCAATTTGCCATGAAAAATTTCATGAACTCGTGGTAGAGACCTGTTGGACGTGTGTGAAGTTGCTCCGTTCTGCTGGAACCATGTTCTTTGGTTATAACCAGGAAAGTTTTACAGTTCAGGCACGAAGAAGTCGTCGAACATCTCCACATAACGCTCTGAATTCACTGTAACTGTGCGTCCCCTTTCGAACGTTTCGAACGTTCTCGAAGACCTTGGACGCCCGGATTTTGATTTTTTCCAGCGTTGAATCGGTCTCTTCAAACTTCTCGACCCATTTTCCAATGAGTCGAGGGCTTGGCGCATCATTTAAATAACGAACATGTCGAATACGCGCTCCAGTCGCTGATTTACCGTTTTTTGTAAAACTCACGTACGCACAACGAACGGTCCGCTCCCGAGAAACGCTCCATAGCGACTAAATTCCCAAAAGCTAGGTTACCGATACACATACCCCCCGCGCCCCTCGGAATAGTCGCGTTCACGCAATCAGCAAATCAAATGTGAACTTTCTTTTGAGACACCCAGTATATCGTCAATACCTCTTGGTGAAGCAGACGGACTCTTTCTCGGGGCCTTGCACCCTTACAATTAGAAGAAAAAATGGGGTCTGGAGTCGTCCAGATTTTTCACTTTTCACATATAAGAATGCTTGACTTGACGACACGAGTTTCGCCGATTTGGAAAATTTCACCCCAGTGGAAGAAAAGGAGGAGTCATCATTTATTTTTCAACCGATCGATTTCAAATTCGGTTTGTCTACTGTATACTTCAAATAATTATTTAAATAAGTGTTTAAAATTGTACCCCTAATGAGATTAAAATCTGGACATCAGTTTTGTAATTGCGAAGCATAAAATACTACCAGACTGCAGGTGAAAGCTCTTAACAACAATGTTTTTGCAATGACTACTATATTCACTGAGTGTGTTAAAAAGGAGGCAATATTTATACGAAGAACTCCACTTATGCCATCCTATTTCAATTTGAAAAACTTCAAATGTGTGATTTGTAATTAAAATAAATAAGCTTAGGGACAGTCGTTAAAGCTAGCTACATAAATTGAAACTTAGACAGGATTGTTTCTCCCATGTTTATGTGACTTGTTCTAGAGTTGGGCTGACGTTAGTGTGCGCACTAGAAGCGATACGATAATACGGCGCTATATCGTGCTGCAAATCACTGCTTGTAATCTTTTATGTGATCGCTCAAAAGGTTTCAGAGTTGAAAGCGAGTACAAGCGATAAAGCGAGAGCAAAGCAAACACGAATGCAAGAATTCTCGATGGCGGAAAGGATTGTGGTGAATTTTATTCTATATGAAATAACTGACAAATTCTAAATTAAATGCTTTTTCTATAAAAATTATGTCTTGCGTGAATTTTGGAAAATCCCTTGACCACACTCATGGTTAACAATGTTTTAACGTGCTCCTTATTCAAAGAGTCACAAACTGTGTTTAATATACGATTACGTACCTTTGTAGATGGTCTTATGTTTTAAATCTCCACTGTTGGTTTCACCAAAATTCATAAAAGCATCAACAACAAAATGGAGATGGAAATTTGATTGTTGATGATTTTCCTCATTGAGTTTTTTTTTTACATTTAGAGAGATGCATTGCACTGCGCTGCCATTTATTCATAATGATTATATTCTGTTTTGGGTCATTTGCGTTTATACCCTCTTCAGTCAATTATTATTGTTGTTGTTGTTGTTGCTGATGTTTTACCCCCTGGTCTAGTCTACCAATAGCTGTTTTTGCATAGCTGAATATTTATTTAACCCTCCAAACTCAAGGGATGGCTTACTATTAAATATGTCAAGCAACACAACGTGAGTATCCTTATACTTATACTATTTTTATTATCCTGTGTTGACAGTTTCAGTCTTAGATTTGATAGCTTGCATTGTTGTTGTTGTTCTTGTTGTTGTTTTTGTGTATCCTTGTATTCTATTACCCTCTCTAAATAAATTATATAAACTATATTGTTATCACTAAATTTTTTATTTGATGTATTCCGTTTCATTTTGTTTCAAATTGTATATTCCGATTAAATTATTAAATATTGTATAAAAAATTTTGACTGTCCGAAATTATTAAGCGAAAGTTCTTATAAAATATGTAAATGTAAACTCCTCCAAAAAGTGAACGTCTTTAACTTCATTTTCTTAACTGAATTATGGCAATTAAGTCCAATAAACCGGACAGTCATTCATTGAATGTTAATGATAACATCTGGCAAAGAATTAAGCAATTTTTTTGTGCTCTCGCGCAGCGGCAATTGAGGATTTCTATAATTCCTAACAATTGGCTTTGGTACAGAAGTTGCTTCCGGTATGGCTGCCACATCCGGCGGCTGAGGCGCAATGATACCTTTACGCATTAGTAAGCTTACATATTCATCTCTGCGATCCTTGTTACTAACAAACTCAAAGCGATGATTTTTACGAAGTGATCCTCCGGCCGTATTTAACGACGCGACTGCCTCATGCTTCCCCACTTGCTGCATGAGTGAGCGCTCCTGTGCTGCTTTTGCTTCGGCTAGAGTTGTCGTCTGTATGCTGTTGCATCTTTGGTGCGACTTCGAACGTTGGCATACTTTTTCGATGGTGCTCTTTGCAGAGTCCTCCATTGTCGGTGCGTTTTGATACTCGCTACCACTCTCGTCCTCCTGAATCGGTTGCATCCACACAATTTTTCGCGATGTCAATGCCGGCCTACTTCTGTATGCCAGCAGTTCCAATGAAGTTTCGTCGGTTTTGTTGTACTTATTTGTGTTTTTACCACGACGCCAAAATGTTAATTTTGATGCCCAATTACCGATAGACTTACTGCATTGTTTGTTGGCAATTAGTTTCGGAGCGAAATTTAATGAATTTTCGAAATCTTTACTTGACATAATTTAGTTTTTTTTTTTTTTTTTTTTTGATGTTTCTACTTGAAAATTTCCGAGCTAACTATGATATCGATAGATGAGCAAAAGGCCCCAATACTCCATGGGGTGGGTATTTTTGAACGCATATATTACGGACTGTGGTATTTCGATTTTATATACGTTTACATTTGCTCTAAAGGGCGATTCATATTGTAGAGCAGGTCCAGGTCGGTCTGAGTCATAATTTGTTCAGTGTGCCAAATTACAATAACAAAGCAACGTAACTAATTAAAATATCAGTTTCTCTTTAGCATCAAGCAGCCGACTTCCACACGTGTTCGTTCGTTCGTATGAAGTTGTTCGTCCCATGGGGCTATGGCTGTACAGCGTTGATTGAGAGGCGAAAGCATTTTCCGTGACAATCCTGTCTTATTAAATAGTATAAAATGTCAAGTCTCAAAGTTTTAAGTCAAATAGGAGTAAAAGTCTAGGATATAGATCCAAGTAGGCCAGGTACATATATAGAGGCAGCTGCTTAGCTATTGTCTATCTTTCTAACTCGCTCTCTTCTCTCACTTTCTAAGGGCAAGTAGTTTTACAAGGATGCTCTGCATTGCAGCTGCAGCAGATTATTTGCTTTATGGAGCTGAAATCGACGATTCTAAGTTAAAAACAACTTTTTTTTCGAGTTATTGCAACTAAAAACTTGAATCACTTTTTTCTCAAAAGTCTATTTTTTAAATCGGTTGACATGATTTCTCAAAAAGTAGTGCACCGATTTGGCCAAGTCGGTGCGACCCGCAAGTTCGGTACGTTCCATTCTGCTCCTGCTTTTAGTTGGCCTGAGGTACCTCGTAGCGTTCCAGAGGCTATGCTCCGCACTACCAGGCTCAGATTCAGCAACAAAGGAACCAACTGCATCGTTTCTTGCTTCAGTAAGCATCCTTCGTCGCTTGACTTCTCTTCTCTCGGACCTTGACTGCTATCGCCGGGGACCAAAGTTGAAGATCGCGCTTCGGTATGTGGATTCTATGAAAGATTTGTCGACTCATGCATGTTTTGTATAAGCTGCTCGATGCCATCTGCTATTCTTATTCCTGAGTTAAATTTTGCGTTTGCAAAAACAGCATTCTCCAACCAAAAGAAAACACCTTCAGGTTGGTGTTTTTCCTGATTAAATTTTGAGACCTTTTCAATACACCGACTGGCACGTTGATCAGTACAGACACTGCACAGTGATCCGAGAAGAGATCCAGGCAATTCTCGATCGCCACTTTGTTCGGTTAAATACTCTTGAAAACAGCAGTGTTCAAGACGTCAGAGTGTCGATGGAACTCAGTACGTTCAAACTTATAAAATTTAAATTTTTCAATCGTTTTACCTTTGCCTTAAATTTTAACACTGTGCCAGCTCACGTCAAATTCCATTAAATAAAATTATTCATTTGCAGTTCTAACTTTTACGTGTGTTCGACATTTTATTTTATTATTTCCAAATTTGTCGTAAAAGTTTTTATGTGTATTTTATAAATATGCTGAAAAAAATTTTAAAGCAAGCGAGTTCAGTTTCTTCCGTGTTGAGCGTTGCGGGTAAGTTTTGCCACAATTTTTAGAATATAAAAATATGCAAAAAAAAAAAACAAAAAAATCTGTGCCCCATAAATGATTTCTTTCTCTTTCGTACAAAGCGAGCCGGAAGGTAGTTCCAAAGCGGCCGCTAATGAGTATGACGCGAAAAATTAGCTCCAAAACAAATTTATTCCAAAGGCAGTGCTTTAAGAATATATATAAAAACATTAACTCCACGGTGAAACCAAGTCTGCACAAGGTTCGATCGGGAAAATTATCACTGTTTAAAAAGAATGAATTGACAGAACGATTGGAAAATTTGATGTTGGAAATGAAGGAGTTGAGCCCTGTCAATGAGGAGCGTATGCGCCAGGCTACGCAAATGTTGAAGCCAAAATTGAGTAGTCTCAGTCTGCCAGCGGTAAGCGAAATAATGCCCACGACGTCTGCTCAAGCGGCAAGAGAGAAGAACACAAGGAAGGCAGCATCCGGCCAAGCTAAGGATAACGGAGTGATGGGTAAGTCAACTGTGATTTCGTATAATTCGATGACGACAACTTACACAATATTGTTTGTTGAAATCGACACAACAGACGCTAAGCAGCTCGATGCGTTCAAGGACGAATGCAGCAAATTGTCAGCGACGGCGCGAGTGGCGCAGTCGATCAATGCTGATACGGGTAAGCCAACTATTCTCAAACTAAAATTCATCAGATCTGTTATTGTATAAACACCATTCTATAGAATTGTCATCCAAATACATTTTTATGCATAAGGATGGAGCTAAAGCCTTCCAATCAGCGGCACCCATTGTGATGCAATCAGGATCTGCGGGTAAGTCCGCTGTGATGCAAAAATAAATGACAATTTTTAACATTTATTCCAACAGAAAAGTTGCTTAAGCGGCGGTCAAAATCTGATATTAATGCCGAGAAATTGGGTGCATCGCCCAAACGACAAATTGGTCAAATAAAAAAAGCGGATCCGTCGGCAACGGTGCGTGCAGTCCGCCGGCAGAAATCATTAGAGAAAAGTAACTAAATTCAACGAAATCTTTTATTATTTACTTATACATTTCAATTTGGGTATAAACTCTACAGGAAAAGTCGTGCTGGAGCAAGAAGATCTGATGAAGGTGGTATTTCCATCACCCAAGCCTACGACTCCACCTGTGCGCTTGTTCATGCGGGGAAATATGGGTAAGCATCTTCGGATAAATCAAATAAATACATTACCTTTCATTAATGCCATCGAATTTATTACAAGTAGACCTCGCTAAAGTTGTTGAGCACTTCTCAGTTTGATAAAAATAAGAAGATAGTAGATAAGCCCGCATCCAACACAACAGCGGCAATTTTAAAGAAAGATGTATCCAAAAACGAAGCAATAGTATGGGGGACTTCTGAAAAAGCGAAGATGTCTGCGACAATGAAAGTCGTCAAAGAAACTAGGGATATGAAAAATAATTATAAAAAAAAGTACGACGAATGGAAAACTGGAACAGGCAAGGCACAGTTTGGAACACAACAATTCCAACTAAGTTGTTTGAATGTTGATGCTAAGACTACAAAAAAAGTCAAGCATGTTACTCCTCAAACACCACGCCGTTGGGTAAACTAAAAAGTAAGCGGTAAAGAAAGAACCCCCCTTAACCCAAATACCCCTTAATATGAACCAGCTTACATGATACCATTACACCGGCAACACAGATACTGGCGTAATAAACTATACGGGTGAAAATGCAGTGCAGCAATGATCTACATCTAACTTCAAGCAACAACTTGCTCTGCCGCGATGGTTGACATACGTTGGAGTTCTGGGTGTTATACCCAACATGGCTGTTCCCAAATCGATAATTTGCAACCAACAGCAGTGATATTTATTGTTTACACCAGATGGCCGTCCTGTGCAAACGACAGGGACGATATTATTGAGCGTGAATTCAATCGCCTGAATTCGACTTCAACTATACACGAAATGTTTTATTCTCGCTTCGTTACGTCCTAGAGCGATCAAGATAATCGATCCCTGGAACTAAAATACTCAAAACTAACGCACCCGTATCTGTGTTGGGGACATTGTTTGGATTCATCATAGGTAAAACAGGGGCATACGCAGCTAAAAGACTCTGAGGAGTTTGAGAACTCGAAGCTGCAGTGACAGGAGCTGGTTTCAAACTGAAGAATGTTAATAAACGAATTCAAAATCAAATTTATTTGGACATTTTGATGCGTCGATGCGAACTCCAACTCAACTGCGTTCTTCTTGTGTTCCAGTTCCGTCCAACTCTTGTAAAATACTTACGGATGAAGTGATTGTTGGTGTTCCGAAAGGCTCGGAGAAGTTGCCACTTCTATTTTTCTCAGCAGAGTACATACCTAAATAGATTACACGAAGACCCATTCACTGCAGTAGTAGCTGTACTTTTGTTATCCGGTGGAGCTGATATGGAAATCGATCATTCTTAAGCTATATATTAGATATATATTTTATGTAATTATGTTATTTATTTTAGAAAACGAAACAAATAAGTTAATAATAAAAAAAGTGTTGACGGAGATAAGAGCGACATTTTAGAGTGAAAAATAGAAGAGAGGCAAAAGTAGGAGTCTAACGCTGTGTGCCAAAACCAAACATTATCTAAAAGTTCTATCGACTTAGCTGCATAGCCTTTTGTTGACTCCAAACCTAATTGCGATTTCGTAAGCTCTCCGGCATCTGAAGTTTAAAAGGATTAGTTACCGTTGATGGGGTTGATTAGTTTTGTTACTGCCATTTTCTTCATTTGCGTGCTGACTTTAGATGTTAAATAATAGAATTACTTCTTTTTGATCCAAAGCAGATAGAATATTTATAGCAATCTGCAACGTCCACTTTTTTACGGATACCTCCCATACAACCCCAACTTTCACTTTTATTTTATGAGAAACCTTTTTATTATATTGATATCAACTTTGAATTTTATATGGTGTCTTCTTAAAGACGGATGCTACACATATAGATCAATATCGTGCTCTGCCCTCTTTTATATTATTTATGGTATGCGCAAAGCACTCGTATACTCCACTCCATAAAACACTCGTATGTTTCTTTATCAGCTCCATGATCTATCCATGTCCGTCTGTCTGTCCGTCTGTATGTTGTTGCGCATTTTTTGGGGATGTATTTCTAAAATATTTTTATTGCACTTAAATATAGTATTCTTCCATACAAACCAACCGCTCTCTTTTGACTTTATGTGTAAATATGATGAAGAGGCAAAAGGTCAATACCTAGCGTACCCTGTTGGCGTTACTAAGCCCCTTTTGTCATTCTATTGTTTGTGTGCGTGGGTCCCATTTTTCTATGGTCTTAAATTTTCTTCTTTTAATAAAGAAGTTTTTCATACAAAACCACAAAAAGTGGGCAGTATGTTTATATTGAGGCTACACCAAAAAGTGGTTGGGCCCCACCCATTAATGTTTATGTGAAGCGTCCGTCCACTAGAAGTTACCATATCAATTATTAAGTTGATATTGAATACAATAAAAAGATTTTTCATACAAAAAGTCAAAAGTAGGCGGTGGGTTTTGTATGGGCGCTACTCCAAAAACTGGGCGTGGCTGATCAATCTTGACACTCCATTAAACAGCAATAGAAATAAGTGTTTGTGGCAATTTTCAACTGCATAGCGTAAAAATTAGTGCTCACAAAATGCGCAAAAACATCCAGGCAGACAGATAGACGGACATGGATAAACTTTCAGACAAACTTATAATACCATTTCACATTATGTGTGAATGGAATAAAAAGGATTACGCATTACCATCGTTCGAATCGTAAGTTCTGGTCTTGAGTTAACTTAAAAAACAAATAGTAAAAAGCACTCTCAATTTTCCCGACCTTTCCTAATTTCCATTTAACTTTTCAAAATTTACAAGTTTTTTCTGACTTTCCTTTCAATATTGAGTAGGCTGCATATTCTATTTTAAAATTGTTCTTTACTCATTTCATTAAAATACTTGCTTTGATAAGGTAGCTCAAAGCTGGCTAAGAAATTTTCGTTTAATTTTCGGACAAGAAGTAAAATAAATTCGAGATAAAAAAAAAATATATATATCAAAATTATGGCATGTCTAAATTTAGAAATTCGTAAATACATTCCCAACCGGACCTCTATCCGACGATGCATTAAGTATATTCGCGATTATACATCAAAATTTGCATTCTGGCTAACTGTTGACAAGACAAATACCAACAATGATAGCGAGGATCCGCCAGTGGAACTGGTGACATCCAGAAGTGAGCCGACATTCAGTGCACAGAATATTGATACATTTTGGATACAACCGAAAATGGCGGACGATGGTAATATAGCATCGAATCAAGACGACGAGCAAAATGTGCAGAAACTGGAGAAAATTGGAACGGGTGCCACAAAACGACTACACCCACGAATACAGCGCGCGCTCTCCGATATAAATATAGCGCATGAACGCTCACAAATGGGCCTATCGAAGCAGCAAGAGTCAGGTACGCACGGAAAGACGCTTTGCAGTAAGCTTAGCATTGAGTTTTTTAGTTGCATGGATCGCAAGGATGAATATATAAGCTATTTGCTGCGCAATGGTGTCATCGGCAGCGCCAATTAGGGAGTAGTACCAGCAGCAACATAGCCGCCAAAGCCGCCAAAGCCGATTCCTGAGTTCGAGATTAACACACACACACACACACACACACACATACCTTAAAACACAAAAAAATGACACACATTCTAGAATTGCAGATGCAGTTCCGCTTAATTTTTTTATTCAATTTAAAAGAGAAAGAATAAAGTTAATTTCACTTTTTAAATTCGGTTTGACAATAATATTTATTGACTACACTAGTCGTCTACAGCCAAAAAGTGCAGATATAAAATTTTTTCTCTTAAAGATTTTGGTCTATACTTGCAGTATTCGTTATCCTTGTACATGCTCCGAGATATGTACAATACCTCTATAACGTATGTTATTCAGCATGGGGTAGGAGGGCATGGGAAGGGGGGCAGGGAGAAGTTGGTGTGAAAGGAAGAGAGCTAGGGGGAAGGGGCTGGGGAAAAAGTGGTATAAGACGTGTTGGTAGGGGAAGAGGGGCTGGGGAAGAAGAGGTAGAGGAAAGGGTAGCCACACGCAGGGTTTCTTTTAAGATAGAGGGATGTAATGTTCTATACATGTTAATTTGATTGATGGCGGCAGGGGAAAGGGGGAATTGAGAGGAGATGGTAAAGGAAGGGTAGGTAGGGGAATGGGGGAGGGAAAAGGGTTAGGGGAAAGGGAGGTAGGGTAAGGGATCATATGGAAGGAGGGGTAAAGGTAGGAGAGGTAGGGGGAATGGCAGCAACTCGCTGAATATCATTTAAGATATAGGGATGAAATGTTGTATACTTATTTATGGGATCGAAGGGTGCTGTTAAAAGGGGTGGTAAAGGAATGGCGGCAGCGTAAGGGGTGGTTGGAGAAGAGGTGGTTGGGGCAGGAGAAGAGGGGTAGGAGAATTGTTGGTAGAGGTGGGGCAGGGGGAAGGAGAGGGGAAAGGCATCAACGCGTCGGTTTGTATATGTGGGGGGGGGGGGTGGATAAGAATCTCAACATCAAAAATTTACGTCACACAGGCGGACAAACGAACATTTCTACATAGACCTGTGTTCCGATGCCGGTGCGGTATAAAAATAAACAAGAGACAAGAAAAAACATTAACATCGGATAAACCGAAGCTGTGCTACCATTTAGCCGAAATTTCAAATCGTATTTTAAAACGTAAACCCATTAGTATAGTACAGGTGTGTGAAGCGACCAGCCATAAGAAGCCACCATATCGAATTTCAAGCTGATATTAACATAACTAAAGAAGTTTTCATTACTAAAGCACAAAATTAATGGTATGTTTGTATGGAGTTTACCCACAAAGTGGGCGGGATACGCCCATTGGTATAATTGGTATATGCATATGATTAAAAGTCATCCTAAACATTCAGATACACTCTGATACTACCATGTCACACTGTGTGCGAATCGCATAAAAATCTATGTATTCTAAAAATTTACTTAGTGTAGGGTATATGTCTCATCGCGTACAGTATTTCTGCATTTTTCAAACAAATTCTAACACTCGATAAACATGCCGAAATGAAAATAAGCAGTTCTCAACGAAATGGTATGAAAATGTTATCCTTTTTATTAAATTTTTTTTTTTTTTTTAACTTGAAGCAGCATTTAATGCCAATTTTTATTCAGCACACAAAATTTTACTCATAATTTTAGATTTAGATTTGCAGAAATCGTAGCATAAGAATACAATTTTTGAAATAATTTGAATTTTTTGAATGTGAATTTTTAGAGCAAACCTGTAGAAAGGTCAACTAAATAGGTAAAATAGATTAAAGATCTCATATGTTAATAAAACGAATGTATATATATATATATATATATATATATCTGAAATTAACTGCAGTTATTATCCATCATTCTAACTTGGCACGTTTGTATAAATATACGTTCGTTCGCTTAAAAGCGCGCATTGGTTGCTGGTTAACGTCCATCACGACCGACTCAGCGGCGTTGAAAGTTATCCCGTTTGGCAAGACGTCTCTCTTCCAGACGTCTCTCTTGATTTTATATGCTAAACACTTACGAGACGTCATCCAACTGCAGTTCGCTAATTTCGTAATCTGTTGTAATTACGATATTAATTCGGCCTGTCTTCATCTCATCAAGTGCCTGTTCCCGGTCACGCTCATTGACATGAGCGTGTATTAGACCAACACTTAATGGTTTCACACAGAGTGAATGGTATAGGTCGGTTGCCACTAACCTGCGACCGCAGTATATAACAGCTCTTTCTTCACATTTCATATTCCTTAGGAAATTTTCAACCTAAAAGCGGAAATAAATTGTTTAACATGCAACTATCAAAAATTTAAGTAAAAACTTCACTTACATAACCAATCTTATGAATGTCGTGTTGAACGAATTCAAATTCATGCCTGACATTGTCTTTTGAACTCAAATCCAGTGATCCAATTGCAATCAGTACAGGATTTCGGCAATTTTTCTTAGCCAAACGTCGTAGACTCTGTGGAAAAGTCGATGAAGTCATCACTGTTTGGCGCTCTGCTGGCAAATGCTCAAAAATATTTTGAAGTTGTGGCTCATGGCCTACGCTCAGCTTATAATCAACGTCGTCCAATACAATGTGCGAAACGTTGCTAACGTCGATAATACGCTCCTGCAACAGACCTTTTAGACGTCCTGGTGTTGAAATAACAATTTCGGCTCCGCGTTCATATGGCGACGGTCGCCGTTTACGATCGAGGGGGCCATCAACGTAAACGCTGTACACAAACTAAAAAGAAAAACAAATTTTTATAATATTATCGGATGCAAAGTAGTCACTAAACTTACGCTCTCATATTGCGAAATGAGTATTGTTTCACCTCCATCTCAACTTGAATTGCCAATTTTCTTTTTGGAGCCAGCACAAGCACAATTGCTCTGACACTCTATATGTATCAAGGCGGGCAACAGATATGCCAGTGTCTTTCCACCGCCTTGTGAAATGATAATTAAGTCATTGCCCTTTAGCAAAACAGGCCAGGCCTGCGCCTGTAGGGGCTTTGGCTTAACAATACTTTGCTCACGTAATGCTAGCAATGAATCCGGATAGGATTTGAAACACTGCTCGAACCGCTCTACTGGATGCGGTATGGCATCAGCGGAAATACCCGGTTCCTCAAAAATACGTGACACAGTAATGTTGTTAGCAGTGCGTACATCTGCAACTGCTTTAGCCGACCGATTGGCAACCTCGCACTTTGCCACGCGTACAGCCTGCAGAGCTTGCTATATTCGAAAAAAATTAAAAATTTCAACATATATTTTATTATATCGTATTGCCAAACGTACCGAATCTTTATCCATGGCGTGCTCATAGTTTTTGGCTCCTTGCTTGAACGACTAACCTTGGCGCTGCCACCGCCAAAATTGTATGCCTCAGTGGTGAGCGCGCCTCTGTTACACTCATCGTCCTACATCTCACAGCCCAACCTCTCAACAACACGCTGACCAAAGCCCGCAGTGCTGCATACATGCTTACGCATGCTGTCGATGGCGCCCTTCGCGTTGCGCTCCATTCTGCCACAAAATCAAAAATTGGGCGGTGGATTTGTATGGGGGCCATCCTAAAAAAGTGGGCGGAACACATACATTATTCTATGTATGTTAAGCGCCTATCCAAAAAAAAGGCAGCATATCGCATTCCATTTTGTGGAAACTCAAAAGCCTAGTTGGTCTGCGGCCTCATCATCCTCGAACCGCTCAACTACCGTGAGAGTTATATTCGTGCAGCTTTCTTCTCAATAGCCATAGACTCAATGACGTAGAAAGAGGTGAAGCACCCAAATTTAATTAAATTTTTTGTTTTGCTCTTCACTTTGGACTTCTGGGAGGTGCAGTGTTTCATGTGTTTCGTTTCTCGAAAATTGCTCTATTTCTACGCTGTACTCACAGGATAAAAGGCTACATGTATTACATTTGTGCAAATATATGCAACAAGCAGAAGGAGGCGTGGCAGATCCTATAAAGTATATGTATTCTTGTTCACCATCGGAAGACGAGTCGATATAAATATGTCCGGCTATCCGTCCGTCTGTTTGAACCGTCCGTCTGTTTGAACATATCTCGAAGACCATAAAGAGATAGAGATATTTATAATATAGATATGTCAAACTCTCCTTTTACATCTTCAGATAAATAGTATTAAATGAACATGAAAACCTCGCTGTAAAGGGTAGACCCCATACAAACCTAGCCCCATTTTCAAGTTTTTGTATTAATTCTAATTTTTCTTCAATAAAGTGTTCCAAATATGTTCAGATCGAAGCCTTAAACAAGGTTCTTCTCTTATTTACTTTTTTCTCTTCACTTAACCTTAAAGACCCCCAAATCCATGTGGTTCTTCTTTTGCTTCTCGTTTGGCTTAATGGACCACCATAACCGCGTTCTTCTTTTCTCTGTAATAGCTTTTTTTTTTTTGCACGTCAATATAAGAATGAAGGCACCGAGAAACCAGGCCGCAAAAGAGTCTGCTTACCCAACCATATTGGCATTTGCAGAAATCCTCTGCACAACTATGCAAGCTGCTGAACTGAATTTCTTGTTTGAGGCAAAGACGCAAAAGATCTGACTTCAGCTTCAGTTAGTAGATCTTCAGAAAGCTGAGTACCTGTGGTTGTTCAAGTCAGTTTGTACATTTTTAAAAATATCTTATAAAAACATCTCCAATAGCTTCTTCAATAATTAAGCAAACATTTTTTTGCTTTTCTCTAGAAGGATGAGTTGGTGTCGCAACAACTGAAAACATGAAGGAAGCTGCTGTAACTGCAAAGTAGAACATGCTCCACTTGCTCTTTTCCTGGTTTAACGTAGAATAGAAAATATTTTTAAATAGTTTAAACATTTCGGTGCATCATAATTTCGGGACAGTCTTCATTGCAGTACACTGTCGAAATTGAGTCACTGCATACATGATTTAGGCTCCATTGTTTTTTACGAAACCAAATGTCACCGCTATGCCTGTTAGTTTGCCCATTTATAGTAGGACAATTGTTGAAGATCGTGACACCTTTATTTATTTATTTCAATGTATGTCGACCCACACAAAAGGTAAACCAACATATCGAATTACTTCCAGAGTTTGAACATTTTCTATTTCAATTTTCGTTTTTTTCTGCTTGGTTACTTCAGTTCAACCGAAACAAATTTCTAATGGGAATTGCTGTGCGAATTGCAGCGTAACGAAAGAGTTTTATATGGATTTATGGGCTGGACTAGACATTCATTGGAAAGTTCTCACACGCTATTAGCAAATGTGTCGTGCAGGGTGACGACACGCAGTTTTTCGATCATCGATTCTTAGCGGTTGCACAATTTGCAATGAAGCTCGCCTTAAAATTATTAATGAAATGTTTGCGATATCTTCAAATACAAATTTTTTTATACTCGTACGTAGATTTAATTAATTGTATTTTACGTTGGTAGCCGTTTTGTCTATCCGAAACTGATTAAACTGGCGTAAGGTGACATTTTACATATTTGTGGTAAAGTTTGATGTTTCATAAATGGATGCTATTTTGAATTATTTTTCCAAGCAAATGTTTTCGTACATTATCCGCACTATTCATATTGACGTTTTAAATCGGACTGATAATTTTGCACCCATACGAGAGCTTTGGGAATGCTGGTTCGAATCGCTTACACATTTTTGTGTGAAATTTTTTTTTTTCGATCTCGCACTCTTGCCGGCCATGCAGCCATACATGCAATCACAAACCAGAAGCCTGCGAAACACCTCCTCGCCATCAAACGAACGCTTTGCGGCGAAAAGATCAAGGCGTACGGTACCAGAAAAGCAGAAAGGAAAAGGAAAATGCATTTTAGCCTTTTTTTTTGTATTTTTCATATGTGCGGAATTGCGCACACCAAGGGCAAATTCGTTTCTAGATCTTAGCAAACGGCTACGGTTAAAATTGTATGTCGAAAAAATCGTATGAAATCGGGCACCGAATTTCCTATTGATTTTTCCATGACAGTTTTGGTCTGCCGTGAGACCATTACGTATGACAGGGCAATGAACGTGAAAACAACTTTTTATATACTGACAGACAGAAGGACATGACTAGATGGATTTGTCTATATGTTATGTGTGCACATTTTTCTGCAGCACGTAGTTGAGTTTGAAACACGTGTCTGCGCGGCTAAAACACTTTTTTTTTATTAAAAAGTTGTTGCTATCTTGAATCAGCTAAAAAGCATGTAATTTTCGTCAGATGAGTGTATAAATCACTGTCGTGTATTCCGAAAGAACAAAATACAAAGTTTGTTTTAAAAGAATTTTATAAGGTACTAAATGGTACCCGGCGCATTGCTGCCCTTCCCCGTACCTCTCCTTTCCCTGCTCCACCTGCCCCTTCCCTACCACCTTTTCCCCCTACCACCACGTCCCATACCACTTCTTTCCCACCCCTTCCCCTACATACCATGCCTATTCGCATGGTATGTATTATGTTTAATATACTTATTATATAAATAACAGATGTGGATTTGGCTTTGAACTCTATACAAACATGTATAAAAAATTAATATGCTAAGAAAACTACCGAAGCTCTAATACCATTCACCTGAAATTTTAAATAGTATTGCAAAACATGAAAGTGGGGGTTTGAATAGGGGCTACCCCAAAAAGTGGGCGGAACACGCCCATTAGTCTACGTATGTTAAGCGGCTGTCTATAAAAAGGCACTATATCGCATTTCAACCTAATATTGACTTTAATAAAGAAGTTTTTCTTACAAAAACACAAAATTGCACAGTGGGTTTGTATGAGGGCTACCCCAATAAGTCGGCGGGCCACGCCCATTAGTCTATGTATGTTAAGCGGCTGACCATAAAAAGACACCACATTGAATTTCAACCTAATATTGACTTTAATAAAGAATTTTTCTTACAAAAAGTCAAATGTGGGCAGTATGTTTGTATGGGAGCTACCCCAAATAGTGGATGTGGTGGGTCAATCTTGATACTTTATTAAACTGCAATACAAAGAATTGTTTGTACACAAATTGGTCATCAAAAAATGTGGAGCAACATACAGACAGACGGACATGGTTAGATCGGCTCGTCACTTCGAGCTGATCAAGAATATATACTTTATGGGGTCGGCCATGCCACCTTCTGTCTGTTACACACATTTACACAAACTCAGCATCTATATGTTTCAACAAGCTCTTCAAGAATATACGTGTATAAGCATACTATGTATTTACAAGTACTTACTTACTAATTTGGCGCCAGTTGTTGTTAATACCAAGTTTGCAAAGGTTGTCTCAGATTTGGTATTTCCAACGCATGTTCGGCCGCCCTTTCGAACATTATCCTGGATGTCGTCATCAAATGGGAATCGTATCCGACCATAAAAAGAGTTGTGTAGGCGGGAGCCAAACTGAGCACACCCAACGCTTAATTAAGTTGCGTTGCCTTCTCACAATTTGCTCACTCTGGAGTGGATGTTTAGCGGCTAACTAGGATATACGTGACTAACGGACGTTTGTGAACTGCATGGGCCCTTTGCAAAATAACAGTTGTTGTTGATTCATTTCCAAGTGAATGGCAATTAATAATTTTCTGCACTAATATGGAATTCTGCAGACGATGCCATTCCTCAATAAGTACACTTGTTAGAAATGAAGAGACAAGTTTTTAGCAATTCCGCTTTTTATTTTAATATTTATAACACTTTTGCCATTTCTTAAAACCCTTCCAATAAAAAAAAAAAAAATACGAATTGTCAAGTTCTTCGAAATATGCTTCTGTCTCAGCGATAAGCTCCTCACTTGAGTTGAATTTTTTTCACCCGGTTAACTTCCCTCAACAGATCATCCGTCTTCAATTTAATTTTTATATTATGTGTTAATGGTTTAAAAACTAACAGGTAAGAGTACTCGACTATATTAGTGCTTGACTGCATTATGTTCTTCATACTTCGATGTGCGGGCTATGCGGAAAATCATAAAACACTTTTTAAATCAATTTTATTTGCAAGCAATCCGACAAAAACTATAGTCAAATTAATTTAGTACAACTAACATTGGATTCTTAAAAATAGAACCTGCGTAGAGTTAGTTTCAGAGAATGGAGTCCTTGTTTATAGCTGTCGCCTTGTTGTTGATGTACATTGATCTCGTAGATTGACAGCTGTTTTTTTTTTTTTTTTTTTTGCTGGTGGTTCAGTCTACCTATGATATGCTTTCTTATTTTATTTAATACCGTTGATATTTGTAATCTTTATGTAGATTTGCGTTCCTTCAGTACCAAGAAGCCACGGTGAATTTCTCAGAGTCAGATTTTGATACCTTTGTAGTACATACGATGCAACTGCCGTGACTCACAGCTGAATGCCATTCAATTTTGCAATTTATCTAAAAATATAATGTTATGGCATTAATGATGGAAAATGATTTCGAGTATATGTTCGCCATGAGAACGTCTGACGAACTGCAACCTGGAGTTCCAATTTTGTATCACTTTTTCAATTAGGCTCTATCTCACGAATAGTGCGCACGATGTTGGCTTCCAAGCCTGAAATCAACGCCGTCTGTCCGCATAGACCAACAATTTCAAGTAACTCTACAGAAAGCAGTCCAGCGGTGTCAGGCAATGGGATCGTTTCTGAAGATTATGTTATCGTTCATCTTTTCTGGATGGACGTGTCCACAAAGTTCACATGCATATTTCGATCTAAAAGCTCCTACATGATGGAACTTTGCCAGATGGAACTCGAGCAGTCTGCCGATGCCGGAGAGCATTCATTCGAAAGAATTGAGAACAAAATCGAATCGAATGGCGTGATGCTGCTTGCACCGAACGCATTGTTTGATGGATCTGCGAAGTAAAAAATATTATGAGTAAAAGCAATGTAAAGTATATGAAGGTTAGTGTTAGCTGCGGGGATTGTAGTAAAATTTAGCGAGTGATGAGAGAAGAAACAGTTTAAAATACTTTAGCAATGCAGCGCTCTAATAAATTTTATTTTAGATGCAATGTGTTACAAATCAAAGCAGCGGTTTCTGAGGGACTCTCCTGATCAACGGCATTTCCGCATTTTATGGTAGAGTTTTATGTATTGGAGTGGAATGGAGTTACAAAAATGCCATAAACGCCGCAATTCTTAGATCTACCAATTTTTTTTTTATGATTCAGAAAGGTGATAAAGAGAGCAGTCTACTGGTTAACTGTTCATTTGATTCCGAGAAAGTTTAGAAAAACATATTTTTTGCATAAAAACCTTGTAAACGAACATGTTTTCGCGATCAAAATTAATATTTATTTTGCTCTCGAACGCCTTATATTTACACTACACAACCAACAAATAATTTTTAACAGAAAGAGTAGTCACAATCGAGGTTATGCTGGCTCAAAATACGACAGAGTAGCGTTTTGCTAAGCAACTGTGAAGCCGCATAATAAGAAGCCGCATAAGATGAAGAAGATGATACTGAACTGATACTACTTTTTACTAAAACTAGGCTTTTTATTTTGTAGAAATTGATACTCTTCTTTTATGCAGCGCCATGAACAGGAAATAGAGAACACATACAGCATTAAATTTAAATTTCAGTTTGCACAGAATGCAGCAATTTATGCTTTATTTTTCTCCTTTTGAAAGAATTTATCTTGTACGAGTATAGTCAGAAAAAATAAACTAAGGAGTAAACAAGTAACAATTTGAAGTATGTGGCTCCTATCTCACTCAAAAAAAAAAAAAAAAAAAGGAAAAACAAAAAAGAAAAGATGAACTCTTTAAACAACACACTTTGATGCCAACGTCTCGTGGGAAGCCGCATAATCCAAATCGTTCTGATTCAATCCGAAGCGATATCAAACTCTCTTCTCATTCTCAACTCTCACGCTTAGCCAAAGTCGTAAAAAATCGTTGCAATGTTTAAAGTTTTGTTTAAAGAAACCGAGTGGAATGGGGTGTATTTATCCATATATACTAACTACATATGTATATATAGCAAAACATTCCATATACAGCGCTGAAAAAAATTGTTATAAAAATCGTAAAAACAAAAAATCGCATAAAATTTGGAAAACCAAAACAAGCAAATGAATTCGCTGCCTCCATTCCTGTTCTTGGGCATCTGCGTCTGCAGCTTCTTGGCTTGGTTAAATGTTTATTTTGAAAGAGTGGCGCCAATGGGTTAATGTGATGTGTGCGCACACAAAGCCATAAAAACAAAGAAAACTAAATGCAACGCACATATGGCGCTTAGGAAATAGTTTAAAGTACAATACTAAAAAAAAAAAAAACGAAAAGCGTGAAAACCAAACAATTTCAACAAAACCCCAAGAAATTCATTGTTTTTTTTTTTTTTTTTTTTTTTTTAATGAACAGCCCATTTGTTAAATGATTTTCGTTTGCAAATTGTTTTAGAACTATTTATATATAAACGTATTTTTTTGTTTCGAAGAAATTTCCCAAAGATTTATGAACAAGTCGAATACGATAAGGTGACCACCAGATCCAACAGACCAAAAAAGGGTCGCAATAAATAGCACGGAAAATGAATTATTTCTATATAAAGTAAGAAAATAATACCGTATAATAGTACATACAGTCACGGGCACAACAATTTTTACTCGGCTTAGGTTTTTTTCTTAAGAACTGTATAAGATAACGGTATATTTGTTGCTTCTAAGAACAAGGTGTAGCCTAAAGATGCTTGCAGGTGAATGGAGAAAGTCAACCAAAACTTCAATTAGTGTATGGGCGATTCGGCAGCGCTTGCAGGAAGTAAATTTAAATACGTACCTACCAAGACAAATTCCGTACGTACCAAAGCAAAACAAAGTCAAGCGATTCGATTTCGCTAAGGCGCATGTCCATAAGTCAGTACAGTTCTGGTGACACCTTATTTGAACCGACGAAAGCTCATTTGAATACAATTTATCGATAAAGAAGATTTATGTAAGACTTTCACAATCATAAAGACAAAAAGAAGTTGAATTTTGCCAAAAACTGACATGGATGATCTGTTATGTTCTGGAGATGCATTATCTACAGCGGCTTAGGTAAATTTGTGCCAATTTGCACACTTTAAATGGTTATGCAGACTACTCAGAAGACAAACTAATGGTGGAATCGTCTATCCTGCAATAGGACAACGCATCACATCACAGAAGTAAATTATAAAAAAAACAATGCTCAGGGATTAGACTCAATACTCGTATCTTGGATTGGTCAGCTCGTAGCCCGAATTTAAACGGTTTGAAAGACGATGTGCGTCATTAAATAAAACCAGAGAAGAAACCTTTTCCGAAGTGACTTCCATTTGGAATGAGATTCCTACGAAATATCTCCGCTCATTGGTGGATTCAGTGCCACGACGCTTCCATTAGGAGGCATTATTTTCAATTCAATATAAATGTTTTTATGTTACCATCAAGCTGTGCTTTTTTATTAGTATTTACATTTGTCAAACTAGTTGTGCCTAAACAAAAATCGTTGTCTGCTCACATTCTTATTAGCAGAACGAAATTGCACAAAGTAATAGAATAAACACATTGCAGGCATGTCCTTTTGATATGCATGAAATAGTATATTCTATTAGTTAATACGAGTGTTGCCTTGTATATTGTGCGCCTGGGCTACTCTAAGTGTTGTTAGGAGCCAGCTGGCATTTCCTTTGGAAATTTTGACTTTTTGTAGCATAAACGTACGTACGCAAAATGTTTTGGTGTACGAGCACTATTTGCATTGTTTACAGTGACTTGAAAAATAACATCACATTAGAGCAACGTAGCAAAATCAATTCTGAATGGTACAGAACTATTCGTTGGTTTGCAGTTTCCGGAGAATTGAGGAAAACGAACCGCCGAAGACGGAACATCCTACACCAAAATAATACAACTTCTCACACATTGGTTCACACAAGAGAATTTCTGAGCGCTTAGAACATCGAATTAACGGCACATTCATCCAACAGCGCTGACTTCGGACCCAATAAATTTTTTTTTTTGTTCCCGCACATTAAAAAAAAAAATTACGAAGTCTACGTTTTCAACGTTTGAAGTTGTTGTTGATACCTTTAAACAGTTTGTTGTGCCTCTTTTGCAAAAAAACTAACGGTATTCTCAATACAGACATACCTGAAGGGAACATCTTGTCGGCAATCAAGTCATTTGAAAATCTGGAATAATATAAATATAAAAATTAAAAAAAATTTTTCAAAAATAGTAAGTTCTGTATTGAAAATATTGCTTACTTAAGCAGATTAGCTTCAGTCTCCTCGTAAACTCCACTTCGTTGGCCTTTGGAACATACAACCCTTGATCGTTTCCATCAGCTGTGCGTTGTTTTGTGAATTGCAGAAGGTCACTTCGTTTTTACCTCGCCAAGCGGTCTTTTCACTTGACAGCAGTCATTTTATTAGAGCAGATGCTTGAAGAAAAGTATAGTTCTGTGACTTGGGTTTGTATTGAGGAGAAAATGATTTCTGTGACACATCGGAATAAGTACAAGTATTTTTGTTAAGAACACATTATAAATTATCATTATTGTTATTAAAGTATCTATTAAACAATTCTGAATAGAAAAAAAAACCAACAACAACAACAAAAAGCCAACAAAATCTTTGAATTGGCTTTGTGCGATGTATTGCACAGCTGCAACTTTGGAATTAGTTGGAAGATTTATGTGTATTTCTCAAACAAATTCATTTCAAATCGCTTCGATTTGAAGTTTTATATATATATGTATATACAATATATGCCGATGTGCATTGATATGTAGTAACTCTTTCGCCAAGTGAATGCCATAAATCTTCCGACGCAGTCGCCTTGAAATGGCATGATTGTATATGAGTAAAAGGGGGGAGGGAGGGGAGCGAGTACTATACATGTATGAGAGCTTCAAACAAAAGAGCTGCTGCCTTTTTTTCAAAATATATGTGTATTAACGCACCCGCTACTTTGTTCGCATGAAATTTAGATTAATTTAGACTACAATTGAAATTGTCTGAAAGTAGTACTTTGAGTAACGTAAAAAAACGATCGACTAACTAACTCATGCATAGTTTGTCAGTTTGAGTTAAATTCTGAGATTCTTGTTCAGTATTGAAAAACTTCTCTTCGGTGTAGAAATTCAAAAACACTGTCATAACAAGAAATAATGCTGCAGTTTAGTGTGTTCGACTTCAAGATACTCTGTGCCTTGTTTAAGGCTGCTTATATGAACTGCAGATTATATTCTTTAGTGGGATATTTTATTTGAATTGATGTGCAATGAAAATTAATTTAAAATGCAAAATAAAAACATTTGCATACAAAAATTCATAAATGACGGCATGGGGCTACCCTTTTAAAGTGGCCCACTCTTGGCCTATATGGAATATTTTGACGTTTTTAATATTTCTAGCTTAATTAACAAAGTCTAATAAATTTTATAGAAAAACATTTTATAGAAAAAATTAAGTGCAAGTTTGTATGAGTGCTACCCCTTATAGTTTTCCGATCTGGAACTATGTGGTATACTTTAATTGTATTTACGTAAGATTTACCAAATTAAGCGTTACTAGCGTTATTAACAATAAAACCGAAAGCATTTTTATACAAAAAACTGAAAAATGATGGCCAGGTTTGTATGAGAGATAAACCTTAAAATGGGCTTGATATGATATTCATTTGATACTACGATAGTTTTCTGAAGAGAAAAAAGGAGAGTATAGAAGTCCATTATTGAAGTACCTATCTCCTATAGTCTCCGAGATCTGTGCTTTCAAACAGACGGTCCGTTGGACAAACGAACTCGAATTGACTATCGATGCTGATCAAGAATATATACATATGTACTTAATATGGTCTGCCACGCCGCTTTCTGTCTCTTACATGCATTTCCACACACTTAATATAACATTTTACCCTATGTGTACAGTGTATAAAATTACTTATTGCAGCTTTCTCGATGCAACAATCAGGACAAACATTTTATTTTTATTTATATATATATATATATATATATATATATATATATATATATATATATATATATATATATATATATATATATATATATATATATATATATATATATATATATATATATATATATATATATATACATAGATGTAACGTGTGATGCATTGCGAGTGCTTAAGTGGATTTCACCTTTGACATATTTTTCAACGTAAGGTAATGGCTATATGATTTGCTCTACATAAAATCTATAAACATGTCAGGCATATCTGTCTGTCTGTCTGTCTGTCTGTCTGTCTGTCTGTCTGTCTGTCTGCCTCCATGAAAACGCTACTACGCTTTACTAACGCTATCATTGACTTCAATGTCGTCGTCATCATCATCACGTATTCCTTTTGTGTGTGCGTACTTATTTATTATACCCTGCATATATAGTGTGAAGAGGCTATTATCAATTTGTCAAAAATTTTGTTATGTATCTCCACGAATCAAATCAAATCAAAAGCTATGACCGTCTGTGCCAGCTTTAGGCATGGCACTCATTAACTGTCGTAATACGCATTTTGGAATCTCCTAAAAGTTTAATATGGTTGAGCAGAATAAACAGTCTGAGCTATATGCTTCAATAGACGCATTCATAAAATCTATTTTGCATATGATCTCAATTTTCTATACAACGTAAAACTGAGTGCGGAAAAAATTATTTTCGGAGGCAATTTATCTTGATTCTTGGTGAGTTTTCAGTACTCCAAAATTAAAACTTTAATTTGGATGGGTACGGAGGACCCATTTGGAACTCACGGATACTGAGAAGAGTTTAATTAAATATTTTGTGTGTGCGTTTTATGGATATAACTCGACGTAGGATACTTTCTCTAAAAGAAATAGTAGACGGTCTTATAAATACTGGCGACTTCTTTGATTCTGACACCGATGATGATAAAAATGACCATATAGATATTGATGAACTTATTTCAGAACGGGACGATAAAATTAATAACAATGAAGAAATCAATAATTACAATATTGATGATGAAGAACCCATTGATGTTCGCGGTCTGGTTGAAATTCAATGCACAATAGAGAGAGAGAGAGAGAGAGAGAGAGAGAGAGAGAGAGAGATGAAACTGCTGGAGATAACCTGGCTCTGCCTTCAAAAAATACAGCTACAAGTAATGTAGCCCCACCAACTGCTAAAAACAGCACTCTGACCTTCACTTTGAATTGTAAGAAACAGCCTTAATTGATAAACTGAAGGAAGAAGCACGGTACATGGTTTTCAATAGCTGTTTGATGACAATATAGTTTCAAACATTATCCGGCAGAGTGTGGCATATGCTGCATAATAAAAATACCATGAATATTCAAATGAGTGCATCAGGAAATTCATCAATTCTGCTTTTTACTGACTACCAATCTCTTCTCCAAGACCAAATATATTGGTGCGTATATTTATGCATGAGAAAGTGCATTGATTGATAAACTAAATGAAAACTTTCTGCAATTTGAAGTGTTCTCTGACATTATCTGAGCAATTATGGTTCGATACAACGGACATTATTATCTCAAACAGTTTATACGAGGCAAGCCTCTGAAAGTGGCTTGTTACCCGATGGATGTGTATGTAGGAAGAGCAATAAACAGCTCAGATTATGCAACCTTGACTGGACTTCGTGCATCTTTTGAAATCGTTTGGAAATGATTTCGATTTTAGAGACACCAAACGATTGCAAAGTTTATTGTGACAATTTTTACACGACTTTCACTTTGATGAAACATTTACAAGTTACCGATGTGAGCGCCACAGCAACTGCGCGATACAACATATTGATTGAGTACACAACAGGACATGAAGAAAAAAGAAGAACGGATTACAGATTTGATGCTCGGCATGAAATTTTGGCAATCGCCTGGAATGACAACAGCTGTTTGAAGGTATTATCTAACCATGAAACAATCGAGCCTATGTAACAGGTGAAGCAGTGAATCGCTTCTAGCGCGCATACTAACGTCAGCTCAACTCTAGAACAAGTCACATAAATTTGTACATGGGAGAAACAATCCTGTCTAAGCTTCAATACAGCTAGATTTAGCGACTGTCCCTGAAGTTTATTTATTGTAATTGCAATGCAAATCCCACTTTTAGAAGATAGTGTGAAGTTTTTTAAATTGAAATGATGTAAGTGGAATTCTCGGTATAAATATTGTCTACTTTTTAGCACACACACCGTGCATATAGTCGATTCAAAATCATTGTTGTTCAGAGATTTTACCTGCAGTCTAGCAGTATTACAAAATTTTTGCGGATTTATGTTTCGCAATTAAAAAACTGGTGCCCAGATTTTAATCTCATTAGGGGTTATTATAATTATATTATATATAGAGATTTTAAGTTGCATTTATATGCAAGTTATCCTTATAATAAATAGAATCTAGACAGATTAGTTTAAAACATTCCGGTATTTGATAGACTTCGACAGAAAAGTTCCGCCAAATTCTTTTCATCGAAGTTGGATGGAAATCGAAATTCCTTACATGCCTCATTCTTTCTATAGAGTTGTTAGTTTTTTGTGCAGCGTATTAAGGCGTCAGCACTACCGATGTAAACCTTTTTGTTTCTTGCGCTTATATTGTATTACCTCAGCGCCAGCACTTCCTCAGGACACATATGCATCCATATCCGTCCGCATCGCTCGTTACATTTTAAAGCGTCGCGGGACTGATTGAAATTCGCGGATAACCTGAAATGGATTTCAGCTTTCCGCAATTGCTTTGGTGTGGCATCGTATGGCAATTTTCACGATTCACATTCACTTTGTGTGCATACTATGCGTATCCTTTACGCTTGTAGATATGCATACTCGTAGTATGTACAATACATAAAATATCCTTTCATGCTTACGATTGCTGTTGCGAGCGCCTTGGCGCAGACTGACACGAAGGAAATGACTGCTTATAACGTATAACAATGTTCTGTGTGTGTATGTGTGTGTGTGTGTATTTCCTTAGCATACTCGTACGCAGATAGTTTTATTTCTCAAGCTCGAAATCGATTTCATGCGAAATTTAAATTGCGACAACTCAATCAGCAAAATGTATGGATGTAAGGATCGCATAGCTTAGGCTCATTTTGTCAAACGTTCTATAGAGCATTACAAATTTATGTAAGAATTTATAGTCGAAGCACAAAAATATCGTATAAAAGGGAAATCAGTGGCTCAGTTTTCTTTCTTTTTATGGCACAGCATGAAATTTGCAGTTATTGCGCAACCATGGCGAATTAAGGACGTCAAGGTTGACGGTTACGGAGCAAGCAACGCCCAAAAAACCCATACTTTGCCGTTTATAATTCCAACGCCGCTGCCGCTGTTGCCACAGCGATTTGATTGAGCCAGGCATATAGTACATACTCGTATATATATACGATATAGACAGACATAGATACATTGACAATAGTGTGTAGACCAGAAAATTTCGCACAGCGTGCGAAAATATTCTTCCAGACGCTTCATCGCTTCTAGCAATTTTCGCACTGAGCCGCATTTATTGCCAACTTGGCTAACCGAGTCGGAGCAGCGTATTCAAATGAAAAATCTGGTTAACCCGCAGATAGTGTGGCGTCGTTTAATGCCTCAGCATCAGTCTCAATCTCAGCGTGTATCTGTATCTATAGTTATGTATTTATGTGTGTGTGTGTGTGTGTGTGTGTGTGTGTGTGTGTATGTGTGTGTGTGTGGATGGATGGGTGGGTATGCAGCTGTCTGTTTAGCTTTTTCTCTTGTGGCGCATCCAATTTGAGCTGAGGCCATAAAATTAAGCTTCATAAAATTACCAAAGCGAAAATACACATACACACACGCACACACAGCGCACAAGATATTTATGCAACTTTTATGCAAATGATTTCAGATACATATTATTTTTAGAGAATTTGGCAAACTTTTGATTTGCTTATTGATAAAATTATATCTGAAATAAGCGTAAATTAATACTAAGTTTAAATTTGCTGAATGCATTCAAATAAAAGTATTACTTATGCAAGAAGCTAGTATCATCATTTGCAAGGTAACAGACATATCTGCATCATATGATGCTGCAGTAATGGCTTGATTTTTGGACCTCTAGGTAGCTACGATTCCATAGCTTGGTAGCTTAAGGTCAAACAAGGCAATGCAGCTAATTAATCTACACCGCTTTGTGTATGTAGACTGCAGTGAGGCCATGAATACTAGAATACTAGAAAGCGATGCAACCCTTCGGCGTTTCAGAACTCAAAGTGGAGACTTTACGTGTCAATTGAAGATTTAGAAACACTTCATGATTGATTCTATCATCAAATGCAGTATTCGAACAGAAATTCAACATCTCCATAAGTGACACTATTCAGCGGAGAACGGTTTTCTAATGCATCAAAACTAGAAAATGGAAAATAGGAACCGGAGTCTTGAAACTCATACAATTTATATATATATAAAAATGGAAGTATGTATGTACAATATTCCGAAACCGCTCAGCCGTTTTTGGATCAAATTTTGTGGCAATGTTCAAAATAGTCCCGTGGGTGATTCTGTGAAGTTTCGTGGCGATTGGATAAACAAAAAATTTTTTTGGATTTTTTAGATTTTCCTTCCATTTTTTTTTTTTTCAATAAGAAGGAGCATGTGAAAGGTGCGGTAGGGAGAAGAAGTGGCAGGGCAAAGGAGTTTAGATATATAAAAAACGCTTTTCACTCATTTTATAAGCCTATCTTCATGCTATAAAAATATATATGTAGGAAAGAACAAATACGACTTAGAGTTTCGGTAGTAATTTTAAATAATATAACAAAGTTGTTCGTTCGTTAACTTAAACATAATAAAAATATAAACGTTGACTGACGTTTTAACGTTGTCAGATTGTGAAAAATAAATTAAGGATTCGTTAGTATTAAACTACAAAATTGATATGTCTTTATTTTTTCACATGTACAAGATAGTCAAGCTATTCTGGCAGTTCAAGTTCACCAATCATAGACTCTTAGCTAGTTAATGAAACCTTTAACTTTTTTAATGACTTGAGCCATTATAACACACTTCTGATTCATCGGGTACCAGATCATTACGTGAGTTACCAGTGGGTGTACGGTTTTGCCAAGCCAGCGATTCTCACAAAGGATAAAAAATACTGGCCAAATATACTATAGGGCAGACACCAAAGATATACCAGTAAAAAACTCCTTTAATTCGTCTCATTAGATTCTACAATCTCAGATGAATGGATTCTCAGTTTACTTTTCACTAGTTATCATTTTCGTTATCTCGTACGAGTATAATATAATTATAGTTTGGATATAGAAAAGTAGACACTCCGTGAGTTGAATATGGATATGTTCTAAAAAGTACTCCGAATTACTAAATTAAATTATAAATCTATCGAAAATTTAAAATGAATTATACCATATACGCTTACTAAGTAGCATATTGGTCTATATGTGACCTCAATTAAAAGGTCTTGAGAAATATATTACATAATTTTCTCTATGCGAAGAGCAACAACGTATTGTTGCAAGAAATGTTTCAGCCGCTTCGCGTTCTCATCAGTTTACATTATTTATCGATGTACATGTCCAATTTCAGCTCAATCGGATTAGTAAAGGTGGATCAAAATTGAGCATAAGAAACAGACAAACAAAATAAAACTCATTATAAGATAAATAAAGGCTTTTAAAAGAATAAAACTAAAACAATGTTGAGGGTGTGTTTGATCGAAAACTATGCCCTATACTAGGTGTACCGGGCATAAGCTGATAGTTGAAGATACAAAAAAAAAATAAAATGCACATCAAATTTTGCATATGAATGATAAATAATGAAAAACAAGACAAAACGTTAACTTCGGTTGAACCGAAGCTCTAATACCATTCACACGAAATTTTAAATAATATTATAAAACATAAAAGTGGGGGTTTAAGTAGGGGCTACCCCAAAAAGTGGGTGGTACACTCTCACTTGTAGATGTGTATGAAGCGATGTAGTAGATGTGTAAGATGTGCCGCCATATCGAATTTCAAATTGATGTTTGACGTTTTCCATACAAATGCATAAAAGTGAACTGTGGGTTTATATGGGAGTATCTCAAAAAGTGGGCGGGACACGCCCATTTGTATATGTATATGAAGCGGTTGTCCACTAGAATCCACCAAATCGAATTTCAAGCTAATATTAATTTAAATAATGATTTTTTCATAAAAAATCACAAAAATGGGCAGTAGGTTTGTATGGGAGCTACCGCAAATAGTGGTCGGGTCCCAGGGTCCCACCCATTAATGTATATGTCAAGCATCCGTCCACTAAAAGTTACCATATCAATTATTAAGTTGATATTGACTACAATAAAAAAGTTTTTCATACAAAAAGTCAAAAGTGGGCTTTGGTTTGTATGGGGGCTACCCCAAAAAGTGGGCGGGGCGGGTCAATCTTGACACTCAATTAAACTGCAATAATTAGAAGTGTGTGTGCAAATTTTCAACAGGATAGCAACAACATACAGACAGACGGACATGTCTAGATCGACTCGTCTCGTCGAGCTGATAAGCAGCGTTTAGTTGGAAGAAAGTATTAAACTTGAGCGCTAAAAGGGTTTCGCTATAAAACGGAAAGAATAATTTGAGCTGAGCTTTTATATACTCATATGTTTGAAGTTTATTTGGATAGTAAAACGGTTTTACAATACACAAACACAGTAGTTGAATGTATTTGGATATAGGGCTTCCAAGTATAATGGACTGGATACGCAAATTATTATGCACGTATATGTATGTGAAGAGTTTGTTAGCCACATACCGAATTTTAAATTAATGTTGATTATAATAAGAAACAAAATTAATTATTTATTAAAAAAAAAAAAAAGATCAGCCGTCTCCACTATTACACATTTCTCATGCATATGCTTATGCATATTTAAGATTTTTAATTTAATATCTTGAATCCCACCATCAGAACTTGACAAATTTTATATAATACCAACTATAAGATACCTACTTCCTAATGAAAAGAGAAAAAAAACCACATCAAAATCGGTTCACGTCTTACAGAATTATCGCTGAACATAGTACATAAACAGCCGGTTAAAAAGAGCTTAAGTATCTAGTGTTTTTTTTTTTTTTTTGCTTTAGAAAGATTCGTTGAAAACTGAGGGAGTAGCTTACAAAATTAAAGCTGTTCAATATACTCGTACTCTCAGACTGTTTTTTGAAAGTTGGTTTACACAAAGCTTCGAAAGGTTGTAAGCAGCCATCAGTAGCGGTATCTTCTCACATTTGATTTGATAGGGATACGGGTAGCGAATGTTGCGCTTAGATGGGAAGTATCAAACAATTGTTTAAACAGAATAAACTGGGGGCCGTTTAGACCAATAGCACGGTGTTCACACACTTCATTAAGTTCTTTATTAATGATTTCAAATTAGACAACATTGACGAAGATGTTTTCTCAGCATTAAATGAAGGTTTCGTCTGTCGAACCATTGCACATTTTATTAAACGGAAATAAGGTGGTAGATAAATGTAATACATATATATTTACTGCTACCATAAGATCCAAACTGTCGCAGATCCCTTACCGAAATGACAGATCAGATATCGTATAGGAAAACCCACGGTAGGCGGATTTTCACATATTATCTAGCACAAATTTTTGTCATTATAGACATTCCACCTCATTCATTGTAAGTTTGCTCGTTACCCCTTGTAACATTACGTCTACCTGGCCGTTCACGCGTTACATAATATGTGGAAGATCCATAACGAGTTAGCTAATGTGGTAATAGTGACAAGCCTATCTAACAAAATCTCACAAGCGTTGGAAGATTTAGGCAACATACAAACTTGCAATTTAGCGACATTATGGAAACGATGCCAATAAAAGTTGAAAACAGCTTATCATGTGTGGCACAGCGAAAATAATATAGTCAGAATAAAACATTTAAAGAATAAATGGAATCCTTACGCTCACTAGGATGGAACTCATTACAGACATACTCGTAAAAACTGCTGATGCTGATAACTTGGCATGCTGTGCGCCTATGAGCCCCAACAACGGCTTACTTACGGCACGGCACTTACTTTGCAACTGTTCCACACAATGGAAGAAAAGCTACAAACACTTGGGTGAACTCACTAACGACAAAGAATTAGATCCTATGGTATCACTATTTCACATATTCATTTAACCTACAATACATTTGTTTCGGAAGATGCCAGAACATTTTATTTTTGTTAACAATGTTGTGTCTCCTGGTCATTCAGAGATATCTTGTAAAACAGGACTCTGAAGCTTCTATCTAGTTTGGACGGATTATTTTTTTATTATTACGCTGCCAAGTTAGCAGAAGAATTTTAATCGATATTACCCTATCTCTTTCACTTCGTCAAATTAAGCTAGCTGAGAGTTATCTAATGTGCCGTCTTCGCTTACTTTGTTACTTATGCGGCACTACAATCACATATATCGGTCTTGGCCACACGTATTAAGGCGCACTAGCTGCTATCAATATCAGTAAGTTTGTTTAGGTCAACCCATGCCTGGTCATGTCAACGTAAGCTAGGTCGCGCGCTATTACGTAGTCCATCAAAATCCTTTTAGGGTTCAGCAACTGCAATTTTATGCGTTGGACTGTGTCAAGTTCATCGTACAGCTCACATATATCGTGGTTCATACATATCCTAAACTAATTGCCAACTCTAATAGATTCAAAAATCCTACGAAACCTAATATAAAACACCACCGACGGCATTAATAGTTTAGATACATTTGTGTAGAAACATCTAAATGTCAAAGAACATGTACTCATAAGCATTTTGATCCGTAGTCAACAACTTTCATGCCTTATAGAGACTACACACCGCACCGCACACTTATAGCTGAATGAGTTAAATCGATGGAACTGTTTCTAGAAGAGTTCTACAAGATTCGAAATTCTTTAGTTTAAGATACAATTTGCAAGTTATTTTCAACAAATGTGCTGTGCGTTTGCATATGAAATAAAGCAAATATATATACAAGTATGATATACATATACTGAATGACTTATACATAAAATCAAATACATACGAGTAGTACTATGTATAGTAGCTGCCAAACCTCAAAATCATGTGCGTTCATCCGCAAAACAAAAACCGACCGCCAAGATTATTGCGGCGTTTTCGATAGCGGCCATTCTCGTACCGAAAATTTATTGCTATACATTTGCAAAAGATTTATGCTTTAATATTTATTTAAATATATATATATTTTTTTTTCTTAATTTTAGACATATGCTATTATGGCTGCCAAGACGTTTTGGCGAGCCGCAAATATGTGACAATAATTTCTATAAATTTATTATAAAACAAAAAAAAACGTTAACTTCGGTTGAACCGAAGCTCTAATACCATTCACACGAAATTTTAAATAGTATTATAAAACATAAAAGTGGGGGTTTAAGATGCCGCCATATTGAATATCAAGTTGATATTGACGTTTTCCATACAAATGCATAAAAGTGAACTGTTGGTTTATATGGGACTACCTCAAAAAGTGAGCGGGACACGCCCATTTGTATATGTATATGAAGCGGTTGTCCACTTAAATCCATCAAATCAAATTTCAAGCTAACATTGATTTAAATAAAGAAGATTTTCATAAAAACACAAAATTGCACGGTGGGTTTGTATGGGTGCTACCCCAAAAAGTGGGCGGGCCACGCCCATTAGTCTATGTGTGTTAAGCGGCTGTCTCTTAAAAGGCACCATATCGCATTTCAACCTAATATTGACTTTCATAAAAAAGTTTTTCTTACAAAAAGTCAAAAGTGGACCATAGGTTTGTATGGAAGCTACCCCAAATAGTGGGCGGGCACGCCAGTTAGTCTATGTATGTTAAGCGGCTGACCATAGAAGGGCACCACATTGCATTTCAACCTAATATTGACTTTAATAAAGAAGTTTTTTTACAAAAAGTCAAAAGTGGGCAGTAGCTTTGTATGGGAGCTAGCCCAAATAATGGGCGGGTTACACCCAATAATGTATATGTCAAGCATCCGTCTATTTTAAGTTACTATATCAATTATTAAGTTGATATTGACTACAATAAAAATGTTTTTCATACAAAAAGTCAAAAGTGGGCGGTGAGTTTGTATGGGAGCTGCCCCAAATAGTGGGCGTAGCAGGTCAATCTTGTTACTCTATTAAACTGCAATAAAAAGAAGTGTATGTGCAAAATTTGAACTGGATAGCATTAAAATTGGTCCCCAAAAAATGCGCAACAACATACAGACAGACAGACGGACATGGCTAGATTGCCTCGTCTCGTCGCGCTGATCAAGAATATATATACTTTATGGGGTGTACGATGGCTCCTTTAATGCGTTACAAACTTTCAAACAAACTCATAATACCATTTCACACTATGTGTGAATGGTATAAAAAAAAGCAAAAAACACATTGAGATACATTTTAGCTGCCGAAGCGATTCCAACGAATAACAAACAGTTTTGTGAACAAAGAACAATGAAAATTGAATTGTGTTTAAAATGTGTTGCAAAATATTTTGTCAACATTTTTCGAAATTGTGGCGCAAATATTTTTGTATCTTTAACTTGAAGGCGCGTCACCGCTATGAGATACTTTTCATTTTTTTTAGATACTTTTAGTTAATGAATAAAAGAATCGAATCGAATTGTATCTTGAAATGCGCACATATTGAATTGTATAAGACAGTCAGTTGTAATTCTATAGAATCACACCTACTGTAGCAATTGTACTCCACAGGATATACTCGTACTATGTACGTTGCATGGACAATGGGCAGCGACGAACCGGCTGGACCTGCTTCTATTTAATTGTTTCTTTTGGAGTCAGTGAGTCTGCTTTTGCTTTTGCTTTATCATTTTTTTTTTCTTTTTGATTTTTAATTTATTAGTTTTCTTTTTTTTATTTTTGTATTATTTAATTTTTCTTTGGCAGTGAAAAGTAGGCGGCAACGTTTTGAACTGTGTTTCGCTATTCTTTAAAAGTTGTCAACGGTTTGTTTCAATGTTGGCCAAAAAACAAGAGCAGCACAAATTATGAGGCATGTATCTTTCACTTTAGTTTTTTTCTTTTTCTGAAAGAAATTTGAAAGAAAAATGCATGAGAAATCTAGCATTTTAAGGGGCGGCAACGCTTTGATATATACTACTATTCTACATTATTTGTGCTGCACGGGTTTTTACTTTCCTTTCCTTTTCTTTTCTTTTTTGTCTAGAAAAATTTGAAAAATGATATACATTTTAGTCTTTTTATTTTGCGCCTTAGTAGATAATTTGTTGCTCGTAAATGTTTTGGATTTATTTGGAATTTTGTTGACAAAACACAGCAACGACGACATCGAAGACAAAGTGTCGCCCTTGGAACACTTGGAGTTAAAATGTGGAGCGTTCGCGCAAAGTTTCAAAGTATTTACGCTGTACGTGACTTTGGGGTAGCAATCAGCTGTGAGCGTTCAATACGCCGCCAGGAATTGGATCGCGTGCCACCTTTGACACGTGGCGTTCTGTTGGCGTTCCGCCGTACATGCAGTGTTGCATTTGTTGCGTGCATAGCTAAAGTGCTGCTAAATAGCGTCTAAATGGCTGCGCTTTCTTCTTCAGCTATACTATTTTTAGTTTTGTGTAAATTATACTTTGAAGTGCTCTTGCTGTCTGATTGTCTGTCTATCTGTCCGTATGTCTGATTCTCTCTGTATGCAGTAGTTCCTCCTCTGTCTTTTACTTAATCGTCTTGTTTAAATTTGTCATTGATTGAATGCCATGCTTATAAAGTGATCGCTTTTAGCATTTTGAAAAGGCTTAAAAGAGCTCTTGCAGCAGTTTTTCTTTTTCTTGTTTGTGATTTATGAACACAGCATTGAGTGGATGCTTCGTCTATTCAATCAAAATTTTCATACGATAAGCTTATAGATAAAGTAAATATAATTGTCAACACCATATTATTTTATACCGAAAGATAGCACATTAAAACTACATATATAACTAATAAATCAAATAAAAATCATATTGACGAGTGCAAAAGTAAATGACGAAAGCTTAACTGCAGCTCACAAGATTACTGATATTAATTTTGGAAGGATGAATACATATGTCCAAACGGACAACAGTATAATAAGTTTGTGCAAATGTATTCAACAGGTAGAAGAAGGAGTGCCAGACGCTATAAAGCATATACAAGGCATGATCTAAATATAACCGAACTTTTAATTTAAATCATAGAACACGTAACGTCATCTTTTAAATATTGGCATTGTTAGAAAGGTACATTTTTCTTCTTTCGAAAGCAGCTAAGTTAACTCTAATCGTTTGAAAGGTTACAAAATGACACACGTTTTAATAACAACAGTTTTTGTAGTTATGTCGTAAAAACAAAGAACAAGTATTCAATTTTGTTTTAAACTCGGTAAAAAATTTGCTGAGACTTATGAGTTGTTGAAAAAAGTTTATGATGATGATTGTATGAATCGTACTCAAGTTTACACGTGATTTATACGATTTAAAAACGGTCGTGATGATTTAAATGATAATCCAAGACCTGGACGACCCGAAGCATCTAATCGTGCTGAGTTAGTGGAAAAAGTAAGTGAAATAATAATAATAATTCCAAGAGTATTGTTCACAAGGAATTTGTTCCAGAAGGTCAAGCTGTTAATGGAGAATATTATTTACAAGCTTTACATTGTTTGTGGTCGAGAGTTCTATTCCAAAGGAAAGCAGCTGTTTTTATTGCATGATAATGCACCACCTCACAAGACCAAAAAATGCAATGAATTTTTGATAAAAAAAACAGATTTGTTTCATCGATCACCCTTCGTATTCGCCTGATCTATCAACGCGTGCGATTATTTTCTCTTCCCAAAAATAAAAACTGCACTGAAAGAAGCTTTTTACAATGACATTCCAATCATACAAGCAGACGTGACACAGTTGCTAAAGAACATCCCAAAAAGCGAGTTTAAAACGTCTATGGATAATTTGGTTGAGCATTCCAAACGTTGTATTGAATTAAATGTATCGTATTTTGAATAAATATTAGCTTTGAAACCTAATACTATGCTTGTTTTATTTTATAACTAAAAAGTTCGGTGATTCTTAGATCACACCGTGTACATCAATGTATGTCAATGAGGTAAAACATCAGGAAGGTCATTTATAAATAACAAAAGAAAAAGTAAAGATGGCTAACTTGAGGTAAACCAGATAAGACATTAATCTTATAAATCGTATGCAAAAACAAAACACGTTGAGTGCGAGACCCTAAGTAGGATGAAATCTATTTTAGCAAGGACATTGGGAAACCCAAACAGCTCAGCTTTTTATAAAACAGTCGATGATTTACACAATCGACCGCCTCAAAGAATGCATAACCACACACTCTACTTTTTGCCAGAAACATGCTCAATTTTTCTGAGTCATATCTCATTTATACTACAATACTTCTTGTTGATTCATTTCGTTTATCTAAGTGTTTTTTAAAAGTTATTTTTGAGTTCACTGGCACTCCAAAATAAGTGTACTCGGATGCTGATGCTATACCACTTTTCTTTGTTTATCGCCGATTTAGCTGAATTTAATTGGTCAATAATTTTTTGAAAACTATTTGTATCGTCAGCTAGTATCAGTATATCGTCAGCGTATAATAAAGTTTGTATATTTAAATCGTTAATCATAATCCACGCTTCCAACTGGTCATGCATGTAAATCATTTAAGTAAAAGGAGAAGCGTAGTGAGGACATAATAATTTTAATATCGGATAAAAAATACTTTTTCTGAAATACTTTCATTAATAATATAAGAAACGGTGCTCGTAGTTTTTAAACAAGTTTTTTTCTGACAAGTACATATCAAGCATATCATTAGACTACTGTCAAATTTGGAGCAATTTACATAATTAAGTTTTTGTTTGAGAGATATCGAAGCCGAAAATTTACCACAAATGCGTTCTTCAGCCGAAATCCGAATGAGTTTTTGACGCATATCATAGTCGTGGATGTGAAGCATGTATCTATTCATCGGCATAGGCGTAGCAATACTTTGATTGCTCTCTCCGTCTCCCGTTCATGAACGATTTCAATGGAAGCAATGATGCAGATTGCTTAATATTAAGCATTAGTCATTAACTTATTTAAAGGCTACGAGTGGCATATCTTCCAATAGATTGTAATAACACTTTTCAGCCTGCAGCCTTAATTTAAAGCAAACACAATAAGGTCGATAATAATCACGAAAGAACAATGAAGAAGCATCGTACTGATCAAAAATACAATGATATACATATATGCCTTCTTCAGCGCATAAAAGATGCTTTTAAAGTTGTTGTTTAATTTTTAACTTTTTGTTTCGGAAAATAGAATCAATCAAGTGGAATTTAAATGTGTCAAATAATTAGCTAGTCTAATGCATACATACATAGTATATGTATACATTGTATATATGTACATACAACATATACTACAGATATCTTTGAAAAAAAAAAAGAGAAATGTCAGAGACCACTTGCAATAAATCACAAATTGTATAAAAAAAAAATCGTTTTAAAAAATATTGAGAGCGCGGGTTTATAAATGAAAACATCACCATAAAATGTCATTAACAAAAGGCTAAAGAAGGACCAAACGATATTTCAGACAATGAACAAGAAAAAAAGAAATCAAATAAAATAAAATGAAATGAAATGAAACTAAAAATGCAACTAAATAAAATGTCAAAACGAATAAAGCCATTGACTTTGTTCAATAAGAAACTAAAACGAGCAAGAAATGTATTTATTTCAAACGAACAAAGCGTTGCAGTCAGACAAGCAACAAGGATAATGCAAGGCATAGAAAAATGTGTCAAAAGGATGCGCAATTGTTTGCAATAGCGAAGATCGGAGACGTTTTGTCTGCTGTGGCAAGAACAAAAGGGGGCTGATCGTGTACACATAAACAGAGCGTATAGAATGGAACAGAGCACATGCAACCGGCAGGACATCTGATCTGTACGCATTAACCATTACAACAATAACAAAAACAGTCAGCCTAAAGGTTGGTGTTGGGTGAAGATGACGATGACGATGATGATGATGATGACTTTTTTAAGCAAAAATTTAGTTTCATAAAAGTCAATATTTGAAAAATGTTTGTCAAGCTAGCAAGGATCAATGGGCGCATGCAACGCATTGCATTGCATTATCCTATCGTTCGCATCGAATGAATGGGCAACGTTCAAAAAGGATCCGAACGATGAATCAATGAATCGTTGCGTTGACATTTCGAAATTCCATGTTATCCTTTTGTTAACGCTGAGAATTATGTTTCAACGCTGTCGCGGCTGCTGCTGCTGCTGCAGTTGCTTCTGCTTTTTCTCCTGCTGCTTTTCTTTCCCCCTCTTATAAATACATACCTTGCATTAATGTCCTTTTACGTTGCATTTGAAAGTCTGACGGTAGTTAGCTATTCGTATGTATGTCAAATATTTGTAAACGCGCCTTTGTCGCGCTAAACAATAATTGTCACATTCTTGTGTTGTGCATCCTTAAATTGTTCGTCCTTATTTTTTTTTATATTTTTTTTTTTTTTTTGTCTTTTTTTGCGTTTTTGTGGCCAATGTGCTTGCTGTGTACGCAGTGTGTTGTGTTCTATATTTGGTGTATTGCTAAGAATAAAAATTTTATGAATTAGATTACTTTCGAAATTCGAATTCATTAAATTTGTCTATAAGATCTTCATTTTTTTAACGTAAACCCATAGATCTTCGTTCACTTGCCTTCAAATGATATTTAGCGCATAATCTTCGCTTTATCGATAGTAACATATTAAAAAAAATAAACATGTACATATTTTTATTAGACGTAGCAACGCACGCCTTGTACCGTGTCAGATCTGTTCCGTTTGGAGTCCAACTGTAAATAATAATAAATTGATTATCGGATTATAATTTATACATGAAACAACAATTATGAGCATATAAAACGTTTGTGCATATGTATATAGCTGCCAAAAAGAGGCGTGGCCGAACCTATAATGTGTATTATTGATGAGTATTAAAAGTCAAGTCGATTTAGACATGACCGTCTTTACAAACACCGAAATCTTAGAAACTATAGGAAATAGAGCCACCAAATTTGTGCAATTAGACTCTCTTATGCACTTTTAACATAAAGTTTAAAAAATGAGCATGTCAAACCCACTATAAATACATAGTAGCCAGCCATCTTACAAACTTACTCCTCATTTTCAAGATTTAATATGAAAAATTTGTTGTGGCTGTATCTAATGTCAATCAATAAAAATAACCCACATATAAGCAGATCAGAACACTAGAGTACAGAGCAACTATGCAAATCTGTCACTCAATTATAATCTTAGATAGATACAGTGTATCTAAAAATTGAATACACGTATCAACAGCGTACTTTTTATACCATTCACACATAATGTGAAATGATATTAGCTGTTTGTCGGCAAATATGTACCGCATTAAAGGAGCCATCGTAGACCTCATAAAATATATATATATATATATATATATATATATATATATATTTTTGATCAGCTCGTACAGACGAGTCGATCTAGCAATTTCCGTCGGATAGTTGCTATGCCCCTTTTTTTACTATAGATATCAAGCTGAATGCCGGTATTTAAGCATTTTTGGCCCCAAGTCTGTGGAGTATTCATATTGATATGCTCCCATCAATAGCTCCCATTCCAACCCTCCACGCACGCTTATGTTTTACAATGAAATTTCGTGTGAAGTGCTTCGATTCAACCAAAGTTAAGGCTTTTTTATTGTTTTATTTTTTTAAGACGATGCTCAAATAATGGCACGAATACGAAGAAGCAGCAGCATCAAAACTAAATTTATTAAATATCGTAAATTTTATTAGCGACCTATAAAATGTATAGTAGGGTATATGAATTTTAGTTGGCATATTTTTTCTCAACGCGAATAGAGAATAATAACAACTTTTAATTACGCAGAAAACAGTTTAGCCGCAATTGCACGTATTTCGAACTTAGTCACAAGCTGTCATCAGTATATATTCGCATTGAGAAACAAAAAAATATATGTAAAACAAGAAGGACCGAAGCACTAAAACCATTCACAAAGGGGAGCGGGGTTGGTTTTAAATAAGGGCCACACCAAAAAGTGTGAGGTAGTAGATGTATATGAAGCGACCATCCATAAGATGCCATCATATCGAATTTCAAGTTGATATTAACGTTTTCCATACAAATGCATAAAAATGAACTGTGGGTTTGTATGGGACTACCTCAAAAAGTGGGCGCGACACGCCCATTTTTAATCGAATTTCAAGCTAATATTGATTTAAATGAATAATTTTTTTATACAAAAGTGGGCGGTGGCTTTGTATGGAGGCTACCCCAAAAAATGGGCGGGCCACGCATTGCATTTCAACCACCGCATTGCATTTCAACCAAATATTGACTTCAATAAATAAGTTTTTATACAAAAAGTCAAAAGTGAGCAGTAGGTTTGTATGGGGGCTACCCCAAAATATGGGCGGGCCACGCCCATTAGTCTATGTATGTTAAGCGGCTGTCTATAAAAAGGCACCGCATTGCATTTGAACCAAATATTGACTTCAGAAGTTTTTATACAAAAACTCAAGAGTGAGCAGTAGGTTAATATGGGGGCTACCCCAAACAGTAGGCGGGTCCCACCCATAAATGTATATGTCAAGCACCCGTCCAGTAAAACTTACCATCTCAATTAAGTTGACATTGCTACCACACAAAGTGGGCGTGGCGGGTCAATCTTGATACTCTATTAAACTGCAATAAAGAGAAGTGTATGTGCAAATCTTCAACTGGATGGCATAAAAATTGGTACCCAAAAAATTCGCAACAACATACAGACAGACAAACGGACATGGCTAGATCGACTCGTCTCGTCGAGCTGATCAAGAATATATATGTATACCTTATGGGGTCTACGATGCCTCCTTTATAGCATTCACACTATGTGTGTCTGGAAACTAAATGCTCGGATATTGAACTTTCGAAAGAAGGCCGCTATTTTTGAGTTTGCCAAGAATACCACTATATATGATTTCTATGACCCATGAGGTGCCTATATGCTTGATAAACTCAATAAGACAAGAATTGATGTCCGTCTGTCTGTCTGCCATCAGCATATATGTAGATTCCGGAGGTTATAAATACTAAAGGTTTTTTTTTTTTTTTTTTTTTTTTTGGTGTAGACACACAGTATTTTATGAGTTAGAAGAAGTTTTCCCTGAAAAAAAAACACTGGCAAATGGTTTTTAACTTGCACAGCTTTAAAGAAAAAAATCTCTTAGAGCAAAAAATCTGATTACACATTAACTCATCTTTCGATTTATTGGATATAATGATATAGTCAGCTAAAGTGCAAAATATAGGTCGTAACTTTTTCAGTTGAACCTAGTGCGCATCTTAAACGTACACTAGCTGAGCTTGCCACCCTGATTTAAGCTAATCTTGCTAACGAATACTTAAAATCTTAGTAGCAAATTTAAATTCTGTATGCTAGCAATTATTCTATGCTGTGTAAGACTGATGTTTCATACTCTATAAATAACTCCTCTAGGCATTAATTAATTTCACTTAAGCAAGTGGCCTTTTAGAAATTCAATTCGCACCTATATTGTAGGAGAGGAAATCCTTAAATGTGCATATAACTTCATACAGCATACAGTAAAATGCTAACAAGTATAACTATTCACAGCATTAAATTTATATAGCGGCTGCCATTTTGATATTTATTCATAACTTGTTAGACTAATATAATACGCATTTGGTATATACGAGTGCATAAATCAAGCAAACGAGAAGATTGACTTCAAGCGTTTTGGTATTGCAGCGTTGCGAAGGGGGATGCAAATGCGCCTTATATATACATATATATATTATATATAAATGTGTGTGTGTGCTTTAATGACCTTTTTAGAGCCCTTGATCCTTTGGCCAAAGTGGCGGCAAACAGCAACAAAAACAACCAAAAAGAACGGCTGTTAAAACACAAAACACGCGCATTATACGTGTGCACTCGACTGTATCTGTTTATACTATATACATATGTATGTATGTGTGTATCTAACTACAAATGCATAAATGTATCTGCAATAAATGCAAGTGTATCTATGCAAGTTGCCGTTGTACCCTACTGCCTTGCCTGCCTGTCTGTCTGTCTTTTTGGCTCATTGTCATTGTTACTATATATCTATATCTGAGATAGGCGCGGATGCGACAATGGCCGAACACTGACACTTATTACTGCTTGCCGCAGTTAGCTCAAGCGAAAGCAAAATTTAAATCAGCTTATATACATACTACCTACATGCAGAGTACATAAACATGTTTACACTTTGATGGTTTTCTCTGTGCCCATCTCTGATCTATATAGTTGCATTATTGTAACGCTGCATTTTCTGCTGCCCATACTACCAACCATTATATATCTATAGATCATCATTCGTTCAATTATTGTATGCGTTATTTATACATTCACAACCAACACCGCCCCTTCACAAGTGCTCTTCTCGTTCTCAATCAGCCTATTTTCATTTTGATTTTTCTTTTTGTGCCCTTCATACAAGAATTCTTATTAGTTTTTCAAAAAAGCTTGTAACACATTGGAGGAAGCATCGTTAATAGGTAGGTACATATGCTTGATCAGCTCTATGAGAAGAAGAGGTCTAACTATATCAGTGTGCAGTGCACTCTAAGGTGCATATCGAGTCTATACGAACGCAAACCTCTATTTTCGGATTTTTGTACGAAAACTTTCCGCTTTTCTCAAGTTTAAGTATCATTGGATACATATGTATGTATAATGCTGATATTAAGTCACATAAAGCATACAAGAAACCTTCAAGTTTGGGTTGGGTTATAACTCTGGAACGAAATTGACCCGGACAGGTGGATTTGAACCGAACCGGTAAACCGAATCAGTAATTTTTCTTCTTCTTAAGTTGGCTGTCACTGTCATTGACATGCATTACAAAAGTGTTTTGAGGACTCTACTCTATCGAGAACACAAGCATTTGAGTGGCATAATGACAGTCGTGAAATTGTAGAAAACTTGGCTCATGCAAGTCGTCCATTCACCTCTGTTAACGACAAAAACATCGAAAAAGTTATGGAAATTGTGCTCGAAAATCGTCGTGTTGGCATTATTGGCAGATAGAAGAGACAGTCAACATCTGTTATGGATCGACTCAACACATTTTGGTTGATGTTTTGCATATGAAACGCCTCGCCTCCAAACTCGTACCAAAAGACCTGAATTTTTTGCAAAAACGTCTTGATTGTGACGGAGTTTTTGGCCAAACATGAAACAAAAGTCATCGCACAACCGACGTATTCACCAGATTTGGCACCCTGTGACTTTTTTCTGTTTCCGAAACTTAAATATATTGAAAATAAAAATATTGAGGACATAAAAACAAATTCGCTGAAGGAACTAAAGGCTATCCCGGCCGAGGCATATAACAACCTTTGGAATGCTTGCATTGACTCAAAAGGAGCCTATTTTGAAGGCGATAATAAAGATTTGTATTAAAATGCATAAATATGTTCTATTTTTTTTAACCATTCCGGGTCAATTTCAGTACCAGAACAAACGCTTGGTACAGACTTCTTTATTCTACAAGCTAAACATTCGGTATGAAGTGTTACTAATCTCCAATCAATATTCTGCATTGATTAAGCTCGCGCCGCTATATAGAGTAACGAACCTATATAGACCGACCACTGGATTTACTAGAAATACATTTGGTTTTGAAACAATTTTTGTTTTTGGAGGATATTAAAATTTCGTTTCCACCGAAATAAACTTTTTTCGACTATTTCTACAATTTCTATTTTTCATTTATTTGATACTGCTTTGCAATGCTATTGCATATCCTGGCGCGTTCTACTGCGGCACGCTCTATTATTATCATCATCATCAGCAGCAGCGGCGGCGGCAGTGACGGACATAATGATACAAGGACGCGTTTTAATATAAAGTGTATGTATGTATATAAATGTGTGTGCATGTGTGTGTGTGTGTGTGTGTGTGTAGAGTATTGAAGTGGCGTGGCATGTAGAGTACATGAGCCACCACCATGCCATACCACAAGACCAGACCAGCGTCCTTACCATCACCATCATCATCGTCATCATCAAAATCAACCACGATGGTAAGAGCAAAGCGCGCGCTGCAAATGCAAACAGGAAAATATAAATAAAGACGCATTTCGAGTGCGTGTGCAAAGCGAACGAATGCGGTGCAGGAAGGGGCAGCAACGAGCGGCTGCAACGTCCTGACAGGCGGGGCTGACAGGAAGCCCAGCCGGCCGGCAGTCAGGGAGGGTGTGGCAACACATGCGAATGAAACGAAAAAAATAATTTACGAAACGCGATAAATTCAAAATGGTGAATTCGGTTTCTGTTACAAACGCAAAATCAAACAAGGACCAAACTACAAAAAAAAAAAAAAAAAATCAAAATTTAAAAGCGACAACAAATCTGCGGGATGCGCTTTCGAACCGCGCACATTTGGCCAAAATGGTTTTTCGTTTCATCATTTGTCGAGCCGCGCTGCCAACTCATCTATCTGTCTGTCTGTCTGTCTGTCTGTCTCTACTTACGCTACACGTATTCATCTGTCAAGCATTACCGCTGATTTTGTATCTTTTTTTCTTTTTGTAGTTTGTTTGTTATTTTTACCATAGATATTTATTTTGCATTATTTATGATTTTACAAATGAATATTTTCAACATTTTCCTTTTCAACAAGAGAGGTTTATTGGTTTTGGAAATTGACTTTTCGAATCATTTTTGAACTTCGATTTTTAACCGCACTTAAATGTGCAACAACCATACGAAAGATATTCAAATGGGTTTTACAGTCATCAATCTAGCGTAGCGTATAAAGAATTTTAAAAAATTGCATCACTTTAAATTAATAAATAGTACAAATCGTGTATGTATATAGAACTTGCAGATAATTGTTCTAAATCTAATCTATGGGTATTATTAAACTAGCGTTACTTAGAGCAGAGCGAACCCACCACAGCGATTTCTTTTATATGATAATTATAATCATATATGTAGATCTCTAGGTTTATGAAGGTCTTGAAGACAAGATTTGATGAGTCTCGTTTGTACTTTGACTGCTTTCACTACTTTTTCATGTTATTTATTGTATGCAAGCCAGATTTTTACACATTGAAGTAAATGATATATAATGTTTGTGCAAATGTATGTAACAGCCAGCCAACAGAAGTCTGTTTCGAAAGTTTCATGTTTTTCCATACTTTCAGGCTAAACTTCATGACTTTTGGTCCACTGGAAGCGGAGATATCGCAGCTCGAAGTGACAGTGTGTTGCTACAGGTTCATTTGGATGAGAAAGTAGAACTCGTACGGTAACAAATCACGCGAATGCGGGACGTATGTTTCGTAATCAAAATCTTGATAAAACTTTAGTCGAAATAGACGGTCACGAATTCCAAGTTATTTTTGCGTTTGTCTGTTCTGTCTGTTTGTCCTGAACAAACAGTGCACACACCTGGTTCGCTCAAAATGCAATAAATTGATCTTTTGGACAATGCTCCATTCAAACTACAACGAATTTCAATCGAAGATTTCAGCTGAAATCTTTGATTGAAATTCATCGCAGTTTTAATGGAACATTGTTCACGAATTTCGGTTAGCCAACATATTGGATATGCATTTATGTCCTAAGCGAACATCAACATTAACTTGGTTCAACAATTTCGACTATAGTTTTATCAAGTTTTGAAACGAAACATAGTAGCATGCTTTTTGTTCGAAGTTCATTTTCATCCAATGCCACCAACACACTGTCACTTGTGAGCGCGATATCTCAGCTTCCAGTGGACCAAAAGTCATGAAGTTTAGCCTGAAAGTATGGAAAAGCATGAAACATTCGAATGCAGCAGTTACATATAGATAGCGCCACAAAAAGTTACGTTTTTCGTAAGACATACCTTCTATACGCTTGATCCGCATCAGAAATTTGAGTTGGCATGAACATGTCCATCTGTCCGTCTATATGAACGAAGAAATCTAAGAGTCTATATAAGCACATAGAAGCTCATAAAATTTGAAAACTTGTAGCATTATCCTACTTTCTCGACAGTTAATGTATACTAAATGATAGTGCCGATCCCACTGTAACCGTCATATAAACTTATCGCTGAAGTTATTGCAAGAAAAACTGTTCTTATACCACATACATCTAAAGCGGTATGGTTTATTGTTACATTAAGCTTAATTAAATATCCTTTATGTTTTCAGATCGGTCCACTATAGAATATAGACGCTTAGATATTTGGTTTGAAACTCGGTAAAAATGTGCTGAGACTTACGAAATGTTAAAAAAAGTTGATGATTGCATGAGTCCTACTCAAGTTTACACATGGTTTACACGATTTAAAAACGGCCGTGATGATTTAAATGATGATCCAAGACCTCGACAACCCGAAGCCTCTAATCGTGCTGAGTTAGTGGAAAAAGTAAGTAAAATAATCGCTATCGATGCAATCTACAAAATATTAACTGAAGATTTGGGTAAAAGAACGGTGTGTGCACGTTTTGTTTCACATCAGTTTGCAAAGATATCATTTCAACAGCTGAAAACGATCAAGATTTTCTTGATTCGATCACAGCTGTTGATGGTCAAAAGGTCAAACTGTCAATGGAGAATATTATTTACAAGTTTTACATCGTTTGTGGTCGAGAGTTCTACGGAGATTTAGGCTCGAATATTCCAAAGGAAAGCAGCTGTTTTTATTGCATGATAAGGCACCACCTCACAAAACAAAAAAAGTCAATGAATTTTTGATGAATAAACAGATTTGAATAAATATTAGCTTTGCAACAGAATACCCTGCTTGTTTTATTTTATAACTAAAAAGTTCGGTTATTTTTAGATCCACCGTGTACAAATAATTATTTCTATTAAGGCCAATACTGAGATCAATGAAAATTTTTGCTACTGAATTTGTAAATTATTACTGCTATGTCAAACAAACAAAAAACAGTGTTCCCAAATTAATATGATATACTAAAATCAGATATTTAGTATTAGGTGAAAAGTGCACACATGTTGATTTTTCCATGGTTTTTTTTTTTTTTTTTTTTTTTTGACGGAGTTGCAAAAGATCACACGCTTTGTCAACTGTTTTTCGAGTATATGAAGTACTTTCAGTAGCAAACATTTTTGTTATCTGAGTACTCGACGAAAAACAGTTCGTGCCGAAAATTTTTGATTGTTATTTGACGTTTTTTTTTTATGAAGTTTTTTCGGTATCAAAAATTTTCATCGATCACAGTATTTAGCTTTACTGCAAAACTAACTGCAAAATAGCAAACTAGTAGCTTGTGATATTGATCTAAAGTTTGGCATGGTGGCTTTTTTTGTAGACAGAAACAACCTATTAGTAAAAAGAACCGTGTCACGGCAGTACTTATATTCAGTAACATTGTTTAAGCTAATGTACAGCATAAAATCTTTTGCTAGATCTCTAATTGTAATAGTTAAAATTTTAAGCTTTGGTTGCACCAATATATACCTTTTTTTTTGTTCAATATTTCGCTATCGTTTCTGCTGAAAAGTACAAAAATCTTACTGAATAAAAGTGAGTTAATTTACGCCGGTGGACGCCTTGATTGAGGTTACACTTAGATCACTATGATGCTCAGTGAGTAATGTTGCATTAAATGCTGTTAACAAACGCTAGCTAAGTCTGAGCCACAAGCGCACAAGGTCCGTCCGTGCGCGTGTCTGGTGGCAAAATACAGAATTTTTTACTACCGGCGACATCTGCAATTCGGTACGTATTCTACGACTCTAAACATAACTCTATAGTCTATCACCTAATTACAAATGCATATAGTATTTATGAGTGCATGCGTAGAGATGTGTGCATGCGTAGATACATACTACATATGTATTACGAAACTATAAAATCTGTAAGCTATACGTATAAAATAGCCAAAGCGGAAAATGTTTACAAGTACATAAAAAATTTCTAATTTTCCGGATTTACTTAGAGCGCATTGAAAAAGAAGAAGAAAAAATGTATCTTGCTTTAATGTTTGTTTTTATTTTCGAAGCACATAAAAGCGCCAACGTGCACAAAGTTTTCGACCAAATATTTTCGAGATTTGAGGCAGCGCCGTGCAAACGTTTGTACTTGTACAACATATATGATATATATTTGTATATGTACAAGTATATTGATTGTAAATTTTGCCATAAATCGGGTACAGAGGTGCACCTCAATTGCGTTGGGCGGCACGGGGGCGTAACTATTGGCACATGAAATAGCAGATACGAAGAAAATCAAAACAAAAATTCAACTAATTAAAATCGCAAATAGAAAATAAACAAATACAAGGCGGCTCTGTATGCATGCACAGCACACACAGCACACACAACAGCAAGTAAATTAAAGTGTATGAAAAATTAATTTCTCATTTTTGAAATACTTTTGAGAATGAGCTAAAAAAATATATGTAGTACTATGTGACAACAACCACCAATGCCAGCAAGCAGAGTTTTTGGCACACATTGAACCCTCAATTATACTAGAGAAAAGAAGATATAGACACCACCATCCTTTATAACTAGTATTGCATGTACAGTATGTAGATTAAATGCCGCTGCTATATTTTATAGTAACTACGTTGGCGTTGTCGTCGTTGTCGTAGCCGCCACCAAGGACGACGACAGTACAATCAAACGGATCATCAGGATAAAAGTTTGCGAATTGAATTCGCCACACGACTACCCACACGCGGCTCGCCAATTTTGCGCAAATTCTGTGTTGTGCGTGCATGGAGGTCTATGCAATGAGGCCAATAACACCACCAAAGCCCATCGTCGTCCTTATTGTCCTAATCGTTCACGTTTTCTCTATGTATTTGCCCCAGGCGTGCTGCATGAGGCAACGACGGCAACGGCAACGGCAACGGTTTGATTCAACCAAGCCGCCAAACCGTGGCTAGACACAAATAGACGCGTCGAAAGTCTCGCGATAAGTTCAAAAGTCACGTTATAGTAGTACGATACAAGTAAAAGTATGAGAGTGGGTGAATGAGTATGACATGGGCGGTATATGGTGCGCTGTGGTGCGATACGGTACGGTGGCATGCAACATTCGCGTTCGCGTCATCAAAGTCAATTGTGTGGAAAAATGGAAAAATGGCTCAAGACGTAAAACCAAGTTATAAAAAAAAAAAAAAAAACCAACAAAGACATGACCAAAAAAATATGTAAAAGCAATGAAAACTTCAATCGAAATAAATTTCAACGCGTATTGAACAGCAGCCAACGTCGCGACAAACAAAGCTGTTTGCTCTTCAGTTGATAATGATATCAGATCAGGATATCAACGCATGCCACAGAGTTCAGACACTTTTTCTACTTTTACTTATGCTTGTTTTTTTATACGCTGTACCCATAGAGTAGAAGCGTATGTTAAGTTTGTGCAACTGTATGTAACAGGCAGAAGGAGACGTGGCAGACCTTATAAAGTGTATATATATCGGAAGACAAGTCGATATATGTAGACATGTCCGTCTGAACGCACAAATCTCGGCGACTATAAGATACAAAGTCTACCAGTTTGTTAGTTTGGACACTCCTTTTCCCTCTTCAGCTAACTAGTATTAAATGAACATGCCACTTTCACTTTAAGTGGTAGCCCCAATACAAACCTGTCCTGCTTTTTTAAGTTTTTGTATGCATTTTTTTTTTTTCGTTTCGCTGTTAATTACGCTAGAATCGCCAAATTTGTTATAACTTGCGTAAATTCTAATAAAATATACCGCATAAATACAGTTCGGGTCATTGTGAGGAGTAGCTCTCATACAAACTTACTCTTAATTTTTAAGTTTTTGTATGAAATTTTTTGGTTTTTGTTCTTAATTAGGCTCGAAATGTTAATACGAAGTATCTTATGTCAAATTCTAACAAAGTATTATATATAACCCCAGATTGCACCATTTGAAACGGTAACACCATACAAAACTGCTCCACATTTTTTAGTTTTTGTATGAAAATGTTCTGGTTTTTATGTTTAGTTAGTTCTAATTTTTCAACAGATTTTTTTGTTGTTCAAACCGGACTACTAAACAATATAATGTATGGTTCATATAAGCAGCCATAAACAAGATACAGGGTATCTCAAAGTCATGACCACTCGACTGCAGTGTTCTTTCTTTTTTTTTTGTTTTTTTTTTTCTTGTCTGCGCTGCAATCATGCAAATGTATTTAAATCTATTGGATTTTGGTTGCCTTCAAGCATACTTTCAAGCATTCAAACTGACTTTTTTGTCTGTTAGCAATTTTATCTATGTACATACTCGTATATATCAAAGTGAATAACAACAACAACAAGCTGTGTTACATATGCGTTTGAATATACGATAAGTATATTTGTATCTGTATCTTTAAGTAGCTCATCAAATTGATTGCCTTCAATTTGGTTAATTTAAAATCATTGCAGTCTGTTACTAGATATTTATATAATAAAACAACTCTTATAAAAAAAATGTTGTACTACATTTAAAAAAATTAAACCAACACTAGACGCTAAACTTTTCTAGTGCAACTGTTCCAAGAGTCCAGTATAGTTTCTCGATCGCACGGGTTCCTACGACCAAAATTGGCAAAGTGTCTGCTTTGTAGGTGTGTTGGAGTTCATAATTGAATTTCGCATTCGATTTTCATCTTTTAATTTATAAAAAGTTTGTGGCTCTACTTGACAAGATGTCACACATTACAATTTACTCTCTAAAGTGCAACGTTATTGCATTGAAGATAGTCAGCAACTTTTGAAACAACACCCTATATATGTATCTTGCTACTGATTCAGCAAAAATCTTCTTCTGCGCTTAATGAGTAAGTTTCTAAATACTCTTTTGCTGATCAGTGATCACTGATTTCTCTGGTGCATGCGTATAGTAAACATGTTCATTGTGAACCCTCCAAATATATCGTAAAAATAGTACAAAGCTTGATCAGCTGTTGGAGCAAGTTCAAAACACACATCTAACAACATCATTACCAATTGTTTTTTTTTTAGATTTTATACTTCCACGCAGTCAGTGCATTCACCTGATGGTGTTCTCGGATCAGTAATCAGTTGTTCCATTGACTTATGATCAAATTGTTCTGCTGAATGCGTCCAAAGCTTTATGATACAATCAAATGACCAGCAGTAATTAGCATTCTGACTTTTTGATTGTCGAATCATTTTCTTGCTGGAATCATTTATCTAATTTGCCCCTGACCGAAATTTTCTCGAAAGAATGCCAAATTACAGTGCAGAAAATGAATTTTAACAGATATTATTTGACTTAAACGCAATTTGATGGAGAAGTGAACACCTAACCACCTCCCCTCTCTTCACAATACCCTACCACAGGCCTTGATTTCAAACGTATATTTGTATGTGGTTTTATTCCGATCTGAACCTATGTAGAATATTTTATAAGGATTGAAAAAAACCACCCTATATTTGTTATTGGGACCTTTTTTTTCGAAATTTACGGATTTATTGTACAAATATGTATACTATTCAAAGTATTGTCCAACGCTGGCCACAAATTTTTCCCATCTTTCTGTCAATTTTCGGATACCAGCTCGGAAGAACGACTCGTCTTTTGAGGTAATCCAATCATCGAACCATTTTTTGCATTGTTCATATGAAGCGAACTTCTGCTGGGGCAGGCCATGTGCCATCGACCGGAAGAAGTAGTAGGCAGAAGGAGTGAAGTCTGGAGAATAGGAATTGTCATTTCAAGGTTTCCAAGTAGGTGCAAAACCACTTTCTTCGTATTCCGGCCGTTTTTGCCTCAGTTCGCGGCTCAAACGCATAAGTTCAGTCCGATAGCGTTCTCCGTGATCGTTTCATTCGGTTTGAGCAACTCGTAGTAGATTACGTCGCGCTGGTCCCACCAAATACAGAGCATAAGCTTCATGCCATGAATATTCGGCATTGCGAAGGATGTTGATGCCTGTCCGGTCAAAACCTTAGACTTTTTGCGCAATGGATCCACTTTTCATCGCCAGTCGCAATGCGATGCAAATAACGCTTTTTTTGGTGTTCGAGGAGCTTCAACTCGTATGGCAGCCAGTTTTCTTGCTTTTGAATCAATCCCATGGCTTGTAGACATTTGCTGACTGTCGACTCATCCACTCCTAATGATTCTGACAGCTCATGAAGCGTTTGACATTGGTTCACATAGAACAGTGATTCCAATTCTTCGTCTTCAAACTTTTTGTGTTGACCCGGCCGTTCCTTATCTTCGAGCTCAAAATCACCACTTTTAAAGCGACCAAACCACCTCCGACACGATTGTTCAGATAGAGCATGATCGCCGTAAGATTCGATGAGCCTCGGCTGCAATTTTCTTCATATTAAAGTAATGAAGATAAATTCCCTGCAAAAACACTTTATCTCGTACGAAATTCGACATGTTCGAGGCAATATATAGTATTGTTGTTTACGTTTCAAACAAATGAAACAAGCTGCCAAAGACGCTCATTGACAATAGGTTTTAGCGGTTGGAATATTGGTCTCTTGTGTGAAACGCTCATTATTAATTCAAGGTCCCAAGAACAACTAAGAGTTCAAAAAATTTGACGATTCCTTCAGTTTTCATACAAACTTAATAATATGAAGAATATATGGTACATAAATCTTGATCAGCTAGCCGAAATGAGTCGATAATATAAGCATATCCGTCTGTTAAATACTCTACTACACCGACAGTCTTAGTGCATCTTTACACTTTGAAATATCTTCATGCAGTTCTACTTCACGCAAGATCTACTTTATCAAGCCACCATTTTTAGCACAGTCGCTTCAGTCTAAAAGGCGTATATTTAAATGGCTTTAGCTTTAGCTTCTTATATACCATAACTACAACGTATCTGTACATATGTGATCTCTGTTACTTGTTGCTAATCTTGTTGCATACAAGACTAAATAATATTATCGCCAAAGAAAAGATTTAAATTTGTGAATAGGTTTTCAAAAAAACAAACAAACAAACGCATTCATAATGCACAAAAAATAACAAATAACTAAAAATCAAATCAGATCAGATCAATCTACAATACTACTATCATCGATGACCGATCATCATTGCAGGTATACCAAACTAAACCGCTCTCATCACTACGGCCGGCCTCCGACAAAAGTGCCGCAAAAAACACATACGTAATTTGACGTTAATGTAACGCTAATCATAATCCGTCAATTCAGCTTGCATTAGATAACATTCGCAACGGATCAATGGAACTTAAATATTGCTAAAAACTGAGAACTGCTGAGCGTCCGGTCTCAAATGAAAGCAGAAAAAAAAAACTTCACATGGTCAAAAACAACAATGAGGTGAATTACTGGCCAAATGTTTGTGTACTACATATGTAGATAGTTACACAGATAGCTGCTTAATTCGTAGATATAACGTTGAGATACTTAGTTGCAAAGATGTATAGATCAGCTGATAATTGCATAGAACGTTTCTTACTTACTACTTACTCATAAGTGTTTAGATGTGTGCGCTTATCTGCAGTGCAGCTGATTTTGATCTAATAGTATACTTTTTTTCATTGCATGTGTGCAAGGACATACAGAAGAAGCGTGTGCTGATTCTTTCTGCTGTATATGCTCAATGATCTGTTAATGGCTGTTGTCTGTGTATCTTTTTCAATTACGGCTCAGTAAACGTGAAATTTCTTTTATTTTTTCTTTTTTGGCATTGCCATTTTTTTTTCGCTCATTTGTAATACTTTTAATTTGAGTTTTCCTTTAATTTTCTTTGCTTTTCGCCGCTTCTTCCATTAGCTCAATTTCGAGTTAAATGATGCGCGCATAAGTGGAAAATTTGTATCTGTTTTTTAGACACGCTTCACTGGGGTTACTCGTAAAAAAAAACTATTTTGTAACAATTTGCCACATAACATCTGAGGAAACATGAAAGGAAAATTGAGAAAGTGCCAAGCAAGAGGAAAATTACTGAGCAAATATTTAGCAAATTCAAAATCTAGTAAATGTTTTATATATTTACAATAGTAGATTGACTAATCTAGTTATTGGCTTCAAATTAAGAGCAATTAAATTGAATTCTAAAAGATTTTTAGTAGAAAATTTTAAGTTTAAACAATGCCAATGATTACCAAACAAACCTGTTCTGGATTGCATTTTCGCATAAATTGCGCACAATTAGTTTTGTTAAAATGGTCTGCTTTTTCTATTCGCGGTGTGAATTCACTTGACATTGAGAATATGAATTTCATAGTGCCAATTCCAAGTGAAATGAAATCGCAAAATGCTTCTGAAAAAATGAATCTGAACGTTACCGAATCCCATCAATTTATTTGAAAGTGCAATCTAGAACAGAGGGAAATAACTTCAGAATTATATGAGTAAAAGCAGAATAATTTCAAAATTTGGAACTGCCATTTCAGAAAAGGGAGCAGCTATAATATATAAATATATATATATATATATATATATATATATATATTATATATATATCTATATATATATATATATATTATATATATATATATATATATTATCTGTCTGATAACCATAACCAGTGCATGACATAGTGTCTGGGCCAGAGCCGCATGACAAGCAAGTGGTCACTGCGAATCAGGCTCGATCAGCTTGTAACGCTAACTAAGACTCAGTGCCAGAGCTAGAATGTCTGAGGGCCATCATAAAGAAAACGGGCACTGCGACAGAAAATTATGTCTTTTGTACCCTAGCACGGATATGGTTAAGTTAATTTATCTAGGATTTTCACCGGTTCTTTAATGCAACGGAGAATATCCTTAGACGAGGTGTTTCTGGTCTCAACAGAAGTAATAAACGGTCTATTCATCTGCTCAATTCAGACTCTGTTTCTGAGAAGAGACCTAGTTTATTTAAGTGATATCTCAGTGGATGATGGCCGGTGTGGTAGCCTAAAAGCAACCTCAGGTCGTATCTATTGAGATGTGCGTTGGTTTTTGTGTATATTGGACGGGTTAGTAACTTTGCTGCCGTAGATCAGTATATTGTATGAAGTACCTGGAGGCAGTGCTTTTAAACCGATCTATTATCAAAGATTTTCACTTAGCCCAGCTAAGTCCGCAAAACGGCTCCGGACCTATGAAGGAAGTTGCCGAACCAGTCCTGGCTAGTTCATCAGCACATTCGTTGCCCGCGATACCCTTGTGGCCAGGTACCCAACAAATAGCTACTTTACGGCCGATTGACAGTTGTTGGATGATATAACATTGAAGAACCAGTCTCGAGGAGAAATTCCAAGTGGATAGTGCTTTAATAGCCGCTTGGCTATCTGAGAAAATGGTTATTTTGGCCCCTTTAGGACTTTTATCCAAAAGATGTCGACCTCAGATTGAAAAACCGTGGGCCAGGCAGATCCTGGTGGTGTGTCCGGAGACACCCGCAGCTGTGCGCGTATCGGTAAGTGAACCATCAGTGGACCAATTGCTCATAGATGGTCCAGTACCTGGGTTGCCCTGAGGGAACTGAGAATCGTCTACCGAAACGCAGTTCCGTGGACAAACAATCTGCAACGTTGCAGATTTTGATGCCAGGGATGAGTTTGAGGATACTAGGGTGACCCAGTTCACTTAGCATCCGACTGTTTACAGTCTGAAGTCTCAGAGCTTCTGTTGCTGCTGATGAAAATGTGCAGCGGAGGTAGACCGATAATCGCCTCCATTGCAGCAGTGGGACATGTTCGCATGGCACCCGACATGCTCAGGCAAGTAATCCGTTGCAGCTTGTCGCACTGCCTTATTGCACATGTTTACAGCAGTTTAGGCCACCATACAAGAGCGGCGTATGTTACTACAGGTCTCACCATTGAAGTACATACAGATCCAAATTTTAGATAATTTAGATAATTTAAAACATTATCTAATCAATAGCAAAGATTGCCAAAAAAAAAAAGAACAAATTTCAGCTCAATCGGTTGGCTGGTTTTCACGTCCATAGCTTACATACAAATATAGGTGCAATCATTTTTTTTTTTATATTTATTGGCTCTATTACAGATTTATTGGCTCTATTTTTTAAGCATGCTTTACAAATACAAGTAAAATTTACAATTTTGTGTGTTCCAGTGTTTGTGTTAGTGTTTCAAAATGCAATTGTATGAATTTAAAGCGGGTTTAGTTTGTTACCGAAAATTTATATAGAATTAGAGCATGAACTATGTACAGCAAAAAGCATTATTCAGTGATTTTGTTTTTGCATATTATTGACTGAAATGCATTTTTTGTTCAAAGTCCTTTTCAATAATCTGTGATAGTCACGGGATTTATCTTCAATGATTGTTAATCTTGATATCGCCAAAATTTCATTTTGAATGATTATCCTGCAGCAATTGTTAGGAGCCAATAATATAAAAAAAAAATATCGATACATGTTTTCTGTGTTATTCTCGGGATGTTCTTTTTATATATAATTAATCTTGATATCGCCAAAATTTCATTTTGAATGATTGTCTTGCAAAAATCGGCGTAAGCTAAATCGATGACGCCAAATCCCTAAGCGAAATTCAGAGCGCTTCACATCGAAAAAAAAACAATATTTTATAATTTATACAGCGCTCAAAGTAGTTATATATTATTATATATATATTATATATATATTATTATATATATATATATATATATATATATATATATATATATATATATATATATATATATATATATATATATATATATATATATATATATATATATATATATATATATATATATATATATATATATATATATATACGAGGTATGTTCAAACAGTAAGGTGACTTTGTATTTTTATTTATTCATCAATATTTATGTTGTCCCCTTCAAAGTAATCCCCCTCAGATACAATACACTTGTGCCAACACTTTTTCCAATCCTCGACCAACTACGCCACGTTAATCGAAGAAAACAGTGAGCAAAAATTTTACATTTGATCGAACTTGGCGTGCTTTTTTCGGTCTTTCGGTCTCACCTGGGCTCTTCCATTGGGACGATTAGGCTTTGGTTTCGACGTCACAACCATATAACCATATTTCGTCATCAGTTATAACCCTTTTGAGCATATCTGGTTCGTTGTTGACGTCATTCAATAGCTCCTGAGCTCGATAGCAGAAAATCGCCGAGCACGTTAAACACTTCTAACCGTTATGCCTCTCACAAACAAACTAAACATGCTATATAGCTGAAACTGTAAACATATGTTCGTGACGAGTGTACCAACACAACAAAACAAAAAAACCGCGAAATTTGAAATGTCACCTTACTTATTGTACACACCTCGTATACTATATAAATAGTAATATACTTACATGCCGGCTAATTTTCAGCTGTACTAGCCAGAAAATTCTTCAGATTTTCCGTTTCCAAGTCAGTCTGTTCCTCCTGTGAGCTCAACAGCTCAATTGTCAAACGACAATCGTTTTTAAACTTAAAATGTGGAAAGAGAATATTATTATTTTGCATCTACTATAAATTTTTAATCCTTTGCACTTACGATTTGCACTTTATAGCAATTTTCATTACGCATAAGATATTGAGCTTCGCACTGATAGGACCATTCACTGGAAATGGTCTTCAAGCCGCGTCCTTCCTCTTGTTGAAACCGGTCATAACACTCTATAGCAATGCGGTCAGTCACGCAACTGTGCAAATGCCTTACAGCACTGGATACAACCTTGTCCAGTGTATATGTCAAATATGCGTATGTACCAAACATTTCTCTCATGTTATCTTCGAACACAGTTGCTTCCATAACGCCATTTAGTAATTGTTTCAACATTTCAATAAATTTTGCATAGTATTCTTTCACTGGTACATCTGGTCCAGCACGAGGCTTCAAGCGCCACGCGGCCGCTGTGCTTTCTCTAATTTTAGCATTGTTATCTTTGTCCTCTTGTATTAATATGCCTGCTCTTTCGTGGATGGTGCTCAAACGGTCGCAGAGCTTGGCATGTAACACGAAGAACATATACCAAGAGTCATTGACGTAGAAGAGTTTGTATGGATCGGCCTGAAATGCGCAATATAAATGTTTTAATATTTTCTAAACTTTAATAATAACAATTTAAGTTTAAACGTTTACCTCAGCCTCGACTTTTTCAGGTTCAGATGATGGTACGGAATCTAACTTCTGATAAAACATATGACTCTGCGCTGTTAATCTTAAAATAGCGGCCGCTGAAGTTGACGGTTGATCTATGGTTGGTAATGAATTGGAAACAAATCGGTTAATTAAATTGTTATAAATTATTTATTTTGTTGTTTCAATGTTTTATATAAGAATAAACGTTAACTTCGGTTGAACTGAAGCTCTAATTCTAATACCATTCACACGAAATTTCAAATCATCTTGTAAAACCTAAAAATGCGTGGCGGATTTGAGTAGGGGCTACCCCAAAAAGTGGGCGGGACACGCCCATTAATATATTTATGTGAAGCGTTAAAAAGCCACCACATGAAATTTCAAGCTGATATTGACTTAAATAAAGTAGTTTTTCGTACAAAAACTGAAAAGTGGACGTCCTTAAAAAGTGGGTGTGACATTTAAATATGATCAAGTTGTTGCGACGTCTCATGACCGTGTTTGAAACATTCTTTGTTCGGGTAGGCACTTCTGATTTCCGCCCGTCTGTCTGTTTTTCAAACTTATCAGTACAACAGTTAAAGTTCTGCGACATTCGATTTTTGTTTTTTCCAATACTACCAAAAATACAATTTTTATACGTTAATATAATAACACAGGTCAACATGGTTTAGTTGTTGGAAAACTAAGGGTCATTTCCGAAGAAATTTGCTGCGTAGAATCCGAATCCGGGGTCAGAATTGGTCCATCACGTCAGGATTTTGAGATATTTGAGGTTATGTACCCAAATGACGTCGAAGGGATATATTTCGTAACTTCGAAGAGCCATAACTTTGCGAAAAAAAAAATCGTAATTGATCTCTTTAACAACAACAAACACATATGTATTGAATTCAAAATCATATGTATTGAATTCTATGGATTGAAAAAAAGAAAGTTTTGGGTGTATATGTGAACTAGCAGTTATTTTCGGCCATGGTGGAAGTGACATATGGAAGCGGAAAATGTTGAGAATTTTGGGCCCAATGGTAAGGATCTATTATACCTGCAGGATATACAAAGCACCTAAACAACTATAGACAATCCTTTTGTTTTTTTAACTGAGTGACTGCAACTGCCTAGAATAAGGCAGACAGACATGACTATATTGACGCGCCTTGTGCCAGCTGTTCAAGCATAAACTGCGATACCCTTTCATACTCTTCTCATACAATACTCTTCTTATGTATAAAAATTTGACAAACTAAGTGAAACTTATGAGAAAAACTCACCGTCTTCTGCTGGATCATAATTCGGCTGTTGGCGTTCGACAAAAAACAAATCGGGTACAAACTGGTGCAGAATGTTTTCCTCAATTTTCACTTTGTCCAACTTGCGAATAGAAATTTGACGTCGCATTTGATGTATCAGCAGATCTGCTGCATCATTGAGGATATTGACATTATTGTACGGTAATATCATATGTGGGCCCATGACTGGTACCCCATTCTCATCTACCTCAGACTGACGAGCATCATAGAGTGTCCGGATTGCATTGCATAATTGTTTCGGATGTAACGATTTAATATCGGCCGGTTTGAAGTGTACTGCTTGATAATCCATTGCCTTCAGATGGCATTTCTCATTCTGTTCACGCCAGAATTTATTAAAACACTTTAATAAAAAGATTAAAAAAAATTTAATTGTAGCAAAATAATTAACCATGATCCAGTACCCATACTAAGTACTCGTACTTGTACTATTACAATTACAATTACACTAATTAATTTCAATATAAGCATTTTCGCTATAAAATCGGCATTTGTTTACAAACCCTTTTCTGCTTTAGCCATTCCTCTTCTTTGCTTCGCAAACTTTTCAACAATATTGGCACTGCAATTGATGGACACTTCTTAAGACAGTCAATGACTTCGATGGCACTATCTCCATAGATGCGTTTTATTGAACGTTGATGAATGGTCTCAGAAGTACTTCCAAGAGAATCATTCAGTTGAAAATTAATCAATTCATTCATCGACATGCGTGACATCTTTCTCTGTAAGGCTTCACAGAGAAGTATTGTAGAAGTAGCCAATTCAATTACCACATCCAATTCGAAGCGTTCTTCCTCCGTTCTGTAAATAAGAGTAAGAGTGTGTATTCTCAATAATTACGTATTGACACCATGCGGTTTTTGAGGCTTTTTATATTTTTTTACATTAAAATGCATTGAATAAGCTATCAGATACCATACAAAGTATATACACATATAGTACACTAGTTTACAGCGAAGGCCTAGAAACGTTCTCTTACATTTCTGTACCATGTACCCATAATCCATAGGGTACATACAAACCTGAACCCATCATTAAAGTTTTGTAAGAACAATTTTTTGATTTTTTTGTATGCTTTTTTCTGTTCTTAAATGAGCTATAAATGTCTCGTCTGTTTTTCTAAAGGAAAATGACTTAATTAGCATTGCTTAGAGTGGCACAGGAAAGACTCTGAATATTGCAGATATAGAACTAATAATGAGCGTCTTTTTATGGATTTATTGTCCAAAAATGGTTACAAATATATTATTCAAAGTATTGTTCATCGCTGGCCGCAACTTGTTCCCATCTTTCTGGCAATTTTCGGATACCATCTCGGAAGAACGACTCGTCAATCCACTCATCGACCCATTGTTTGCATTGTTCATATGAAGTGAACTTCTGCTGGGACAGGCCATGTGTCATCGATCGGAGGAAGTAGTAATCGGAAGGAGCGATGTCTGGAGAATACGGCGGGTGGGGTAGGACTTGCCATTTCAGCGTTTCCAAGTAGGTCTTGACCGGTTTTGCAACATGTGGCCGAGCGTTGTCATGCTGCAAAAGCACATTGTCGTGTATTTCTTCGTATTCCGGCCGTTTTTGCTTCAGCTAGCGGCACAAACGCATAAGTTGAGTCCGGATCGTTTCATTACATTTGAGCAGCTCGTAGTAGATCACGTCGCGCTGGTCCCACCAAATACAGAGCATAAGTTTCATGCCATGAATATTCGGCATTGCGAATGATCTTGATGCCTGTTCCGTCAAAACCCATGACTTTTTGCGTTTTGGGGTCGTCGTAATGGATCCACTATTTATTGATAGTCATAATGCGATGCAAAAAACCCTTTCTTTTTGGGCTTTCGAGGAGCTGTTCACAAACCAAAAGTCGCCTTTCGACGTCGCGCGGCTTCATCTCGTATGACACCCAGTTTCCTTGTTTTTGAATCAATCCCATGGCTTTTAGACGTTTACTGACTGTCGACTCCTCCACTCCCAATGATTCTGACAACTCCTGAAGCATTTGGCATTGGTCCACATAGAGCAATGATTCCAATTCTTCGTCTTCAAACTTTTTTGGTTGAACCGGCCGTTCCTTATCTTTGAGCTGAAAATCACCACTTTTAAAGCGACCAAACCACATCCGACACGATTGTTCAGATAGAGCATGCTCGCCGTAAACTTTCACTAAGATTCGATAATCCTCGGCCTCACTTTTCTGCATATTAAAGTAATAAAGAAGAACTCCCCCCGAAAATCGACATGTTCGAGGCAATATTTAGTATTGTTGTTTACGTTTCAAACAAATGACACAAGCTGCCAAAGACGCTCATTGACAATAGGTTTTAGCGCCAAGAAATTAGAAACTCGAATATTGGTTCATATACTTACTAGTGGCGGCCTCTTGTGTGAAACGCTCATTATTAATTCAAGGTCCCTATACTTGACTGCATTCCGGTATGGAGGTCTATTTTGGTTCAAAGCAGATCGAGTATGCATGTCTAGATGCCTCGTTCACTTTTAAGGGTACCTCTCAAACAAAGTCACCGCCCAATTTTGAGTTTTTGTATAAAAACGTATTTATTATAGCTGATATCAACTTGAAATTTGATATATTAATGGGTGTATCCCACACATTACTAGGTATAGCTCCCATAAAGACCCAACATTCACGTTCTTTATAGATGCAAAGCATCTTTGTACACTATACGTCCTACTATTTAAGCTCGATAGATTAACCACTCTAGTATACTCGTAAAACATTTAAAACTTATGTACGGTACCAATGTATACCTATATACGGGTATATACATATTCTATATATACGTATATAGAAATAAAAGCCAAAAAAAAAAACCAAAAATCATGCTCACCTATGCATTTGTTCTAGACACATTGGCTGACTTGACAACCCATATCTCGAACCAGTAGGAACCCATGGTGTGTACGCAACACATTCATCGTTGAGCACGTCGTCACATAGCGGTGTACGTGCGGAGCAGCTTTGCCTTTTAGCCGACTGCGGCAGCTTACAGTACGACGTACCAACGCGTTCGCAAGTTGTCAAATCATTTTCATCCGGGTTAACGTCACTCTGGACATCGACAACAGGTACACTCCTTCTCTCGGCGATAGCTCGGTTTGGCGCTGGATTTCGCTTACGACGGCGTTTGGTAGCCACTTCCTCATCAACTGGGTGTCTTCCCGCTGCTCTACGACGTTGAGAGGCGCCAGATGAGCTGGGTCCAGCGACATTCGATATTATGTCGGATGAGATTGGTTCTGTGTCACTGCTGGGGTCGGTGACATTCAAAATTACGCCAGATGAGCTAGGCTCTATGCCGCTGCTAACTAATATATCGTTGTTGCCTGCGGTTAATGTAGTAGAGGTGAGCTCCATAGAGGTTTCTTGCTCATTTGGTGTATAACCGCTGAAATTATTGTCACTCATATTTGCTTGATAGATTCCCTGCATTGAATAGAAAAAAATTATTTTGTGTTATAATCATTCATTCGAGAAGTATAAAAATAAAAAGTTTGTGCTTGATTGCTGAGAATTTTCAATACAGGCCTTTATATAAAAATATAAAACAGAGAAGCACCCATTTATATACATGTGAATCATTCGTTCATAAGAAGCCACCGTATTGAGTTTAAAGTTGATATTGGGTATAATAAATAATATTTTCATATAAAAAATAAGACATTTTCTGTCGGTTCCTCTTATATGTGATTAAATGCGTTGGTTAAAATGTGATTTTTGATTTTTTAATCAGTTGAAAGTTAAAAATAAACCTTAATATTGGTTTGGTTCGATATTAAATACAGTATTTGAAAGTTGGAAAATCATGTGGTGCTACAAAAAGTTGCGCTATTCTTAAAGTCCTGTATACTTTCCAACGCACCTTGTATAGCGAATCTGGAACCGTAACCGTAACCGCAGGTATTCCTGTCTACATATTGGGATCTTGCATTGATAATGAGCATTTCACACAAGTATATGAACTAATATTCGAGTTTCCAGTTTCCTGCCGCTAAAACCTATTGTCAATGAGCGTCTTTGGCAGCTTGTGTCATTTGTTTGAAACGTAAACAACAATACTAAATATTGCCTCGAACATGTCGATTTTCGGGGGAAGTTCTTCTTTATTACTTTAATATGCAGAAAAGTGAGACCGAGGATCATCGAATCTTAGTGAAAGTTTACGGCGAGCATGCTCTATCTGAACAATCGTGTCGGAGGTGGTTTGGTCGCTTTAAAAGTGGTGATTTTCAGCTCAAAGATAAGGAACGGCCGGTTCAACCAAAAAAGTTTGAAGACGAAAAATTGGAATCATTGCTCTGTGGACCAATGCCAAATGCTTCAGGAGTTGTCAGAATCATTGGGAGTGGAGGAGTCGACAGTCAGTAAACGTCTAAAAGCCATGGGATTGATTCAAAAACAAGGAAACTGGGTGTCATACGAGTTGAAGCCGCGCGACGTCGAAAGGCGACTTTTGGTTTGTGAACAGCTCCTCGAAAGCCCAAAAAGAAAGGGTTTTTTGCATCGCATTATGACTATCATTAAATAGTGGATCCATTGCGACGACCCCAAAACGCAAAAAGTCATGGGTTTTGACGGAACAGGCATCAAGATCCTTCGCAATGCCGAATATTCACGGCATGAAGCTTATGCTCTGTTCTTGGTGGGACCAGCGCGGCGTGATCTACTACGAGCTGCTCAAATCTAATGAAACGATCACGGGGGAACGCTATCGGACTCAACTTATGCGTTTGAGCCGCGAGCTGAAGCAAAAACGGCCGGAATACGAAGAAATACACGACAAAGTGATTTTGCAGCATGATAACGCTCGGCCAAATGTTGCAAAACCGGCCAAGACCTACTTGGAAACGCTGAAATGGCTGGTCCTACCCCATCTGCCGTATTCTCCAGACATTGCTCCTTCCGACTACTACTTGTTTCGGTCGATGACAGATGGCCTCTACCAGTTTTCAAATAGTTTTTTTTTTTAGAATTCCCCACCAAGAGTAGTAGAGCGCGTACTGGATCCACTTAATTACCTTAATTTTTACCTGTTAATTTTTCGAGCGACTGAAAAATCACAGTTGCTGTTGCTACTCGATATTGTAAATATCGGTGATTGAGTAGCAATTGCTTACTACTGCTACTGGCATTCACTGCGAAATGTAGCAAAAAACAGTAGCTGTGATTTTAATCACTACTTTTTAAAATGCTCAAAAATCACTGACTAGCTCATCTCTAATATGTATGTATGTGTCTGAAAATTTATGTACAATACACAATGCAATACAATAAAAAATATGTATCCATATATAGTACAATTCATCAACTGATTCGTTTTGCATTTGAAATGCAAATATGTAAGTACAAAGTACAAAAAAAAAAATAGAATAAAATAAAATAAAAGCGCAATCGCATCTCATGCGCTATGTCGCAAGCTGTCGCCTGTCAAAGTGTCCTTTAACCATACTACTCTACATTGTCCTTACAAATGCGCTAAACAAATATGTACGTGCAATTCACGCAATGAGGGTTGCACATTGGCACGTATTTTTTTTTTTTTTTTTGAAAATTTAAATTTTCATTTCCGCATTGACATAAATCTCTTGGGAGATTTTTGTATTGCGCTCAGAATGACAAGAAAATCGTAAAAATGCCAGTCTGCGACTGTTGAAACGCAAATCAAATAAACGCACCGGTCTGTGCCGGGACGAACCGGGGGAGCGAAGAAATGCAAGCATTCGATTGCAAGAAATGTAAATACGATTACGACTTTGGCTGGTGATAGCATTCATGCACCCCTTCTTTAGTCGGTTTTCATTTACTTGCTCGTTATCGCTCAAGAGCGGTGATCCTGTCAGCTCGCGTCCGTCTGTCTGTCTGTCTGTCTACTACTGTCGGCTTTTTCTACGCTATTCCGTTGTCATTTATACGTATCATTGAGTCTATGCGCATATTGAAAGGTAGCGCACAACACTCTTCTACACTAGCTACACATATACTATATGTAATTTATTTTATTTTAGCTTATTTGTTTTTTTGCATTTCGGAATTTTTCACTTGATTGAATTTAGCGAGAAATTGCACTCAATTTGTCAAATATATTTTTGTGCATCATAAATTTTGCACACGTCAGACAAATCGAAAGAGTTACTCTTGCAGCTGAGATTATTAAACAAGTTAAATTACCATTAAATGTTCGAGGAGAAGCGGGTGAAAACTAAACTGGGAGAGATAACTCAAATACTCTACACAAATCTACAAATACATGTAACAGAAATTGGTCTAAAGTAGCGGATAATACAGAGTGAAAGCAAATGTCTGGCCTATTGTAGAAAATAATCCAAAGTATGGAATTAAATTAAATGAAACCAAAACTGATAAGCAGTTCATACAGTGTAGGATAGCTGGATATGATTTTTGTAAAAAAAAAAAAAAAAATGGTGTACGGAGTTACACAATTTACGTAAATAGAATAATAGGAAAAACCAAACTTTAAAGAAAAACTAATGCGATCTACTAATGTAGAAAAAAAGGATATTTCTGCTTCAACATAAGGCCAATAAAGATGCCTAACCATAATATACATTCTATAAAAGATTGAATAAACATAAACTTAGTGAACGCGCGGACAATTTAGAGCTTCTAATAGACGATCACAATAATGACAAATCCAGCTCGGTTAGAAGTATTTTATGGTATGCATAAAATTGACCATGGATTTGCCTAGCTATAGTAGAGTTATTGATAGTATAGATTCAAAATGACTTGTAATTGACACTGCCTGAAACTCATCCACGCTGATTTTTGCTTCATCATATTGAGTCTACTTGAAGCACACATGGTATGTAATCCCTAATTTTCATGTTTTTAGTGTAATATATTTTAGGTGATAAAACAAACATCTTTCTATTATGTCTCAATGGATTTCCGACATCACCAACTCTCTGCATACTAGCTGAAGCGGGCCTTCCAACCGTGAAAGACAGGATTTTAGAATTGACTCTTAAACTTATCCCGACTAACTTTGCGGTAGATCAAACCAACTTCTGCACAAATTATTTGTTAACGCTGTAAATGGAAATCGAGTTTACAAAGTCCTGTCTGTAGCTCGCCGATGCGTAGTATTCTGTAAAACGAGTTGAATATTACACTGTCTGCTCAATCTATGAGTTCTCTCTGCTGTCCTCCATGGCTTCTGCAGAGAACAATATTTAATTTGGCGCTTCATCAATTCAAAAAAGGAATCTCGAGCAGTGTAATGTACCAAGAGAGGTTCCTAGAAGAACAGGCGAAATTGCAGAACCGAAAATGGCTGCTTACTGACGGGTCCAAGTGCAACGGTAACACCGCATTTGCGCTATTTGACTCCAACAACAACATAATATCTGGCGGGCTACTTTCCGAATATTGCTACGTATTTACGGCCGAAGCTTTTGGCATCCTAAAGGCTTGCTCATTTGCACACGCTAATATAGATAAATTTGTCACAGTCGATCGACTATCACAGCAGTGAATGAACTTAAATTGCCATAACAACATTAATTACTGGATACAAAACCTGTGCATCCAAAAACAGTAATATAATAACAATGTTTTGGGTACCCAGTCATCAAGGCATTAATGGAAAAACGCGGAGAATGCAGCACGTAACTCTCTTTCTTGCCCGCTAATCTCCTGTGACCACCTTGATGGCAAGAACTTGAGAAGGCATATCAATAAACATATTCTGCTAAAAACTTTCACCATGGATATCATCGATATAAACAGTTTTTAGGTTCTCAGCGAATACGCCAACAAAATAAGTGGACAATGTTTGTTCGACTAGGCATTGGTCACACACCCAGCTTACACACCAACACTTATTATCTGGCGACCCACCGCAGCTAAGTTCCTGTGGTGCAGCGGTCACAGTCGACCACATTTTGGACTCATGTCAAAATTTGGAAAGAATTAGAATAACTTTGTTTAACGTTAAACCAACTGTATTGTTAAAGGACCGCAATCAAGACAAAATTAATTTAATATGCAAGTCTCTTACCCGCTGTAACTTAATCAATAAAATTTAAATTTATTCTTGGTAACGTAGAGTCGTAGGCCTAGGTAGCTAGTACTCTTTCTTTGCTTTAGATATAATATTTTATAATGTATCTAAATGTGTAAATAATAAAATAAATAACTCTACTATATGACCCTACACAATACAAGAGTATCAAGCGTATTATCAATATAAGAAACTACTTAATAACCAGAATTTTATGTAGATGTACTGTAGGAGTTGAGTCCAATGCTAACTGTACACAATATTGTTCACGACTGAGCCCACCAAAGACCGAGAGGAAGTTCATGTAATAAATGAAACCAAATTGAGCTATTTATCATATAAAAAACTGATGCACGAAAAACAATACCTAGATTTAATCGATTTCTTCAAAATAATAAAGAAAATTTTTCAATAAAATGTGATAGAAGATTGATTTGGCTTTAATGCTGACCATTCTCCAATCCACTATCGATTCAAAAGGAAGCACCAACCTTTCTACAGCTCTTAACAGAATGGGAATACTTTGAGCAAATACTAAGTGAGGTTGTAATTATAAATAATGACATAAAGATGTATTTCAGTTTACTATTAACGTGAAATATGTTGCTTGAAACATAAACTAAAGTGCTTCAGCAATTAGTGCAACTACAAACACGCAAAAAGTTTTTTACAACTTATAAAAAGCTCTAATAATGTGGTAGCATACACGAGCACCGTCTGCAAAACCACGTTAAACCGTTTAAATACGCTTCACATGAAAAAACCAAAATAAAACAGCCGAGCGAGCGTTTTAGCCACATACTGAGGTCTCAAATATTTACTGATATATGTATGTATATCGCACACAAATCTATGGTTCAAAAGACTGGAGTGCTGTTTTCTGACGAATCCAAGTATAATTTAAAGGATTCAAATGGCATAAGTCGTGTATGCAGACCAAAAGGAGAAAGGTTGAATCCTAAAGGCACAGTAAAGCACGGAGGAGGCAACATAATGGTCTGGAGTTGCTTCTCTGGACAAGGGATTGGGCCAATTCATAAGATCGATGGAAATATGGATCGTTTCAAGTATCTCGACATAATAAAGGACGTGAATTTGCCATATGTTGAAAATACGCCAAAAATTATAGAAAGCCACTAACCAGCTCCCTCGCTACTCCAAATTCGTTTTATTGCTAAACCACATACATACATCTTTGCTTGTTATGAAGCATTTACGGACACATTATTTTGGAGGAAACGAGGCAAGGAATGGTATGCCTCCCTCTTTCCAAACGAAGAATTCTATTACATAGCAAAATTTATAATCCTTTTTAAAAAACCTAATCTAATTAAAACTAAATTATAAAATAATACTAAAAACGATTGAAAGTCAACCATGAAGTCAACCAACAACAAAAAATCTATAGAATTTTGTGCTACTTTCGATACTAGTAACTATCTCACGAACTCGTTGTATATATCTATTCCACTCAACTAATCCATATTCATGCGCTCTTAAAATAATATTCTCTAAAATTCTACGAAATGCAAAAAAATAAAAGAGTTTCAACAAGTCTTCCTGGCATTTATTTTGCAAGCATTAACCCTTCTGTGACACAGGTAGCATCATGTGCAATAAATCCGTTTCTTCTGTTTTTGCACTAAAAACCTAAAAATCTAAATAGTGTCTAAAAAACAAAGTGCACAAAAAAAAAATCCAAAATTCGTTGAATTCATAAATAAGAAGTCTCTAACGAAAAGAAGAAGACGAAAAAGTGTACTCGAAAGTAATAAACACATAAAAAAGTAAAGAGTTAAAAAGTCGCACAAGAAATTAAACCAACTAAAAAAAGTATATACCAAAATGTAAGCCATAAAATAATTGTCACGCTAGTTCCTGGTACTAGGGATACTGTAGCGTGCATATTGCGCTCCGAAGGACACACTGTTAACCCGTTGAGTGAAGGTATAAAAAAAAAGACTCAAAAATGAACAAAATATAAACCAAAGTAGAGAAAAAAGAAAAAGAAAAACAATTGCAAATTGTGTTTCTGGATCAGACGATGTGGGTGTGCGTGTAACTTGCTCGCACACAAACACAAAGCATCAGTTTTCTCATTGAAGGGGTTAAAAAACGCACAACCTAGGTCAGCGCGCTAATAAAACAATAAATCCATAAAAAAGCAAAAATGTGTTTCTTTGAAAGAGGCGACCAGCAGACTTAGGAAACAGGAACATTAAAAAATCGTTGCAAGGTCCATGCGCCGTGTGCGTGAATGGGTTAGGTTAGGGCTTGAAAATTGTTTTATTTTTTATTACAACGTACGACAACAAAAACCTTGTTTTGTTATTTCCATGAGTTGGTTGGTTTCTCTCCACTTTTTAACGCATTTTTTATGACCTTTTATGACGCGTGACAATGCACTAATTTCCGCTAAATGCACGAGTGCGAATGGGTTAATGTCGAGCAGAATGGGTTAAAATGAAGCCAAAGGATAGCGCAAAAGGATTGCATTTGAATTTAGAACGAAAGCGATATGAAATTAACAACATTTTTTTCAGCGATTTTCGTTTTTAAGATATTCTTTTTTAGCTTTCCAAGAAAATGTCCTTTGACAAACTGTTCGACTTGCATTATTATTATATTTTTTTTTTTTTTTGTTTTTTATAAATCTTTCAGTAGTTTTTATACGTATATGCGTATTTACTATTAACAGCAGGAAGAATTCATGCGAAATACTTAATCTTTGCGTGCCCGCGAAGTCAGCCTCATTTTGACTTTATTGTGGCATTTTAAGATATTCTTAGGAAGCATTTTAGAAATGTTGTAGCCTTTCTGAAGAGTTTTGCCATAAAAATTATAAATACACTACATATTAAGATGGTTTGACTTTTCGTAGTCTTTTTAGAGGCTTTAAATGAGTTTTCCGGTTTTTGTTTTTTGTTTTTCGCATTTTCCGTGAAAAATTAACATAAAAGCGCTATTAACCCTTTTGTGCCAGTCAGTGACTTTTGTGGGGAAATTTTGCTGCTTGAAAATTTGTACGAAAAAAGGTTTTTTTGAGTAAGAGACAGCGTTAGAAAATACATAAATGTTTATATCCGCGTACGAGACATGAGATACGAGATAGCAACAACTTGAAAGACAGCGTGGGTCCCATAGCACACATCATAAATGTCAAATAAGTCAAAAATTTGGTTGCGCCTACCGCCGTGAAATTTTGTATATTCAATTCAATTAAACTCATATTTTGTCTAAGCTAAATTTAGTATTTTTTTGTTTGTCTGAAACGGCTTGATTATGCATTTTTGGCTCAATCACAAAGCCGCGCTGCTCTGCACATCATCATCTTCATATCATATGCCCCATTTTGGTTATTGTAATTAATTTTCCCAGGCAAAAGTGACCATTCAACGGCTCAAATTTTTCTCAGACATTTGTATTAGTTCCGCTCGCTGTTCTATCCACTGTTTTTCTGCTCGTTTAAAGATGCAAAGATAACGCCGCCGCCTTTGTTGTGGAGTTGAGCAGTTGTACCTGCCACGGCAGGCACTTGTTCTACATCGTGTCTTGTATAACTGCAATGTGTGACTACATGTGTTTTCGCTCTTATCGTGATTCGATTCATCGATCCATCCATCGATTGTCTAGTCTATCTCAACAATGAAATAATCTCTATGCCAATAACTGCTTAATTAAGCCATACGATATTTTTTTTTTTATTACTATTATTGATTTGAACATTTTACTCGTCACAGCCACAGCTGTGCGAGTGTAGTATTTAAAGTGTTCTAGTTGTATGGAGTTGTATTTCTCATTGAAGAGTAGTAAGAAGCGGTGAGAGAAGGGGTTTCTTAAGTGAGAACATGTAAATTTATAAATAAATGTTTTCAATGAGTGTGTCCGCTAACTTTAACACAAAATTAGCAGACCAACATTTAAATCTAAGATAAAACATACATGCTGAAATGCAATTATCTAAATCTAATTGTAATCAGTTGTTTCACCAAAGAATTAATTGATGTGCAAAACACTCGACCCCTAATTAATTCAGATAATTTCAGTTTAGCATTAAGATGTAAGATTATAACAGACAGTTAAATTTTAACTAAACAAAAAATTTTGCGCAATCTGCATCGTTAAGTATGTGTTTGACAGTCATTGAACGCGTATATGAAGCCAGACAGACTTACAGCACATAAATGGCTGACGAAATTGACATAAAACGTAATCGTGTGACAACTTTGAAGCAGTGTTTGGCATTGGTTAATGCGCTTAATGGTTGTCAAACCCAAACTTAATGCTGCAGATCGCTTAAAATCTGTCAGCATTAGCATAATGATAGATGATAGTATGTATTTATGTATGTCATAAACAATCATGTTTAAAAACTAGAAGCGCCATCCTACGTCAGTTCAAGTCTTTTGAGGATTACTCTCGTATACGGGACAACTATTTAGGGTATTTAGACTTTGAGCAAGATAAATATATTCTTATTCTGACAAGATAAATATATTCCGGATTTCTATATGAAAAATTTCACACTCTTTTTTGACAACCCTCGCATGCAAACAGTCATTGATTATTTTATGAGCCAGCACAAATCGATTGAGTGCAGTCAGTCACTGGCGATGATGTTGGTGGTAATGAAGCCGCTTAATACAAAGCAGCCAAACCAAAGACAGAAAAGAAAAAAAAAACCCCAAAAATAAGAAACACTTTAGAGGTGGCACATAGAAAAAAAAACCAACTCACATTGCCACACAGTCTCAGTCTCAACTCATTCATTGGGTTACTTTTGCTGCTTAAGGCTTTTAATTGCTACAAAGCACTTGGAGACAGCTACTACGAAGGTTGCTGTTTAGGCCAAAACCGAAATGCCAAATGTTGGCCACAAGTACAAAGCCTCAAAATGCGTGCGCCAAAAAGGACCGGCCAGACTCTAACTACATACATTTTGCATACTGCTTGCCTGCCTGTCTGTCTGTCTACTTTTGAGGTGAAAAAGCAAACAAATGAAATGAATGAACGAAGTCTGATGAAGTAATGGCGGTCCAAAAGTGCAGATGGCAAGCAATCGTCAGGAGGTAGAAGACTGACGTAGTGGAATCCACAAGAGACGGAATGCAGCCAACCTCACTCACTCTTTGTGCCCCAGGCACGCACATGAGTCCGAAATGAAAACTCAATTGATACCCAGGAATTTAACTGATTTGCTGCACTTAACTGCACCGTTTCGTAGCACTACAAAACAGAGTAGCAAATGATTGGGGAGGCTGGCTGGCTGGCTGGAGATACTGGAGATACTGGATGCTGCGCTGCTGCCAATTGCAACATCAAAGACCGAAAAGCACTTTAGCCACATTAGGCTGGCCACATTTGCGTTACGGTGAGGAACTTCAAGTTTGTGTTTGCACAAGTTTGGACAACAGTCGAGAAGTGCCGGTTGACCACCGCCTACATGGCCTTCACTTCCGCTTGCCACGCCTTTATTGCATGTCTGCCTGTCTGTTTGTCTGTCTGTCTGTCTGTCTGTTCGTCTGTGTGCGTTCAGAGTTTGCTTAGGCACTTGTTGTTACATGTGCTGCCAACGCATATTAGCGCTAGTAACTCGTGCAACATTTTGGGGCATAGCATCCTTGCAGTTGCAGTTTTGCTGAGAACCGTAAAGGTTTTCTTTTCGCCATGAAGTACCAGTACACTGTAAAAAATGTATTAGTTTGTTGAAGTGTTATGTCAGCATATTCCAAGGATTGAAGTGGATTTTAAGCAGATATCTATAAGCATCTATAATCGTTATGGTTAACAGCTCTGCTGAGGTATGGCTTATAGCCTCAGTTTTGTGGAACTAACTATGCCATAACATCGAAGTTTTGGGCCATGCTCAAGAAGCCACTGGTTAGCCTCATGTGTCCAAGAAAGACTCTGGAGAAAATGTACACCATTATGTAGAGAAAAATCAAATAAATACTTTAAGAAATATCGTTGAGCAGTCATCTTAACGCGCTGCTCCTTCGCTTTGTTGACTTTAAAAGAGCATTCGCATACATGTCAAGTCAGTGTCATATGCACGTAAGACTTGGAAAACCTCTGGCCGCTTATGCAGAATGCTCCAAAATCATCATCAACAATGCCTCCGTCGAATACTGGGTAGATTCCGGTCACCAAATAGCGTATGCCAACGCTTGCCAACACCGACAAGATTTCAAAGGAAGTCTGTCACAGAAAATGGACTTGGTTGCAACAAACCGTACACAAAGAAATTGCTGATAACGTACGCATGAGTTTTCAATGAAAACTTCAAGGATTCCGCAAACGAAGTATGCCGAAAAATACATGGCATAGGATCATTGAAACTGTGTGCGGACAAATATGTAGGTAAATCGAGGCGAGAAGTCAAATGCAACGCACAAAATCGATGAGTTGCAGATGAGAAGATATGCTCACAGTCTGTAGTGCCTAGCGCCGCGTAGATAAAATCCGAACTTGTGATTTTATCTACGCGGCACTTGGGCCTTAACAAGCGATAAATCTGTTCAGTTTGTTTTGTATCGTACAAGTCCCAACTCACGAGACACCAACAGATCAATGTTGATTCACCGTAGTCGGCGCCTGGTGCGGTGCCATGTATATTTTTCTGTCAACAGACCCTACCCGAACTCTTTGAGAACTAATGCGGCAGCGCAGGTATCAGTGGCTGCGACGAATATCTCCCGGATATTTGGGATTTGCTTAGCAGACGATCTGAGGACGAAAGTGAAAACGATGAAGAAGAAGAACAGCTTGGAGATTTCATATAGCGACACCATTATTTGGTGCGCTGTGACATCTCTTCCGCTCTTGCTGCCCAAACACGTCAATGGAGAAATATTACAAATTTGTAGCCAGGTGTGTCTGTGTACGTCAAAGCACGTATCTTCGACATTAACGATGCATGCATGCTCTTCTTTACGCCGGCAATAGAAACAAATTATTATGGACAATACAAATTCTTACGGCAGTGCAGTGAATATGAATATCATAATGAACTGACCGCAGTATTGCTCCGCGCTTCCGTTGTGATATTGTTTTTGAGCGGAACGGCGAAGAGAAAAATATACTGATGGAAAAACTATAAGGACTGTTTGGCCGACCAATGTACAGAGCCATAATGTCCAAGCAAATGTTTTCGTACATTGTCCGCACTATTCGTATTGACGTATTAAACCGGACTGATAATTTTGCACCCATACGAGAGCTTTGGGAATGCTGGTTCGAATCGCTTACACATTTTTGTGTGACGATCATTGAGCAGCAGCTCGGCTTCCGCCCATACATGCAGTCGCAACCTGAGCGGTACGGCATACAATTATAGGTTTGTGTGTGTGACAAAGCGGCCGGAGAAGAACCAAGGCAAGCGCGTTTTCCTTGATTTGGTCGATGGATTGAAAGGACATAACGTCGCTGCCGAGACTATTATTTCACTTTGCACGCACCGGGTTAAAAACGCGGAAACGGCTAACGTTGGTTGGAACGGAAAGGAGAAAAAAAATACCTATGCCACCCAACAAAAAAAAAACCACAAAAAAAGGTATAGTAGGCCAAAAGATATTACGAAACGGAAATTTTTTTTTTTTTCGTTCTCGCATTCTAGCCGGCCATGCATGCCATACATGCAATCACAAACCAGAAGCCTGCGAAACACCTCCTCGCCATCAAACGAGCGCTTTGCGGCGAAAAGATCAAGGCGTACGGTACCAGAAAGGCAGAAAGGAAAAGAAAAATGCATTTTAGCCTTTTTTTTTTGTATTTTTCATATGTGCGGAATTGCGCACACCAAGGGCAAATTCGTTTCTAGATCTTAGCAAACGGCTACGGTTAAAATTGTATGTCGAAAAAATCGTATGAAATCGGGCACCGAATTTCCTATTGATTTTTCCATGACAGTTTTGGTCTGCCGTGAGACCATTACGTATGACAGAGCAATGAACGTGAAAACAACTTTTTATATACTGACAGACAGAAGGACACGACTAGGCGGATTTGTTATGTGTGCACATTTTTCTGCATAAGGATAACCAAAACAATATTTTCTTAAACTTACCGAATTTAATTCGAAGCAATTTCACGGAACTAGAGCCACAAATAATCTCTCGCAATGATTTTCACAACTGAAAAAGGAAAAAATTGAGAAAGAAAAAATTGTGAAAAAAAAAATTTTCAAAGAAAATTGTGAAAAAAAAATTGAGAAAAAAAAATTGCGAAAATATTTTCGCAGAATATATATTTTAGGAAAATTTATATAGTTACACACTTTCTTTTTTTTTGTTTTTAAATAGTTAAAGGACTATAGCTTTGTATGTATTGAACTTTTTAGCACTTTATAATCCCGATGTGTTCGGCGTAGGAATCTCAAAACACAAGTGAAAATTTTCAGCCTACAGAATTTGACGTAACCTCGTATATTCGTTTGAAATAAAAGCAAAGGTAAAGCGATTGAAAATTTTTAGAAAATTACAAAAATTTGAGGCACGTTTTAGTGCTAAACAGAATAGGCGCATGCATTGACGGCATCAGTCAAAATTTTGCAGTTTACTTTTCATTCGCAAATCACAAAATTTTGGAAAAACGAAACACACACGCCTTGGAAAACTTTCCAAATTTTGAAGCTTCATTTTACATATGTAGTATCTTGAAAATACTTGAACAGCGCCTTATTATATAATTTAAAAAATGCTCAAGTTTTACTGCACGAAGCAAGCATGTACTCATTTTGAATATGAATATATTTTAAGAAACACTGACAACTCTATAGTGTGCAGCTTGGCAACCCTAAGTGTTATTAGGTGTCACCAGCCTACTTTTCCATTGGAACGTTTTCATTTTTTTTTTAGTATAAAAGTACGCAGTATGTAAGCATGTTATAAGTAGCAAAATTTTCCATGTGCGGTTACGTGAGCAGCACGTAGTTGAGTTAGAAACACGTGCCTGCGCGGCTAAAACATTTTTTTTAATAAAATGTTGCTATTGTTCTCGCTTCATATTGAGAAAAATGTGCCAAACATTTTTCAAAGTAAAAATGAACTTGAATCAGCTAAAATGCATACTCGTACATATGTCATTTTCGTCATAAAGTTTGTTGTAAAAGAATTTTATAAGGTACTAGCTGGTACCCGGCGCGTTGCTGCCCTTCCCCTTTCCCTTCCCCCATTCACCATTCGTCTACCTCCTTTTCCTTTTTAAAAGTAACCCGGCACGTTGCTGCCCTTTCCCCTACCGCTTCTTCCCTTTCCCTACCACCTTTTCCCCTACCAACACGTCCCATACCACCGGCCGTTTTTTCTTCAGTTCGCGGCTCAAACGCATAAGTTGAGACCGACAGCGTTTCCCGTGATCGTTTCATTCGGTTTGAGCAGCTCGTAGTAGATCACGCCGCGCTGGCCCCACCAAATACAGAGCATGAGCTTCATGCCATGAATATTCTGCTTTGCGAAGGATGTTGATGACTGTCCGGGCAAAACCCATGACTTTTTGCGCTAGGGGTTGTCATTAATGGATCAACTTTTCATTGCCAGTCTCTATGCGATGCAAAAAAACCTTTCTTTTTCGGGTTCGAGGAGCTGTTCACAAGTGAAAAATCGCCTTTCGACGTCGCGCGGCTTCAACTCGTATGGCAGCCAGTTTTCTTGCTTTTGAATCAATCCCATGGCTTTTAGACAGTTGCTGACTGTCGACTCATCCACTCTTAATGATTCTGACAACTCATGAAGCGTTCGACATTGGTTCACATAGAGCAATTCGTCTTCAAACTTTTTGGGTTAATCCGGCCGTTCCTTATCTTTGAGCTCAAAATCACCACTTTTAAAGCGACCAAACCACCTCCGACACGATTGTTCAGATGTAGCATGCTCGCCGTAAACTTCCACTACTTTTCTTCATATTAAAGTAACGAAGAAGAACTCTGCGCAAAAACCCTTTATCGGGTACGAAATTTGTCATGTTCGAGGCAGTATTTAAAATTGTTGTTTACGTTTCAAACAAATGACACCAGCTGCCAAATACGCTCATTGACAATAGGTTTTAGCGGCAAGAAATTGGAAACTTAAATATTGGTTCATAGGTATACTAGTCGCGGCTTCTTGTGTGAAACGCTCATTATTAATTCAAGGTCCCAAGCCTCTAACAAAATTTGCAGCTCAATCTGTGCATGAGTATGACTATGTGTATGAATGCATTAACTACGTTAAGCAGCAGATACAATAATTTAACTATGCTATAGCCCACTGTTTTTGTCATTTTGCGACTTCATTGTCTCTCCCTTTCGCTTATCGGCGGCTTTATGTGTAATTAAGCCACGTTAATGCAATCGAGCTACTTTATTTAATAAAATCAATTGCATATCATAAATTTTATAATAACACGTTGTCAGCAGTACAGCAGCGTTCTACTACTTCAGCATAATGGAATGCCAGCAGCAGTGCTAGGCGGACATGTTGGCTGTAGCAATATTTATATATATGTACATACATATATGATGACAACAACAACAACAAAAATATGTAGCAACAGCAGTTGTTGCAACAGCCGCTCGACAACAGGAATGAGTAAGCACAACCTCATAGATATGTATCGTACAGATGAAGAGATTGGCGCTTACGGTTTGTTTTCGGTTCACTTTGGGTGCAACATATTAATTCCAGTTTCGCACTTTTGCCAGGACATGCCATAAATAGTTGTAGCGTTGCTGTTGCTGCTGCTGCAATGGTGTTATTGTTGTTGTTCTTGTATTTATTAATAATTATAATGTCTGCGCTTTTCGATGTCGACAGCAATGGCGGCAACAGCAACGACAGTATACCATATACATACGTGCATACACACATATATCCTTTTGCATAGCTACATGTGTCTATGTGTGTATATGTGTGTATATGTGTGTGTGTGTGATTATGTACGTCATAAATCCCAGCTCATTGCAATGTGGCCACGAATGTACACGCATAATTATACCAACAATGTGTGCAACATACGACGCCACCAACAACAACACACTTGCATCAACACTTCCCACCGTATCCCGTTCACTCCTGCTACATTTACTATACTATACTATATTGTACTTGTATACGAGAACTGCCGACAGTTTTTTCATGTTGCTGCTGAAGCTTTTAAATTTATTTATAAAAAAATACATTTTTTTTTATGCAAATATGCGCAAAACAATAAAAAACTTCTACATAAATGAAAGTCACGCACAAGAAATATTTCAAAAATTAATCGCTGGGAGAAATTTTACAATTTATATTTTAATATGCTAGTATATATGTAAGTAATTGAAACGTTCGCTGAAGTAGACGCCTCCTAACAATAATTTCAAACACAAAATCTCTCTGAGTACCCTTTTACTATATTGTAATTTGCAACATTTCCATAATCTTTAAAAAAGTAAATATGTTTTCAGGCGTTAAAATACTGATGTAACACATCGCTGCTCATGTTAGCGAATTCTCAATATTGGTTTGTCAATGTTTGAAGAAAGCGTTGTCGTACACGCTGTATAGTTTCTGGATTTCTATAAAGAAACACAAGGTTTTGTAAGAAAAACCTTTAGGATTTTTTTAAATTAATTCTGGACGGGATGGACAGTTGAAGAGGTGGTTCGTTTTGTGCGGCGATTGAACATACTCGCGACAGCAATCATTTCGGATGCATTCCCCGTAACACTTTAGCATGTTGCTGTAACCGGATCTAAATTGTGCTAATTTAGTTCTGGTGTTACGAGAGAGACACATTTTTCATTTTCATCAGTAGATGACGGCCTGCAACCAAGCCTGAGAGAGTTTATTGACTGTTGATCCGCATATTTATGAAATTGAGCTCTATCGGATATATATATATATATATATATATATATATATATATATATATATATATATATATATATATATATATATATATATATATATATATATATATATATATATATATATATATATATATATATATATATATATATATATATATATATATATATATATATAAACGCACTCCTTTATATGAACTTGATTTGCGAATCGTATCGTTTTGTAACGTCTGATGCTGGGTATGACTGCTACTATACGCACCTAATAAGAACTGCTTCGATGTCTATTCATTATGTTGGTTAACGTTGAATCATAGCTGCTTCATGCCGAAATTCTCCATGAGTAATTTGTAAACAAACAGTCTTCAGAGCACTGTTCTGACCTCTTTGGAGGCATTACCATTGAATCTTACTGTGGTAAGATGTCCAGACAGTAGTAGTAGCATAATTTAGGATAGATCGTACCATATCTTAGCATAGGTGATAATAATTTCCTCTTTGTCCTTACTACAAGAACACAGAGCAAGCGACATAAGCACTTTGTTTCTTGACTTTAGCCGAGCAGGAACTCTAAGCAGGAGGGTAATGAACTGTCGGCATAATCAAGCCCGCAACAGTGACATCTAATTCCATTCTAACCTCATTTGTTCAGGAGGTGAAGATGAAAGCCGACGCCTTGTGTGTTTAGAGCTTGAGGTTGCGAGCATTGAAAACGTTTTAACAAATTCTCTAAATAGATATAACAATTTTCGCCAAATTTCATTGATGTCCACGCCCGAGTACAATCATCCGTATAGGTCAATAATTTTACACAGGGAGCAGGTAGAAACATCTTTGCCAAATACAGGTCGAAAAGGTGACGGGAGAGAACTCCACACTGTGGAATACCCATGTTTAGCTTTCGATGCCACGACCTCACCGCCTGAAACTCAACGTATGTCATCCTACCATTAAGATAGTCTAATAGCAAAGTTTAATGACAAGTCGTGAAACAAGAAGTCTAGAGTCACCTTCACTGTACGTTTGCATGGCTTCTGCTTGTTGAGTCCATCAGTGATAAAAAAAGTTTATTTCGCTCAATGCTGAAGTCGTAATGCGATCTTTTTTGAAACAATGCTGGTGATCCGCTAATAGGTAATGTTCTGACATCGTCGGTAGCAAAAATGACTCCAAAACTTTCGCAATAGGTGAAATGGGTCTATAAGAGCAACCAAGTTGAGTTTCATTAACAAGTTTCAAAAGCGCTACAATGCTAGCTACCTTTCATATGTCTACGACAATTAGTTGTGTAAATAGAGGAGTTTAACACGAACGTAATATATTCTATTGCTATATCTACAAGGTGCTTCAGCATTAACTTGGCCTGGATGACTTGGATACGCTAAAGAGCGATAAAAATACAACCATTAATTTAAATAGTTCACACACTTATATCTAGAGAGAGAGAGAGAGACAGAGAGAGCACAGGCTCTATTAACTAAATATTATTATTTTGCTCGACAAAACTAGTGGATCTAACCATGTCCGTACGCCTGTCTACCTGTACCTATGCGAAAAACTACCTCAGTTTTCAAGATATCAAACAAATAATAATAAAAACTTCCACTTTAGTGCCCCCGTCCGTTTCCCAAATTAAAATGCTATATAACATCCAAAATTTGTAAGATATCATCACCATTCAACACCATCATTTTAATGAATTCATTTACGAATTCCGTTACTCACCTTAAAAAAATATTATTTGTCGAAACAGTTCCCATAAATTATATGTTATATTCTTGATCAGCACATGTAGGACAAGTCCTCATCACAGCACTTAGCTTACGGAAATCCTTATAATTACAGTAAACATATTTTTAATGTTCGCACGCGCGCATGTTTCACATTTTCATGCGCATGAATATGTTCTTATCATGAATTTGGTCTCCAGTGTCATGTTTCCTGTGATAGAACAATATTTTAATACATATATTCATAAACGAATGGACTCACATTTTAAACAAAGAAAGATATTATTTAGATAGATTTGTTGGATCCAATTAAATAGACACTTAAATTGTACAAAATCATTATTAGCTCTCTTATTTCACACGTCTACAGAGAAATCTGGTACGTTGCCACGTTCGACTGGGTTTACTTTCCGGACGAACTGTGGAGAGACATAAAACTGTTGTATCAGCACACAAGCTGTTACAAAAACCAGAGAGGAACCAAACCTACTGATCCAGTAACATTTGTAAAACGACAGATTGACTGAAAGACTGTCTGGTTTTGCTTCAGGAACATTATAACGAAGACGCTTATTACAAATATTCCTCTTAAAACTCCAGCAGCTATTGAAAATGTGTTTGAAAATCGAAACCATACCATTCAGCAAACAGCTGAAGTTTATGGCAGCTCACAAAAAAACCCGAACCACAAGATACAACTCAAGAAAACTGTGAAGACTTTAAAACCGACCTCGAAGGAACTAAAACACTCAGACTTTACCAGCTACTTGACTGTACTACACAAGCGACAGCATATTTGTTAATGAGGGCCACGGAATAGCTTGGTCTACTGATACGTGTTGTAATCTCTCAAATGTTTTTAAACACTCCTGTACCAAAAACGTTCATGGCGATAATTGTCGAAATGCAATAATACCTCGAACGAAATTGACCCGGACTGGTGGATTTAAACCGAACCGGTAAACTTAATCGGTTCGGTTCTGTTCTTCTTCTTAAAATGGCTGTCACTGTCATTGACATGCATGCATGCCAACGGCTTTATGGATTTTGACATATGCATCATTATATATGTAGGTATCATTATAGAGTTAAAAACGAGCTTTTACTTCATTATATCATGACTCTTTTAAAGAATGAAAGCTTCGGCAATTCCAAAAAAGTGTATACTTTGTTTTTTGCGTCAATTTAAGGCTTCGTTTACAATACTTATTAAAGAAAATAAATTGAATTTCAACTTGTTCTACTTAATTGTATTTAATGCAACAATGCAGTATGAATCAAACACTGCATTACACGCGGAAAGGAAAGGAAAGCAAACGATGACTAGTACAAATATCTTACTATCTGTCTGCCTTCGATTGGGGTTGATTATTGTGGATTTAGAAAATTCATATGTCCTTGCCACGTGTAGGTATTCATTATTTGCTTTTATGCTTAGACGGCGTCAACTTCGCGCCTTGGTTCCATTGTATTGCGTCCTTAGAGTGTCATCAACGTGTTCGCAGCGCATTTTGGCCGCTTTGCTTGTGCGTTTTTATATTTGCACGTGTGTTGTATACCACTCTATCGCTCTGCATACATACATATACGTATATCAGTTGGTGCCTGCTAATTCCTTGTATGCGCGCAAATATTGAAACGCACACACTTTGCACACTTGTCGCCGGTCGCACGAACCCTCAACACACAATCCCACCAACCATTCAATTCAACTCGATTCGATTCAAATGCGACTCAATTTCGACCTACAACTTATCTAACCAACCGACCGACTCTACAATTGTTTCAAATCAAAGCACTATAAATAAACACAAATACGAGGAGTATGTACCATCATCGTTCTGTACAAAATCTAAACTTTCCTTCTACCCTCACTTGACGACTAAGGAGTCGTCATCGTCGTCGTCCTTAAAGCGCGCGCTCTGAGCACATTTGTTCGGTACGGTTCGATTCTTGTTTTGATTCCATTTACTCTGTTGACATTGAAAATCTTTTAATTATTTTGTACGCTTAGCAGCCGCGTTTTGGTTGCCATCTTAGCGCTTTACTCCAAACGCCTACTGACAGACAGACAGACAGACAGACAGACAGACAGACAGACATCCAGCAGCAGTCTCATCTCTCATCTAAGAATTTAACTATTTGTGTACACCGCCGTGTTTGCCCGCTGAATTGATTTGCTTTGGTTAGGAGGTTTGGTCGCAGCATCATCAGGTCGTGCTGTTATTGTTGTTGTTTGGCATTTTAGCTTTGTGGGAGTTTTATCAGGTGTCGCCCAAAAAATCTTCTATCCCCTTTGCTAGCTATTTCGAGGCGTTAATCCATTTTTGGTATCTTCTAATTTCATTTAAGCGAGTTCTAATACTTTGTGTAAATAAATTTATTGGCTGGCTACGAGAGTTGCTTTTGAAAGTTGTATACTGTAGAAATAAATAATTTATATGCTAAGCTTTTAAAACTCTCTAAATATCTTTTGGTAAACGATTAAATGAAATAAGCATTCAGCGCGTTTGGTTTGAAGTTTTTGAAGGATCTTGTCATGGATGGAAATTGGTATTCGTGAGAATTGGCAGCAAAATTTGCGGGCTGAGTGCTCAAACTGAATTATCAGTCTTTGCATTTTCGGAGATGGATTTACATAGGTTAACGAAACTAGGAAAGAGCCGGTGCCACGATATAAGAGAAAAACAAAAAGACGCGATGAACGATGACATTTGATACATTTGTAAAGGGCATCAGAAAAAAAAAGGATTCGCTGGTTAAATAGACTGTGCCACACCAACATATAATACTAAAACAAGAGGGGCATATCAACACACACCGGTTATGCTAGTAAATGTATAAAAAGAACGAAAAATATTAACTTGGTTGGAACCGCAGCATAATTAGGCTTCATACGAAATTGAACGCCAGTATACATTCTGTTACAAAAGTAGCCGTAATTTCTCAATAAAACGAAAACGCCTCAATTTTTCTCCATCGAATGAAATATACTCCAACGCTTCTTCCAATCACCTTCAATTTCTTTTAACGATGCAAACGCTTTCTGCGCAGTGGTAACTTGCGTCATGGGAACTGAAAAAAAAAAAAAAAAAAAAAAAAACAAATGGAATCATGTCGGATGAATATGGAGCTTGTGGAACGACAGTAAAGTGATTTTTGGTCAAATTAATGTTAGATATTTAATGAATTGATTGTACCAGCACTCCTATCTTCACCACAGATATGTTAACCCCGTGGCTATAATCTATAGCGGTTCAATAAGGATTGCTGCTCTAAATTTTGTGAGATTCAAATTCGCATTTTATAGCTTTATTGATAAAGGCATTGTCTGTACCAAAATCTCTATCTGTAACATAGGCTTGTATGGATCTGATGCGAGATAATATTACATATTTTATGGTCTTAATAAGCAAAACATCTTATCAAGTAAGCAGTCCAAAGCTTCTAAAACAAAATGAAGCTTTTGTACCGGAAGTTAGCTAAACTCGGAAACTATCCGACCAATTTTGATGAAAGTAAAATGAATAAATCTTAGAAAATAATGAAAGCAGAAGGCTGTGCTTTCCACTACTAGACTTGTAAAATTGTGTTCTTCTCAAACAGAGTAGCTTTGCAGTATTAAGCAAATGTCTTATTTTCATTTTTAAATGGAAAGTAAACTGATATAATAATTTCAGTATCGTTTCGGTTTTCGTTGTAGAATTAAGAGAAAAACATAAAAATTTCTAACCATAGTGAACAAATAGGTAAGTCACGTACGTCACATACATTTTATGCAGATGCAGAAAACATTGCATTCTCAGATCTTTGCAGGATGCACAAAATTACCGCCTTCGGACTGATCCGCCAGCAAGCGGTAATGGGCGTAAAGCTGTGTAAGTCAATTTGCGAACTTCCTTGTGCCTTTTTTTTTAACCTTTAAATCTATATTCTCGTACACGCATATTTTTATATATTCAGTTAAGCAATTCTCCATTCAGAACGTTAGCACTCGCTCTGCTGCATATGCAGTTTCAGATGGAAAAGCTAAGACAAACACTAATGCGTCATCCAAGTCGACTGGAAAGAATAAAAACGAGATGTACACGAAGAAGCGCTTCGAGATGAATGATGATGGTCGAGACGTTCACAGATTGGGTGGAACAGGTGCGCGGCGGACATTTGACAGACCGAATGTGATCATTGAACTTAAACCTATGGGCCGTCACGACTTCGAGTTAAACTCAGCATGGTCCAAATATCAAGAGCAACTAGTTGGTTCACAGCCAACCGTAGAACGCTACGACAACGCCGTTTTGGACGAATCTTCGCTGAAAGCAATTCAGACTGCACGTCCAATCGTAAAGCGCCAATTTGAAACCAAAGACGAATCACTGAAGCAGCGAAAAATGTGATGGCAAGTCGTGTAAGAAACAAACCATGAAGAAGTACAAATGAACAACTGTGAATCGAAAGAGAGAAAGAGAGAGACGGAGAGTGTGTGAGTGAGAGAAAAAAAGCAACGACATATTTCAACAAAAAACGCAAAACCTACTTAAAAGTTGTTTGAATAAAACGAAGTGACATGAAAGAAACTTAAGAGTTATCCAGAATATATTGTTTAACCCAAATTATATTTATTTTAAAGTTCATTACAAAATTTTAACAGCTGTCAAAAATTTAATTACAAATATTTGAAAGTGTTCTTTTTTTTTGGTTCTAATAAAAATTGTATTTCGGATTGTATAAAAATCATCGGAATTATTGAATTATAACTTGCGTTGCATTCGAAAAGATAAACAAGGTATTTAGAGTCTTGCATATTTTCGTTTGGCCAAACCAATCAAAGCAAGCATTGTGCGCATGTTTCAAATGACGAAATGCTTGCGCAGAGATCAAGTTGCAATGAGCACAAATGAGAATAAACGCTTGAGTATACGCTTTCGCATGTCTCTCCCTCCTCTTGTTTACTTTTCATATTTCAAAAATATGTATGTAGAATTTGATGGTTTGTGCTCTAATATGTAAGTATAAGCAGATATAAAACAATGAAATTGATTTTTTGCTTATAGACGTCAAACGAAGCGGCTGCTAAAGTGAGAAAGAGATGGACGAGACAAGCAATGTTGATTAGTAAGTGCATCTTGTCTTTCATACGGTTTTTTTTATTTATTGTAACGAACCAAGTGCACCACAACTTATATATAATTTACTTGTTATTTAGTATTTGGAAATTCTATAGTAATAGAAAGTTGGGTTTTGACATCCAGTAGGAATTGGAGCAATCGACAGTTTAAAAATTCAATGTGGAAATAGGGCCGGAACTGGCTCCATGCTACCAGTGACGAATATTCACAGACCTTTTCAAGAGAATCTCGCAGAATTCACTAGGACCACCAGAGAATCAACGAGTAGACAGTGGGGCTGTCATGACTCAAAGGCATTCTGGCCTGGATATAAACCAAAGTGGAGCTCCTAGACTTTAACAACAACAGAATGTGAACAGAAGTCTGTGGACAGGGCACTGTATCATTGGACAAATTGTCCAACGGTGATGAAGAGGAGATGGAAAATACACAACACCTGCTATGTAACTACCCTACAGTACTTAGAAAACGCAACCGATTTATACACAAATCATTCAGACATGGAAAGTCTGTCGTTGGAGGATTTGGCACGTTTCATTGACTATACGGGTAGGTTTCAAAACCAAATGAGTTACCTTTCGCCAAAATAAAAATCAAAACAGCAGGTGAACCTTAACCTGTGTGAACTCAACCCATCCCACTTTGATGACTACCCGCGGGGAACAACGTTCGAGAGGACGACCGAGTATGCGTTAGTAAGTCCAAGTTTGGTAAGAACTCCGCAAACTTGGTATTTACAGCGTGAACAAGACTATAGCGGCTGGTGCGCCTTCCTACGTGCGGTCATGACCGATAAATAATTGTATAGCTACATAAGTAAGTCAGATTTGAGTTCAAACTCTATTTGTTTTTTTTTTTTTTTTTTGTATGTTTAGTACTACTTACAATAGACAAGAGTATCAAAATATCCAGATTTGTAAATGTAACATCCTTCAGATGCAGTCAAGGTAGGTCCTTAAAGTGATCAGGTTGTTTAGTGTCATTGAGAAGTAGCCAATCCATCGCAATAGTTGTTGTTCAGTTGATCTGCTTAATCTTTCGTCATTGTATCTCATGAAGTTGAAGCGGTTAAAAGATTTCACAGATAGAAGCCGTGCGTAGCGTAGAAGCATTTGTTTACTCGACAATCAATATCGTCTCGGCTCTTTTGTCCTTTATGAAGATTATGTCTAATGAAAAGAAGTATAAATTTTAAAGCATTTTAAAAATGAGTTACAACTGTTTTAAAGGTATCTAAAAACTACTTAAAAAACGCATTTCAAACTCTTCAAAAATTTACAAATCGTTTTCAAGTGGCTTCAATTCATGCAAATTTGCACAGATGTGCCGACATGTCCACCATACTGCCCCTTCTATCTGTTGATCTACTATAAACTTAGCTACTTGGGTAACGCACTCGAGCATGTAATTCAATCAAACAAATCAAATGCACACGCATCGCTCTTAACGCCTTGATAGACTGAACCATTGAATGAACGGAAGGGCGGCGGACGGAAAATTAAGTTAGTAAAACTAGCAAATAATTTACACAGGTTTTTTTTTTTTTTTTTGTTTTTTAAATGCCGAAAAAAAAAACGGCAAGGAAGGACACAGGCATGATGATGTTCATTCTTTTAGGGTTGTACGGCGGCATTTTAAAGCAGATCATTGTTAACCAAATGTGGCCAACATTTTTGGGGCATTCACACACACACAAACACACATGTATAGACATGCACAAGTGGACATTCATTTCAAAAATGATTTCGCACAACACGTCTTCTAACTTTGGTCGTCCTTTATTTTCATTTTACTCGTGCGCCATGTTTCCTAAATATTTTCCATTGTGCCATCTTGTGACAGGAAGTGTCGCAAATTTGTTACAATTTTGCTTCGGACAACAACTACGATGAAAACTTCAGTGTTTCAACGTTAGTAAATTTTTCAAAATAAGCTAACCAAGAAACAAGAGGTGCAGAGAGAGCGAATGTGGGGTGAAGGCGAAAAAAGAAAAAGGAATACATATACTGAACTCAAAAGTCTTTGTGTAACTTCCGGCTATGGTAAATTTCAGCATTACGTGCGTGTCCTTCTATATGTCCGTATGTCCGTCCGTCCGTGTGTGGCTCCACAAATTGGGGTAAATTTGCTCACAATTTACTCTTGTTAATCTAATTTTTGTTTAGAGCTTCATTCAGCATGGTGAAAGGGTCTCGTCTCAGTGTATCCTTGTTGAACACTTGTCCCCTCTTTCTGACACATGATGCCCTTTTGTTAAAATATTAAGTCGTCTGTTGAACTCTACCCTCGAATTAACTGTGTGTATGAAGGTGTTTTATGCGTATTTTTCTTTTTGCGTGCGGAAGCTAAGAGGAAGCTTTATCCTTGTTTGGCTAACCAGCTGTGTATGACCAAAAATTAAGTGAATGTGTAGTTTTTAGTAGTTAAAGGCTTTGCAAAATAGATGAGTAGTCGTTGCCTCAAAATGGCTGCTACTGTTGAATGTTACGATAAATGGTACGCCATATGATGATGAGGTGTGTTCTGTTTGTGTGCGGTTTGAAGTTGGATTTTTGTTTTCGTTCATGTTTTTGGTGCATAGTGAAACAAATAGTTAAAGAGGCTAAACTCTATGCCGTCGACACACTAGCGATTTCATTCAACACCGATAGTTGTTTACTACCTCTTAGCCTAACTACATTTTATGCAAGCACTGCGAAGTTGCTGTGCCTATCGTTAGCTACTCGTTAACGAAAAGGAGTTAGCCATTCGGTAAAACTGAGTAGTTAGCTATTCGCTAACTAGGTTTTTATTTAGAATGTTCAACAGCATCTTTGCTATTTACGCTAACAGCCGACGCAGAAAAGAAACGTTCGCTAGCGCAACACTTTTTCGAATAATTTTCGTATCAATATACAGTATTTCGCAATCACTTCTTACAAGGTGTTGTGACTTACGATCAGTAGTTAGCTCAATCGTTAGGTTTTGTTGTTGATGTTACTATTTAAATTGGCGTGGCGCTAACAAACCATTTCGATTGCTAAGAACTAACGAACATAAGCTAGCTAAAGCGTTAAGAGTAAGGACCAGTAGTTAGTGAAACGTTAGTGCATTGGGATCTCAAGCTATGGGACGATATTTCATTCATGTTTTAGCTATGGCAATGAAAAAAATGCAGGATTTTGGAAATCGTACAGCATCTGACTCAAATGAAGGTTCATATGAAGTTGGATCAAATACAGGCATGGCGGAGAATTCTTCGGATTCTATTCTTGATGACCTCGAGTAGCAATCCTAACACATTTTCATTTAATTAAAAAAACAACAACAAAAAAAGAAATGTTTTGGAAACGTTCGAAGAAAGAAATAAATATGAGTAATGTTAAATGAAGACTCGTTGTTCGAACCATAGATTTGTAGTATGTGGGGCTATATTTTGTAGTGGTCTGATCTGCACATATGTACAACATTTTATTGGGATTAATGTAATATATACGAAATTTGGCGTTTCTAGCTTAATTAACAACAAACATTTCAGACAAAACTTAAAAAATGGGTAAAGGTTTATATGGAGGCTATCTAGATGGTGCAGATATCCAGCCGGGTGACATCACCGCAATACAGGAAATGCCCCGGATAGGGCAGAGCTGCTCTTCAAAAGCAGCCTGTGACATCTATTATACGAGGCATATCCAGAAAGTAAATGTACTGAGGCTATCACGGCCGGAGGAATTTTATTTTCGTCATGTTGGCAACACGGCAGTGTAGCCCGACTTCTCTCCTTTGCAACGAAACCGGTTCGAGGTCAGTACGTTGAGAACTGTCGACGCGACAACACGTTTCGTGAACAATGTCAATCCAGTCCAGTCCCGACAACTGCGAAGGGTGCGCGTCGTCAACCGTTATCTCGTTTGGAAGGGAAAACCTCCGTTTGAGATTTATAATGAGGTGAAAACTGCTTATGGTGATAAAGCTATGAATCGTACGAGTGTGTACAAGTGGTGTCGTGAGTTTAAAAACGGTCGCACGTCTGTGCATGATGATCAGAGGAGCGGAAGATCTTCAATTGTGACTGACGAAATTGTGGAAAAAGTCCAAAATGCGCTCCGTGACGATCGCAGATTGACTGTGGATGAACTTTCTGCGATGTTTCCGCAAATCTTCAGATCCCTACTACACACAAACCCTCGTATATCGGAAAATGTCCGCGAGGTGGGTCCCAAATGGTTGGCGGGAAACTACTGCGAGGAAGGCATCAACAAATTTATACCCCCTGCATAGAGAGGAATGGTGATTATGTCGAAAAATAGTTTACATTATATACTAAAGTATCACGTAATTGATTTGTTTAAATAAAAAATTTTAAAACCTAAAAAAATTCAGTACACTTTGAACCACGAGGTCTTGTCACCAGTTTCATACCTGTGGACGAGCGCCTGGCCGCGATACGTGTCAAGGCTAAGTACTTTAACATTAGCCTGATTTGTGCACACGCACCGACGGAAGTCGCAGACGATGCGGCCAAAGATGAATTTTACTAGCGTCTCGAACAACTCTACGAGCGCCGCCCCCGCTGCCGATTTCAACGCCAAAATTGGGAAGGCAGGGCAATTTGGCCCAGAGAATAGAGTTCAATGTAGAACCAAATTAAAGCTAATCAAACGACCCCATTCCACAATCGTATTATAAAAAACATGCCATAAGTATGTTCCTTTTGAACTTCATTAAAACTTCATAAAACATTTCATAAAGTTTTACAGCCAAATAGCACGCTTCATCAACTATCTACAAGTTTATTTAAAAAAAAAAACACACACACACACACACACACAAATAATATTTCTAAGGACGTTTTTTTCAATAGACCTCCAAAAGAAGAAAAAAGAAAACCGTAAATCATAAAAATTACCATCGTTACATTGAGTAATTTGAGTTCAAACATTTTGCGCTATTTTAACGCTTGAGTAATGTTTCCCAGAAAACAGAAAAATTAAAACAAAACAAAATAAAAAAACGTTCATTACTTAATTACAAACCGATCAAATGGTTTGCAGCAATGCATCAAAGTCCGGCATGTGTATTCCAATGTCCTACTACTCCCAAACATTTCCCATTTCAATGCTGTGCCTTCTGCTGCTGCTGCTGCCAACGAAGCGATTCAATGCTTTGCATGCTGCTATACAATTCGAAAATTTAAAGTTTGACATTCAAAATTGTTTACAAGTATACAAAATGAATGGACAACTTCCTGTATCCCATTGGAGTTGTTCCGTTCGCAACTCTCTCATCATCACATGGCAAACGAACGGACCAGAGTGCGCATGCTCATTGAACTTGCCACGCTGTGGCGGCTTCGGCAACGGCTTCAACTTTGGCTATTGCAACGACAGCAGCAATTAGGCCTCATTAAAACTGTTCCGTCGCAACGTTAAAAAAAAAAAAAAAAAAAAAAACATTTACAAGGCGTAGGGTTTTCAATGGAATATTGCAACGGATCACCACTTCAATGTTCTTCAATGGTTCAAACGACGTTCGTTGTCGGTTTCTGGCCACAGCGACATGTGGAAAATGGGCAATAAAAAACCGAACAAGCTAAAGAGTAGAGGGTTGGGGAAGCAAAACGAAATGAAACGAAAAAAAGACAATAGAATTGTCTTTTGGCCAACAGCAATGACCGCTGTTTAGTTGTTGTTGTTGTTCTTGTTGTTGTTGTTGTGGTTGTTGTTGGTAGTGGTGATGTTGGTGTTGGTCATGGTGAACCGTAACAACAGCAACTGTCATTGCGCGTGAGAAGCCCTATGGTCTTAGTTCATTTCATGCTCATCGGCGCTTCGTCAGTTGTTTATAATCGATGTATCGTGGATCCGTCGCCGTCGTCGTCGTCATCGTCTCTCTCCTTCCGTCCTTTTGATCCATTGAAACAAGTGTAATGCTTCGAGAGCGTTATGTGCGTGCGTGCGAGTGTGTGTCTGCGCCTGCGTGGGTTAAGGGTTCGTATACTTTGATGGCTTTGAAAGAGGTTAATTAAGACTAAACGTTTTATTTTATTGTTTTTCATTTTTTTTTTTTTTTTATATATATACCATTAACATAAAGTGTGAAATGGTATTATCAGTTTGTTACGCATTAAGGGATGCATGGTAGAGCGCATAAGGAATCTACTACATATAGAAGATGTGATCTAAAAATAACCAAACATTTAGTTTAAATCATAGAATACATAGTGCCATCTTTTAAATGTTGGCATTGTTCGAAAGCTACATTTTTCTTCTTTCGAAAGCAGCTAAGTTCATGCGAATCGTTTTACAGGTTACAAAATGACACACGTTTTAATTACAGCAGTTTTTGTAGTTATGTCGTAAAAACAAAAAAAAAATCGGTAAAAAATTTGATGAGACTTACGAATTGTTAAAAAAAAAAGTTTATGATGATGATTATATGAGTCGTACTCAAGTTTACACATTATTTACACGATTTATAAACGGATCATGATGATTTAAATGATGATCCACGACCTGGACGACCCGAAGCCTCTAATCGTGCTGACTTAGTGGAAAAAGTAAGTAAAATAATCGCTATCAATGCAATCTACAAAATATTAACTGAAGATTTGGGTAAAAAAAGGGTGTGTGCACGTTTTGTTCCACATCAGTTTGCACAGATATCATTTCAACAGCTGAAAACGATCCAGGTTTTCTTGATTCGATCATGGCTGATGATGAACATGGCATTTTAAATATGATCCTGAAACTAAACAACAATCTGCAGAATGGAAGTCATAAGACGAGCCAAAACCTAAAAAATTGAGTTTTCAGAAGTCAAGAATCAAGACAATGTTGATAGCTTTCTATGATTCCAAGAGTATTCTTCGCAAGGGATTTGTTCCAGAAGGTTAAACTGTCCATGGATAATATTATTTACAAGTTTTACATCGTTTGTGGTCGAGAGTTCTACCGAGTGTTAGGCCCGAATATTCCAAATAAAAGCAAGCAGTTATTTTTATTACATGATAATGCACCACCTCACAAGACCAAAAAAGTCAATGAATTTTTTATGAAAAAAAAGATTTGTCTCATGCGCCTGACCGTGCGATTATTTTCTCTTCCCAAAAATGAAAACTGCAATGAAAGCAGCTTTTTGGGATGACATTCCAGCCATACAAGCAGACGTGACACAGAGGCCAAAGAACATCCCAAAAAGCCAGTTTAAAACGTCTATGGAGTAATTGGTTTAGCGTTCCAAAAGTTGTATTGAGTTAAATGGATCGTATTTTGAATAAATATTAGCTTTGAAACATAAAACCATGCTTGTTTTATTTTATAACTAAAAAGTTCGGTTATTTTTAGATTACACCGTGTATTCTTGTAACATTTCTTTGCGGCAAACTGCACAAATGAGTTTGAAATTATTAAAAGCTAATTCGAAGAATATAGTACGAGATAAATTCAGGATTTGAGAATGTCCGAATAGGAAATCTTTGCCAAAATTTTGAAGTAATCTAACTCGCACAGTTTACAGCTGCGTCGGGAAATGCATATGGATGCTCACAATGGCAAATAGAATTGAGTAAAGACGATTGAGTTTCATTAACTCTTGTGTGCCGAGTTTGTCAATGATATTTGTTCAATGTCGCAGCAAGTATTGTTAAACATAAACAACGATATTATGATGCTTGATTCGCAAGCTCGGTCATATCAACCACCAACCAATCATCAAATCAAAGTACTTGAAAGAATAGATTACATCCCTCTAAAATTCAATGAAAACATTCGCACAGAATCGTATACAAAGAAAAACCGAATGAAAATCTAAACGAACTTAAATCTTTCAAACAGTATCTAGACTTAAAAGTCCTTATTGATTTCATAATTAATTCAGTTAGAATGGGGCAAATCCAAACGCCGATTTTTAATAGTAAAGCGGTTGAATAAGAATATATTGAAACCAAAAATAAGTAAATACACGGTACAATATCTAAAAGCAAACAAAAAATATAAAACAACTTGTTAAACAGCAATATGATTATACTATAGAGATACACAGTTCAGCAATTCTAAAGACTGTTGGAAATTAGTAGAGTCATAGTCATAGAAATGGATGCAAGTCATCTAAACGCATACTTCCAAGGCCTTGGCAAACGATGCATTTACATATTAACTTCTGTGCGCCACCAACTTTAAATGTTCTAAAATGAACAAATTCGGCAACATGTTTCTCATATGAAAATACTGTAGGCTTGTTTAGCTCAAAACCGATTTCAAATAGAAATGATCAACAAATAGAACTATATAAAATATTTAAAAAAGAATTTCAACATGCTATACATAGTAGTAGTATGGTGAAATTATACTAGTTATACACCACCACATGTGGTGAACTTTGTATATACGTTAAACGGTTGCTAACTCTCGTAAATACATGCGCATTTTGCAATAGCACGCGTGTGCTGCTGTGCATTTAAATTTATTTTAAACTTGGTAAAACTTGCCACCGAATGGGCTAGGAGACAATGCGTCACATCAACCACTGTGCTACTTTTAACTTTTCGAAAATTTCATTTATCGAACGAACGGAAACCGATTTGAGGACATTTCTTGTAGCCTTTGTACCAATATGTAGGACATTCCAGCAGACTGACTACAGTGACTCCATTCATTTTCAGTGAACCAAATGTCATGAAATTTTAACTGTAGCTCTTAAGAGTCATATACTATAGTAGTTGGCGCCATCAGAAAATGCCCTATTATTACTTGATATTCTAATTTCAATTTTAAAACGTTAGTAACTTTCTTTAAGTTAGTGATTTCTTTTTTCATTTCTGCCAATCGACTAGATAACGGTATATTTTTATTTTTCGTTGTATAAATTTACTTAAACCAGCAGCCAGAGTAATCAAAGCTCGATAGAAATGCGCTATATATCGTTAGTTACGCCTTAAAAATTCGATTTATTCGTTTCGATTGAATGTAAATTGACTCGAGTTACAGCTAATGAAAGTTTAAATTTCATGCAACTCTTTAAATGAAGATTATACAATTTATACAGTTACATTTTAGCACACTTTAATAACTCATTTCGATTGAGTTTGTCTTTCACACTGGGCGCTGGGGTTTAAGAAAATGCATATATCGACAACACAAATGTACCGTTATCCAGATGAATGGCACAAATGAAAATATTATATATATTTTCGTGTTCAGCGCACCCAAATTACACTAAAAAAGTGTAAGCTAAGTTTAGTTTCAGGTATGTATTATAAATCTAGTGTATTCATACACACACATAGTATTCATTTCGACTTCACTTACCATTCATTTGCACATATTATATTACAATGGTACTATTACTTAGATATTTACTTTCACAGCATGTTTATTTCAATTTCATCGCGCTGCAAATAAGAGCTAAATTAAAGTTTATTACTAGATTACATTTCTTTTCAAGTACATACAAATTATCGTGTAGTGTATATCGAGACATCATCATCATCATCATCAGAAGAAACTTTTGAAAGTTGTCGTAGTGTGTTTTCTAAAGAGCTTCAGTAGAAATTTGAGTTATGTAAATAAATAGTTTTGTCCATGAGTATGCATACAATTCCACTAGAATTGTTAAGATTTTAGTTAGATGATCTTATATAGTTTGATTTAAAATTTCAATATTTACCATTTTTTTTTTTTTTTTTTTTTCGGAAGACAGCTCCAACTCCAAAGTTCCGTAGGGTCGACCACACTGGAATCGTTTTGATGTAGATTTACAAATAAAAAATTTTCGCCATTCTGCACGCCATTCTGTAGCAACGATTTTTGTTCATTTAAAAATTAAACTGGCACTAAAACTGTAATGAACACTTTATTTAACTAAAAATATAATAATTAAAATATATATTAATTTAGTTGAGTTTGTTGTGCAAGCATGTACGTTAATACCCTTCACCAACTAACTAACTCATATATAGAAAGATCTACTCTTGTAGATGTGTGTAGCAATTTATAATACAAAATTTTTTTATATTTCTTATAGTCATAAGCCGATTGAAATGCAATTATTTCTGTTCGAAATGTTACATTGTATGTGTGCGACAAATGAACGTTTAATTTGCATCATCATGCGTTCATCTAGTTTTTACAGTGCATACAAGCTAGCAAAAATTTGTGTGTCAGACAAAAATTAAAAGAAGTTACATACTCGTTCACAAACAATTAATTGTCTGTCTCTGGAGCAAATCATAATTTAGGCTAGTTAGTAAACAAAACGACTGACTGAGGTTTCGTGGCTGTATACGAAACAGTAGTATTGTCTATTTAGTTGCCTGTTTTGCATTTAATTTCTGTTTAATTCTGATAAATCTCAATTTAACAATTAGCAAATACGAAAAAGTGGCAATTGTTGTTATTGGCATTAGTGAGTGAGGTGAGTTGTGTGACTCTTGACATAATATGTCTATTAATTCAATATACCTATGAATCCTCTACGGAGGATCTTCAATTACTTGAAGTTTAGTGAAATTTCTAAACAGCAAGCATTTTTCGGCAATATTTATGACCACACCACACCACACCACTTCACTATCATCAACTACTTATAAATTGAAATAAATATTACATTGTATTTAACGAACAATATTTAATAGTAGTTATATGTATTTTATATTAAAAATTACAACAACAAAAAAAGTAAATAAATCATTCTTCATTTGAAAAAATTATACTATAACTTTACAAACTATATTTAGTATAAATGAAAAAACAAAACAAAATGAGATTCCATTGTTACAAAAATTGAGCAAAAAAATCTTAAAGTAATAGATTCGTCACTTAAAACTAGATATTGTCACTTAAAACTAAATATCATCACTTAAATTATTTGTAATTAACTCACGTTAAAAAAAAAACTTTTAAGTGAGCAGTCTGAGCAGTTTGTAGTCGTGTTTAAAAATTAAATAAAAAAAATAAAAAAAAAATGGTTTTCAAATTATTCGTTAACATATAAATTACATTGAAGCTTGACTACTCTTTAAATGTGACTACTCTTCAAATGTGTGGACAGTAATCCTATTCAAAGTAGTAAAATTGTACATTTTTGTTAGCTAGATATTCTGTGCAAATAAATCGCATAAAAACGGCAAACAGGATGTGTTGCAGTAAACTAAGAGATACATATGTATGTATATATTAGTCGTCCTTTTGTGTAAATTTTATTTATGGCATTTGGTCGTTTGTTCTTGCAAACAAATTTGAAAAGCAAATGCAGCTACCAAATTGAGTGCGTAGCTGAAAAATCCGACCAAAAAGCTAAAATAAAAGGTGCTTGTGTACACTACGAGCTGCCCTGTTGACCTATTTTAAGCGAATACTTTGCCCGTCTTACCTTAGCTAAAGGCATTGTCACAAAATTATTATTATTATTTATAACTAAAATGTATAAAAAATATAAAAAAGAGAAAAAAATTTAAAAAAAAAGAATAAAAAATAAAAAAAAAACAAATTAAAAAAAAAAACAAAATAAAAAAAAAAAACAAATTAAAAAAAAAACAAATTAAAAAAAAAACAAATAAAAAAAAAACAAATAAAAAAAAAACAAATTAATAATAAACTTAAACAAATTAAATTAAAATAAAACAAAAAAAAACAATACCAAGAATGCTACATTCATGGAGCACGACTAAGTAATACCTTACGAACGCAGACTGAAAAAAAAAACTAAAAGTTCGTTTCTAGTTTTTAAATTTTGAGCAATCTGCATCATTAATTTTGTTTGACAAACATTAAAAGCAGACATAAAAGGCAGACGAACGGACGGACGGACGGAATGCAGTTGGGTGCTGAGAAGCAATCATGTAACAACTTTTTACAAGATTTTGGCATACATTTTATGACACTGGGTTTCTCCGGTCATATCGGCGCTTCTGCAAGCTTCCTGAGATTTCCCTCCCTTTGACTGTTTTTAATAACTGAACTTGATAACTGTCAAACTTAATGTTGCAGATTGCAAAAAATTTGACAAACGTCTATTAATAGATGTTACAAACTTGTTGGAAAACTATTAACCATCTTTTTAGATTTTGTGAAAGAAGCACTCTTCAGCATGTCACCGTAGTAATAATGTCATCTTAGCTTAACAATTGTATGGCACTTTGTGCACAAAGCCTTACAGAAATTAGTTATAATACAAAGAAACCACAGAGTCCGTAGTTTCATTCACAAAAAAGTGTCGCATAACTGGTTTCTGTAAGTTATACTTTGGACGAATTATTTTCGAGACATCTGTTGTACTTAGTATCGGTGGTGGAGCAGGAATTGAAAACGACGGAGGTGGAAACGGAAACGGCTCCAATGTTGGCGGTGCACGAACTGAAAACCGTGGCGATGGGTGTGGCTGTGGATGTGGATGGGAAAATGCCGGCGGTGGTAATGTTTGTCCTGGTAATTTTGTCGCATGCGCCTGCACATACGTGTTGTCATCGACTTCTTGCTTAACAATGCTGGCCATTCCATTAACCCTGTTCACCATCATTTCGTTTTCGATTTTACTGTAAAACATATTTTAATAATTAATTTAAATTATTTTCGATAAAGTATACATATTGTAGGGTGGTCTAGATAATAGCATCAGTAAACTTAGTTATTTAAATAAGCTGACCAATCATCATCACTACATAAAGGATGGTGCCCATATAATTATACCGTACATTTGTGAATTTTCATTTGTTTTCATCGTGTTATAGGTCGGGTGAATTATCTTCGAGACATCTGTTGCATTCAGCATCGCTGGTGGCCCACTAAATGAACATTTTGGAATTGAGTAATTTGAAGGAGGATATTGGAAAGGTGGCGGTGGATATCGGAAAGGTGGCGGTGGATATCGGAAAGGTGGCGGTGGATATCGGAAAGGTGGCGGTGGATATCGGAATTGTGGTGATGGTAATGATGGTTGTGCTATGTTGTACGGTTTGTTAGCCGTTAGCAGACCGGCTTTGTCATCCCTCTCCTCAACATTAACCATGTTCAACATTTTTGTTTCAGTTGCACTGTAATAATATATAGTATTTTGAAATTTTGGGTAATTAATTCAAATTATTTTCTTGATATATCCTTACATTTTCGGTGCATCTATATTCGATGGTGTATGATATTGAACATTTGTGTTTGATGTAAGTTTTTGTAGATCGTTTTCGCACAATTTAACATCATCAGCATTGCTATAGTGCTTAGCAGTGCTATTATTGTCGATTTTACTGTAATATTTAGAAATTTTACTTAATATACATATATAATATGTAAGTACATTGAAAAAGTTAGAGGTATATAGTACAGATATTGACCTTATCTGTATGATTTCAAATTTAAAAAAAAAAATACTTCCATTTTATTTGAGATTTTGCTTGTTCTTAACGTTGTACATAGTAAGTAGTCCGAAATTGCTCTTTATGTTTTCAGAAGGTACGAATTGAAGCCCATAACTTCAACATTGAAGGGGATATAGGTTCAGTTACTTGATGTGATGCAATTTCGACATCGCTAATTATTTATTAATGCTGAGTGCTGTCAAATTTATTGTTGTTGTTCCTTGTTTCCTATTGCTGATAGATAAGTTGTAACTTCGAAAATGTCTACACTTCGGTAAAATTGAACCAAAATATTTGAAGTGTAACTTTTTCATTCGTATAAGTTTGAAATAAATATCATAAGAACCAGCAAATAGTATTTAATAGGTTTATTTTACATATTAATTATAAAATGTTCACCAGAGTCTTTCATTTGTTTAGTGAAGGACGATTATTGACAAGAGATGAATTTAAGATTCGAGAAGTAATTTTTCAGATTTTATATATAATTTGTAAATATTCTTGAAAAGCATAAAGAATCGAGCCGTATGAAAATCTGGATGGAGATTTAATGGGCTCTATAAAGGATAGAGCCTATTATTATTTTTTTTTTGTCGTGTTCTTTACCGCCAAATAGCAGTGACTTTCGAAAAAGTTTGACTTCTTATTTAAGACACTGCAAGAAATCCTAAACCTAGTTTACGTATAGTATCAGAACAATATAAAGGTAATAGCGTGTGAAGATGAACGACTTTACAAGACAGCATCGCTAGCTGATATATATCCAGTTGCTAGTTTAATCGCGGTTGCTTGGTAGAACATTCCAAGTATATAGATAGCATGCTCGAATTTGGTTATCAAACATGCCCCGTCACTTTGAAAAGATAATGCACATGCTACGAGTCTGCAATGAGCATATATCTACTAAGAACTGAAAAGTGGTAAAGATAGAGGAGACACGAAGGAACCAGTTCGGCAGATAATTCTTCTCCTGAACAAACATTTTTATTTTATGTACACATAGTGTCATCGAACTGCATCTTCAAAACAATGAAGATATAATAAAGACAGGTCAAATCTAAACACTGCCGGCAAGCCAGCCGATCAGGTGGTACAACTGCAGTTCGACAGACCACAGCCGAAGGAAGACGACAATGTTATTTGCGGATATTTAGAAACATGCAGACGCTCTCAAAGTAATTCCACAAAAGTTGAAAATACTGAACTTCTTCAGATCAAACAATCCAACAAAGCAAAGCCACATCAGCTGCTCTACTGCTTGCTACAGCTGGAGACGCTGGTGTCGACAATATACTGGTAGAGGTGTAATGAATACATGGAGGCAAGTTAGTTAAAGGCTGAGTTAAATTAAGATAAAAACCGTCATCTTGATACTTTCTTGCTTCACTATTTTAGTGATGCTCACAACATTATGGCTCCAAAATGTAAGCAATAAAGACATCTCATTTATTTTCCTCCCTTTTTTAATAAGTTGGCTACAGTGGAAGGACAGCCATTACATGTCAATTAATGTTTCTATAAATATTTTCAACTTTTTTCCGTAATAGTGACTCACCTGTTATTTGTGAGCATTCCACGTGTAGATGGACCTGTTGATGGTATAATCTGTAATAAATTGCCTCGCTGTACTGCAACCAGTTGATTTGTTTGGTCCTTTGAGACGGCACAAAACTTGTTTGTAGTACTTGGTGTAAAGTTTCGTGCACGGAATTTAAAATTGTTCTTTAATTTCATGTTTTGGTAATATCCATACTGATTCTTTCCAGAGTTATATCTTCTACCATTTCTACCATTCAGTTGAAAAGCGGATTTACAATTGCCAGAATAGCGAGATCTATTGTCATGCCATTTATTTTTTGATTGGGATGGTCTCCAAATTTTCCGTCGTTGTATTGTCGTAATATTTTTAATCTGTGAATGCGATGATTGATAAGAGGATGATTTGTGTGCCAATGCAAGTGGTGGTGTTGGTGGTGGTGTTGGTGGTGGAGTTGGAGTTGGTGGTGGAGTTGGTGGTGGTGGTGGTGGTGGCGGTGGTGGTGGCGGTGGTGGTGGCGGCGACGGTGGTGGTGGTGGTGGTGGTGGTGGTGGTGGTGGTGGTGGTGGTGGTGGTGGTGGTGGTGGTGGTGGTGGCGGCGACGGTGGTGGTGGTGGTGGTGGTGGTGTCGGTGGTGGTGTCGGTGGTGGTGTCGGTGGTGGTGTCGGTGGTGGTGTCGGTGGTGGTGTCGGTGGTGGTGTCGGTGGTGGTGGTGTTGGTGTCGGTGTTGCTGGTTTTGTTGCATGCATAGATATTGTTGCTGGTCGTGTCTCTATATACGATGTATTAGCATACGAACTCACACCTGAAGGAACAGGTATTTCTGCTAATGGTGTAATAGAAAGAGGTGTTGTTGCTGGTGGTGTTCCAGAAAGAATTGTTTCTGATGGTGTTCCAGAAAGAGATATTGTTGCTGATGGTGTTCCAGAAAGAGATATTATTGCTGGTCGTGTCTCTAGCCATGTATTAGAATACGAAGGAATACCTGAAGGAACAGGTATTGCTGCTAATGGTGTAACAGAAAGAGGTGTTGTTGCTGGTGGTGTTCCAGGAAGAAGAATTGTTTCTGATGGTGTTCCAGAAAGACATATTGTTTCTGGTCGAGTCTCTAGCCATGTATTAGAATACGAAGGAATCACACCTGAAGGAACAGGTATTGCTGCTAATGGTGTTCCAGAAAGAGATATTGTTGCTGGTCGTGTACCTAGCCATGTATTAGAATACGATGTATTAGCATACGAACTCACTCCATTGCAATTTGCTGCTCCTTCCATTGGTGTTGTTATTGATGATGCTTTGATTGGCTTTCGCCATGGTGGGATCTGCTTTGGCGGTCCCATTAACTGTTCACATGGTGTTGCTGCCAATGAAGATTCCGCTGGTAGTGCTCGAGTTGTTGTTTCCGTTGATCGCGATTCAGTATTCATGTTGACGTTAGAAACAGTTTGCGATATTTGTAGTTGAGATGAAGGCATAACGTATTTTTCAGCGTTCAGTTTTGTATCAGAATTCTCAAGTTGTCCATTGCAAAGGCTCTTCTTCATCTTGCATATGATTACTTCCGTTCCACTTTCCGAATTCATTTGCATCCATGTACTGCCGCCTCAAATTCTATTAAACTTATTTTAAACTCAGACGTATTAAACTAGGTTTTAAAATCTAACAAATGCGAAACCTTCGTGAACTTTTCGTGTAGTTGAGCTAATAAAATGTAATATCCTTGACGTTCCAGATACTTTCGTTCTAAGTCGGCGTCTCAATCTGTATAAATTAGGATTTAATATTCATATTATTAGTTTCATCACTTCAATAGTTCCAAAAAAAAATCGTTTAAAACATTGCATTAAAATTATCTTGGAATAAATACCAGTTCTATTAAACAAAAATATACATACCTACGAATAGACTATAGAGTGGCACCCGCGTTCACTTAAGCATAAGCAAAAACTTGAAATACGCGCTAATATATAAAAAAAAAAAAACAAAAACGTTATCACGTCATGATATCGAAATATTTCTTCATCGAATTTGATGAAATCGATGGTGACGACATTCATTTTCAACAAAGGCTTTATTGGGCCAAAAGTTCATCCACTGAGATCATATGATTTAACAGCACTGGATCTTTGGAATACTTTGGATTACCTCGAAGCCAACATCGGTTTTAACACCAGTCAAAATGTGCCAGATCATCATTGAAAATTGGATCGGATCAATAGGGTCAGTCAGGGTAGTGCAAGAAAAGCCTTGTTGTTTTGATTTTTAAAAATTCGAATGTTCTAAATAGTAAACACAACATGTATTTATATACCTTCTCATCAAAAAAAAAGTACTCGGAATATCTCAATAAAACTAAAACGGTTGAATTATTAACAAGTGATCTCCGTTATATGCAATACACATATTCCAAAGCTTTTTCCAATCTTCAGCCATGTAAGGTGAATACGGAGCGTGCGGAACGACTTTTGGAGGATGGGGTCGTTTGCAGAAGTGAAAAGTTATTTGGCCCTTCTTTTGGGTACGGGTAAACTATGATACTTTTGCAAACGGCCCAAGCAGCTCACTAAGGTCCGTTAGGACACGTATCCTCTGAGTAAGTCAACTTCCGTGGTGAGTAAATTGTGTGTAGGCAACAAAATTGTGAGGAAGACACAATGACGATTGATTTTGGTTAAATACTCTCTGCATGAAAATTATTCCGCAACTCGTCTCATGTCGAAAACATCGTCGGTGGCTATATTCATGAAGCTTATATGACGATTTTCAAGCAAAATTCGCGAAGCGAAGTTCGTTTAAATGATAAATTCCGGGTACATTTCGATCAGAAGATACCAATTAAAATGTTACTTAGTTATCCGTTTTAGTTGGAAAATAGTTTTTCACCTATTTATTATACTCTTTATTATAAAGGATTTAATTCGGTGAAATAAGGTTTTTAATAAACAAAATCAAACGGTTGTGACACAGAAATCTCTTTCCTTTTAAGATTTCCAAATTTCATTCGTAAAACTAAATTTTATGAGTGAAATTTAGAGATTTTTAAAGGCAGAAGAGATTTCCGTGTCACCTCGAATATGGAGTTTTGTGAACACTTCGTTTCCTGGTTTTGATTAGTTCAGGATTTGGGAAGGTGTCACAGAAACTGTTTTATCTCAGAAATGTCCAATTTAATTCAAAAACCAAAAAAAAAAAAATAGTTTTATGAATGAAATTTAGTGTTTTAGAGACGAAAACATTTTCTGTGATACCTCCGATTATGAGCATTTCGTACTTTAACAATAATTTATTGGATCCACTTTGTCACTTTCAAAAGGATTTTGATTTTACTTCGTAGTACAAATTTTCAACGAAATCAAATCACTAAATACTTCTAAAACAGACAAAACGAACCTTTAACATGAAATCGATTCAAATCAATTTATTCAGATCGAAATCTAGAAAGAAAAAACGGGTGAAGCGGGCAGGGTGGCACCGTAAGGGGTTTTTCGAGAAGGGGTGGATAAGACAGAAAAATAAGGGTATGAGAATTCGAGTTAGAGTAATGGGGCATGGGAAGGTGTGACAGGGAGAAGGTTAGGCGGGGGGAAGGAGGAGTCAAGTAGATAACAAAGAAATTTCCGTTTTAAAATGTTGGCCGGAGCAGTACAAAAATTTTCTAACAATGTGCAAACGCTCAAATTGTGAACGAAAAAAAAAAATAATTAAAAGAATCGTTGTACTGTGAACAACAAACATTGTAGCTAGATGTATAACAAAAGACTGAGCTATGTGTCATGCGTAACGCTATAGTACATACGCCAAATGCATATTAAACTTACAATTTTTTATGATAAAATAATTTCAATCTTTGTTTCTCTCTGTTGCGTTTTGTAAGCTTGTTGCATGGCAACAAAATCAATTAAGCAACAAAAAAAACAAAAAAACGCCGAATATGTTCCAAAGAAAAAAAAAAGAAAGAAGAAGCGGAGATGCATATGTATATATGTATGTATACATATGTAAATATATATATACACATGCATACATACGCATCTGTCACTTCGATTACTACATTTTGTTTTTTTGTGGCAACATCTTTTTGACTTTTCTTTGTGTTATGCTTTCTTTTATATTTCTTCTAACGTTGCCGTTGCCCAACGCTTTTAATAAAGAATACAAAAAAAAGTTGACGGCGTACTGTATGCATTAACTGTCTCTTTCTTTCTCACACGTTCGCTCAATCATGCATTTTGACGCTTGCATTGTTGTTGGTTTTTTTTTTTTTTGGCTCACCTATTATTTTGCTTTCGCTTGCGTTTCGTTGCGATTACTTTTAATCAAATTTATTGTAATTTAATGTGTAGGATGTATTTGCAGAGTTAGTAAATTTTGTTTACGTATTATAAATAGGATGAAAAACAACAACAATGCGAACTCTTCTCTTCTCGTTTTTTTTTTTTTTTTTTTTTTGTGTACAGTGGTACTTATTACAAAATGTAATTATGCGCGTCTAGGCGTTGTAATTAGCGAAATTCACTAAGAGACGCTGTTTTTTTTATTATTATTATTATTATTATTACAGGAAAAAAAAACAGTTTCTTTGCTGTGTGCCGTACTTTTACTTTTCTTCCAAAAAAAAAAAATTATAACGGAAAAATATTTCTAGAAGCGCGTCACTAACACACACTTGCACGCATGCTCATTTCACAATGTCACATACACACACGCACTCACAATGCGCATGCACGCATACCACCGTTAATAATGCAAGAAATGACAAAAAAAAAAATAGAAAATAGGCAAAAAAAAAGGAAAAAATTCAATTTAACTACATCTAAATATATGTACATACATGCATAAGTATATATATTTAAAAAGAAAATCGAAAAATATACTTGCATGTGTACATAATATAATAGCTATGTATTTACATACATACATACATATACATATATATTTATATATATATATATATATATATATATATATATATATATATATATATATATATATATATATATATATATATATATATATATATATATATATATATATATATTCGATTTTCCTTTATAATTTATAAATTTTTGTATAAATTATAAAATATTTACATATCAAACTGTATTCGCACTCTTTACGTATGTATATATGTATGTAATTAATTCATTTAATTTAAATATGTCGATTTTTTTTACACTTACTTTTATTTTTCACAACACAAAAAAAAAAAAAAGAACCACAATTAACGACGAGAACACTTTCACAACACCTTCTAATCACCGCAAAATCAATTGGAGCACTAAAGCGAAGTTGAGACGCGCTCATCTAATTGCTGCATTCGCTGTTTGCGGAAAGAAGCCGAACTCATAATCGTTCGCCATCATAGAATAACATAGAACGGCATAAAACGACTGCTGGTGTCGTTTTTTTGTTCCTTTTGGTCTCGCTCTAACACGCTCAGCACTCGAGGAAATAAGAAGATGATGAATATATTGTACCATTTTTTCCGTTATCATATACAGTAAAGCACAAAAGTAAACTACCATTATTTGCAGAAACTATAATTTTTGTACTTTTCACACAGTGTGCGAATAATAGCATAATTTAGTTAAAATGTTTGCAACGCTTTAAAACAAGCATTGGAGAACCCATGATGTATGTATGTACATACATAATATATATATATATATATATATATATATATATATATATATATATATATATATATATATATATCATATATTTTATTTTATTCTCTTCAAAATAAAAATGTTCATTATATTTAACGCTTTAGTTTTTCCAAATTTAAAAGGAAAAAAAAAAGCTCAAACACTTTTCTTTTGTTGCACTTGAATAGTACTTTGACTTAAATTTATGTTTTTTTAATAGTTTTTTTTGTAAATTTCAGGTTTAAGATTAACGAGTGAGCCCGGTTTTGGTATGCAATTATAAAATATATAAAACGGACACTCATGCTCAATAAATGTCTACCATTTAACTTCACCGATATGACTTCTAATTCTTCAGCAGCATTTGTTCCTATATAATTTCTATGCTGTTTACATCTGTCGAATATGTTAAACAATGCAGTAAGAAAATATTTTGACTTGCTAGCTAAGATTTTAACTACCTGGCACACTTTTTCATATTGAAATGCTTTTGAAAAACTTCTAAATGGTGCACAAAGTATAGTCTAAACTTATTTATACGAGTATATGTGACTTTTTCATGTTTACCCTCTGTTTAACTTCTATTTGAGAGCTTTGTGTATGTAAAGGGTTTAAAAAATAAATTTAAAACAAAATTTAGTTATATTTTTGAAAAATATATAAACCTATATGTATATTTATAAATATAATGTATGTAATATAATGTATGTAATATATATATATATATATATATATATATATATATATATATATATGTATATATAATGTATTTAATATATATGTCTGTTTATCTATCTTTGAAATACTGATTTGAAAGTTGGTATAGAGAATGGACTTTATAGCTGGTATGGGGCTCCAAAACAAAAACAATCTTTATTTACTAGGTTCTATCGAAAATGTTTGAATTGAAGCAATTTTATTTTTTTTTTTTTTTTAAATAATAAATGATCAACTATATATAAAAGTTAAATGTAGTCAATAATAGCAGATATTATATAAACTGTATACTAGCAGTTGTGTGAGGCACCTATAGCTCAACTGTCCTAACATTGCAGACGACTTGGGTTCAACCTCCAATCGATAAAAACTTTGTTTAATTTGTGTAATATGATTCTTACTAATTATTTTATTCGCAACAAAACAAACAACCGCAAAAAATGCAAAATGTTTGCCAAATACATACATATGTACAAATAATAATAAGGACATATAATAATAAGGGTAGCAAGCTGCCACCAAGTGGCCCATCGACACCAGGCCTAGTCCTGCTCCACAACTACAGACTAACTTCATCAGCTGCTTTAACTTTTATTTAAATAACAAAAAAAAAATACAATATAGTGCAATAAAATATAAAAATTAATATTAAAGATAAAAAAAAAAACAGTACAAATTCCAAAGTCAAATATTGAGAACTGATAGAATGTTTTTTTAATAAGTATAATTGCTAGCACACAGTAAAAAACATGAACAGTGTTAGAAAGTAAGAAATACAAATATTTAGTTTGAGAGGCACAAAATACCTGTTTGGTCTCTGGGAAACATTAAATAAAATATTATTTAAGATATAGGCAGAGTTAGTTTCGCCAGATATAACTTTATACACTTTATGCATAACACTTAACATGCAAATCAAGTAGCTTAAGACGACTCGAATACGAGGGTAGACGATAAGAGGGATCCCAATTTCGGGATCCCAAGCTTCGCAAAGCAAAAAATAGGAACTGTTTCTGCACCGATACGATTTTTGTAGAATGCACTTCGTACTGAGGATTTCACACAATACAACCATACTCAAGAATGGGGCGTACTAAAGCAGTGAACAACAACTTAGTTATATACGGGGGGTCGCCAAACTCTTTTGACCACCTTTTAACAAAGCTCAACATCGACGAGGCTTTATTCACCGTTAGGTCTATATGGGCTTTATAGTTCAGCCTAGGATCCAACATTATTCCAAAATCTCAGAAAATTTTTGACTGTTTCAAGCACATTACCGCAAATACAATAAGACGATTGAATTGGATTGCGTCTACGAAAAGACATACATTTACACTTTTTGCCATTCAAATAAAGTTTATTAGTGTGGCACCATACAACCATGCGATCCAAATCATCTTGTAGCAATGAGGATTGAGTTTGTGCTTTGAAATGAATTAAAAGTTTTACATCGTCCGCATACATTAAAAATTTTCTCATTGAGAATGACAGACGGGAACGCGGATAATTTTGCAATACCACAATAGTTACATACAATATTCGATTTATCTCCTGACTTTGGATCAAATTTAATATTACACTGAACACTATACAAATAATTAGCGTAAGCAACTTGGGTACTTTTAAGCAAATCACTACGTGCGCAAGCATAGAGGGAGTAGTCCGAGGCCTTTCCCGATTTTTTAAAAGTCGATTTTTGCTTATTTTTTTTTTTATATTGAAGTGATTTTGACCACCAAGGCGACTTATTTGACATTTCACTGGTAACTGCAGACGGAACAAAATGATCAAAGACATTATAAAGAAGCTTGTTAAATATATCAACAGCTGTGTTGATATTGATCGCCGAGTACACCGGCAGACAATTTATGTATATTTAAAAATTGACTGTTATAAGAATAGAATAGAATAGAATATGTTATAATGTTTTACCGGATCAAAAATTGTAACACTAATATCTAAGATGTATGTTAGGGGTCCTCAGGTGAAGAAATAGGAGGTACTCTATTTAAGTTGCCGGCCCAAAAGCTATCAACGAAAACCAAATCCAACTTGCCACTGTAAATAGCCCCCCTTAATGCAATGAGGCGCTCCGGGAAGTGTACCCTCAAAACAGTCATCGATGGTCTTGTAGTATAAGCCGTTTTGCACCGTTCTTTTGGTACCAAATGTCTCCGAGAACCAATTCATTTCAAGTGAAAATGAGCTTCATCGTTGAAAAACCAACAACAAACCAAAGTAGGCCTCGCCGGCAAGTGCACGCTGTTCATTGTTCCAACGCCTGTACCATGCCTGTCGATTGGTATTACTCCCGAAACGTTACGGTCCAAACGACCTGAATGGCGCTATTTTCAAAAAAAGAAAGTTATGCTGCCGCACCCTATACGAGTATATATTTTTTTGTTTCTCTCGTGCATAGCAGAAAAAATGAAGTGGCCTATTAGTTTTGCAACAATTTAATGTGACTATTTTGTGCTTGCACACCACTGTACGATGCAAATGAAGTGAAAAATTGCAGATATTTGTAATACTACAATTCTCGTAGTAGTCGAAATTTGCCCTTTTGTCGTAAAGTGTTCAATAATAAAAGTATTAATAGTACAGAAAAGAGACTATCCCCTCTAAATGCCCCTCAAAGTTGGCTGGGCACGCCTATCGATTTATGCATATGTGAAGCATCATTTTTTGAGACTCCATATCAAATTTAGCCAAATAGTTAAAAAATTGATACAAAAAATTACGTAGCAACACACAGGATAGACGGACATGGCTAGATCGGACTCGTCATATCGTGCTGATCAAGAATATATATAGTAATTCATAGGGTGTCTACGATGTCTCCTGTAATGCGTTACAAATTTTCGGTTAAACTGATAATTCCTCTATGTGTGAACCTCTTTGGAGTGGGTATTTTGAACCACAAATATTTCAGACTGTAGTGATCCAATTTTATATGTTTTAACATTTTTTGTTTTATGTTTACTTACGTAGCTGGAACTGCGAGAGTAACTATAGTCCCACCTAGTACAAATCTATGGTTCGAACAAGGAGCCGCCTTCATTTAACATTACACATATTTATTTTTTTCTTTGAACGTTTCCAAAATCAATAATTTGTACAGTACATGAAAGCAGAATATAGCATAAAAGATGTTTAGTAGCTAAACATTTCTTTTTTTGTTGTTTTTTTTTTTTAATTAAATGAAAATGTGTTAGGATTGCTACTCGAGGTCATCAAGAATAGAATCCGAAGAATTCTCCGCCATGCCTGTATTTGATCCAACTTCATATGAACCTTCATTTGAGTCAGATGCTGCACGATTTCCAAAATCCTGCATTTTTTTCATTGCCATAGCGAAGACATGAATGAAATATCGTCCCATAATTTCGGGGTCATTCAAATTCAAATTTTGCATTCCAGATTTCGTGGGCTCATTCATACGGTTTCGACGACAACGACGACGCTCTCTGACATTTTTCTTATAATCAGGTTCTGAACGCCTCTTTTTGTCAAAATAAATGCAATAGCCGATCAAAAGCGTTCCATCTAAACCTGCTGCAATTCCAAGTGCTGTTTTATTTAGCATCATGGTTTTTTGTTTGTTAAATTTAATTGAAAAACTTTATTAATTATTTCGTTGACGTTCGACTGATGTGTGTGAATTTTGACAGTGACAGTACGAAGTTACACTACGCTGTTCCCGTTCATAAAAAATAAATAAATAAAAATAAAAGCCATTTCAAGACGAATCAAAACCGATTGATTTGAATTAAGTCGTTCCGATTTCTGAACGATTTGCTTTCGTTTGCAAAACGACAAAGATATTTGTAGTCTTATGAAATTGAGTGATTACTTTTGCACCATCTTGTTATACAGTTATTTTCTGTCACTCTGTACTTATTTATCTTGAAGATATTTTGATGATAATTTTCGATACAAGTGTAAGGCTATCTAATCGAAATATTCATAGCTTGAGATTCCAATGCACTAACGATTCGCTAACTACTGATCGTTACTCTTAACGCTTTAGCTACCTTATGTTCGTTAGTTCTTAGCAATCGAAATGGTTTGTTAGCGCCACGCCAATTTAAATAGTAACATCAACAACAAAATCTAACAATTTAGCTAACTACTGATCGTAAGTTACAACACCTTGTAAGAAGTGATTGCGAAATACTGTATATTGATACGAAAATTATTCGAAAATGTGTTGCGCTAGCGAACGTTTCTTTTCTGCGTCGGCTGTTTCAAGATCTTTTTATTGGTATACAACACATCTCTATAGGACTTATCGTTAGTGAATATATATCGTTAGTGAATATATAAGTGCTCGTGCTACAGCCACATTGATGCAGCCGTATTCGTCACTTGCATGCACTACCGTTCACAGCGTTTGTTTTATTGCTTCATTAAAAAAAAGCCTTTTTTTTAGTTAATGTGCACCAGTGTGCGCTGGACCGGTAAACAAAGTAGCTTATTTTTACGTGTTGCAAACAAGCAAAGCCGGGTTTTCGCTCTTTCAGTGCGCTCTTTGGAAACATTTTTCTGGGTGCTGTTGTTTTACTGTATGAAATAGTTGCGCGGGGGCATGCATGAAAACATAAGAGTGCAAATGTGATTACGAGCAATGCGAGAAAGAGCGTGTGTTATAGAGAGCGTAAGTGATGTTTGCTTTGTGGTCTGTCATCATGCGTTTTGCTTTATATTATTCTGATAAGCAGTTAGTCATTTATTGAAGCTCGCGCGGTTTTCTTCTTCTATGCACAGTGAAGTGAGTGCGAATACATACATACGTAGAAGTTTTTATATATATTGTATTGTATTTTTTTTTTTTGTTTTTGTTATTTAGTGTACATAAAAAGAAGAAAACAAAAGAACAAATAAATATATATATATACATATACATACATATATATATATATGTATATATATATAGATATTTATATATATGTTCATATGTATGTATATATTTTAAAAAAGCAACCGTAGCAGCAGCGTACAGAAGAGCAATAAGAAAAATAATGAAATGGCAACATTCTTAATCGTTGATACTCATGAGTTTGACGTGTTCTTTTGCCAAACAGAAAATAAAAAGAGAAAAAAAAACAAATTGTGATATAATTTAATTTAGATAGTGTATAAATATTATTAAAAAAAAAAACAAAAACAAAAACAGAACAAGCACATATTTTTATGTTAAAACTATTAATTTGAATATATGTATGTATTTTGTTGTATTTCGTGTGCGTTTCGTGTGCGTGCGTGTGTACCAAATGTGCAAGAGAAGCAACAAGTAAAAGAAAACGTGTAAAGAGTCGGACGCGAAAACGCGTGCACAGCGAAGAAACAAATTGGTGTAACGTTTTTGTTGTGCTGCTGCACAGTGGTACAAAGTGCAACATCTTCATTTAAAAAAAAAAAAAAAAAGAAAAAAGAAAAAAATCATAAAAAGCAAAAGTAAGAAAAACAGAAAGCCTTAAACTGGAAGCCGCCACAGCATTAGCGGCAGCAATTATTGGTGTCGGCACTGGCGAAGAGCATAGCGGTGACGGCGGCGGTGGTACAGCAGTGTCAGTATTCGCCTACAATACACCAGAAATGGTCGACTCAACAAACGTTCTACTCGCCATTGTTACACTATTGACGGCTATATTTATTTGGTCGCGACGCACCTATGTCTATTGGCAGCGTCGTCGCATTAAATTCGTACAACCCACACATATACTGGGTAATCTGAAGAAGGTGCTTAAGCTGGAAGAATCATTTGCACTGCAATTGCGTCGTTTCTATTTCGATGAACGTTTTCGTGATGAACCCGTTGTTGGCATCTATCTGTTCCATCAGCCGGCCTTGCTTATACGTGATCTGGATTTGGTGCGTACGGTGCTCATAGAGGATTTTGTTAGCTTCTCAAATCGTTTTTCCAAATGTGATTTGCATCATGATAAAATGGGCGCACTGACGCTGTTCTTTGCCAAAAATCCGGAATGGCGTGAAATACGTACACGCTTGTCGCCCGCGTTTACGGGTGCTAAAATCAAACAGATGTTCTCGCTGATGGAGGAGGTTTGTATATATATGTATACATACATACATTTGTTCATACGGTTGCTGGTGTTCTAATAAAAGTCTCTCTTTTTTTTTATATTTAAAAATTTTTAATTGCTACAAAATTATTTTACGTTATTAAATATTTTTTTACTGCAGACAAATCGTACGGCATGGAGTAGAGAAAACGTAAAATTAGTTTTGCAAAGTCGACAGAAATTCTCAACTAAATACAGTAAAAATTTTCAATGAAACAAATGCACCATATCTGCTAACCGCTTCCAAGTAGTCTCGAAGCATGCAGTTTTCTCATTTTTTGGTAGTGGAAAGTTCGACCAAAATCTGCGATCGACGGGAGTAATGTGGCTCAGCTGGTAATTATGTATATACCGTTCATACAAACTGTGAAATGGTATTATCAGCATTAAAGCAGCAGGCACCATAGACGCCATAAAATCTCTATATATTTTTTGATCAGCTTGGAAAGGCGCAAAGATTGTACCAAACAAACAAACTAAGACGTTGCATTGAGCCCAAAAATATCACATTTTCACACTTTTCATGGCACGGGCGGATGGGAATGCTGCAGAATGCGTAGAGCAACAAACACAACCGACTTGTCATTCTGTTGTTGTTGGCTTTCGTATGTGTGTAGAAAATAAACAGAAGAAAGGCTTATAATGCTGCCGGGTCACACTGGTACATTACTACATAGAAAATCTATATTTTATAATATAGTACGTTAACTTTGTTATATTATATTATATAGTACAAGCTAAGGTACCCAAAAAAGGATGTATGTATTACATATGCGCAAATGTATATAACAGACAGAAGAAGGCGTGGCAAACACTGTAAAGTATATGTATGCTTGATCAGCATCAAAAGTCCAGTCTTTTATAGATACATATGTCCGTCCGATCGACCGACTTGCAGACTATAAGAGATAGAGACTTCATGTTTGACTCTCTTATGTCCTTTTTAGATAAAGTGAATTAAATAAATACGCTAACCCCACTTTCTTGTGTTGCACCCATACAAACCTTGTCCTCATTTTTAAGTTTTTTTAGAACGCTTTTTTTTGGTGGAGGGGGGGGGGGTTTGTTGTTAATTTCGTTAGTAACGCTTTATTTGGCATATCTTACGAAATATTCCATATATGTAGGTTTAGATGGGACCACTTAAAGAGGTAGTCCCAAACATAGATTCCCTGCTTTTTTGGTATTTTTGTATGAAAATGTTTTGTTTTTATTTTAAACTAGCTGGTACCCGGCGCGTTTCTGCCCCTCCACCTGCATCTTCTTCCCTCCGCCACTACTTCCCCTTGTCGCTCCTTTTCCATGCCCCTACCTATCTGCCCCTGCACCATTTCACCCCTTCGCCTACCACCCTTTACCTTGCATCCATTCCCCTGCCTCTTCCCATACCCAATCCCAATCTTCTTGCCCCCTTCGATTCCATTACCATGTATACAACATTTCATCCATCTATCTTAAATGGTACCCTGCGCGTTGTTGCCCTTCCCCCTGTCTCACCTACCTCTACCCATCCTTCCCTATGCCACCTTACCCTACCCTTATTCCCCCTGCCCCCTTTCCATACCACCCATTTCCTTTCACCGTCCCCTATTTTCCTAACCCTCTTCCCCTTCCAACTCTTTCTCTTCGGGCTCTTTCCCTTCCACCTCCTCCTTAACACTCACCTTTCCCTTCGCCTTCCCTCTTCGATCCCATTAACATGTATACAACATTTCATACTTCTATCTTAAGTTTTTTGAGTCAGGAACACTTGAGGGCATACACGAATTGTGCATCTAAACCATTCTCTAATCCCCATTGAACACACATAAAAATTTCCATCAAAATTGGTCCCGCTGTCGTAGTTAAAATAGTGGTTACGTTTTCTCAAATTTTCCAATTTTCTTAATTTTTCGTTCCGTAAGAACCTTCTACAAATTATTAGAAAACGTAAAATAAAAGATGACTTTTATTAGAGCCTTCCTTGTACATAAATCCATTTTTTATATAATTTTTTACAACATTTTATTCTTTCTTACAGATTGGCTGCGATCTCGAGTACTATTTAAAACGTTTAACACGCGATCTACGCCAACGTCAAGCCTCCGATGGTGTTGTCGTCCAAATAAAGGATGTCTGCGATCTCTACAATACGGATATGATTGCCAGCATTGCGTTTGGTTTACGTTCATACAGTTTACGGAATACGCAATCAGAAATTGGTTCACATTGTCAACAGATATTTATGCCAAATCTACGTCGGGTTATAGATTTCTTTGTTATATTTTTCCTGCCAAAGTTTGCGCCGCTGTTGCGTTCAAAACTTTTTACGGATGCGCATGCAGCATTTTTGCGTCGTGTCATATTATTGGTAATTGAGGAGCGTGAACGTTCCGGAGATTTGCGTAACGATCTCATCGAAATGCTGTTGACGCTTAAAAAGGAGGCAGCACTGCAACAGGATAAGACACACTTTACGCATCAGCGTGATTTTCTAGCTGCACAGGCTGCAGCCTTTGAGGTGGTTGGCATCGAAACATGCTCAGCAACAATGTCCTTTGCCTTGTACGAGTTGGCCAAGCAGCCACAATTGCAAACACGTCTACGGAATGAGATACGTGAAGCATTCGAGCAGGCGGAACATAATGCAGCAGGGACTCTCGGCGTTGGCAATGGCGATGGCGATGGCAATGCCAATACAGATGCAATTGCTGGTCTCAGCTATGAACGCATCATGAATATGCAGTATTTGAGTATGGTTGTCGATGAAACTTTACGCAAGTATCCCATTGTGCCACTGCTTGAGCGTGAATGTACACCGATTAATAAGAAACGCTTCTATTCGCTGCGTCCACATGTTGAATGTTTTACGCGTCGCGGTATGCCTGTTTTCATCTCTAATCTAGCCATACATCATGATCCAAAGGTTAGTTTCAGAATTTACTATACACGTGCATGCGCTATTTGTTGTACACTACACACATTGTTTGTACAGCAGAGCGGGTATTATTAGTTTGCCGGTCAAGTTTATAATGCATTTAAGTGCAAATATATCGGAACAGTCTATATATATATATATATATATATATGTAGTCATATTAGTCTGTTTGATTGTCTGTTTTATGTTTGAAATTCTATAAAAAAACTAAGTACATATACATATATGTATATTCTTGATTAGCATCGGAAGCTGTGTTGATATAGTCATATATGTACGTCCGTACGGTTTTATGAAAAAAAAAAAACAGATCTCCGAGATTAGAATTGATAGAGCTACTAAACTTGTATTATTAGATTATATTTGTCCATACGAATCGATATGCCACGCCCACTTGGTGTAGTCCCCATGCAAACCCATCGAACACTTTTTTGTTTTTGTATGAAAAACTTTTTCCGCAGTACCATCAATAGCCACTTAAAATGAATATGGTACTTTCCTATGGACAGATGGGCATGTTCCGCCCCGCTCTTAGTAGTAGTCCCCATACAAACCCACCGCTCACTTCTGTGTTTTTGTATATAAAATAAATTTTTATTACTATCCAGAGATATACTTGAATATAAATATTGTAGAACGTGTTCCGCCCTATACTTAGGGGTAGCTTCATACAAACACTTCGCCGGTTTTTCGTTTGTGTTTGAAGAACTATTTTACTACCGCCAATGGCCACTTTAAAATGACTATGGTAGCTGCTTATGCTCAGACGCTTTACATAAATATGAAGAAATGTGTCGCATTCCACTCATAGAAATATGCCCCGATTAATCTATATAGTTGCTATACGATTTATACTTTCCTGTCAATGGGCTTCGTCGGACCCATCAAAGTAAATGTTCTTTTTTTTTTTGTTTCTTATTATGTATTATAGTATGGGGTATCTAACTGTCGGGCACGTGGTACTCTAGCGTTCTTACTTGTTTTTAATAGCAAATTGGATACAGATGTTTTTATAATATGCGGCCAAAGGACAAATGTTTGCGCAAGTGTATTTAACAGCGAAAAAAAGGTGTGCTTTTGATTCATAATGTGTATATATTGACAATATATTTTCATACATATATTCTAGATCACAGATCGGCAACTGCATACAAACATGCGCATTTTGCAATAGCTTGAAGTAAGAGGTATTTACGTACACGTGCTGCCGTTTGTGCAGTTGCTTGGGGGGAGCCTTTAGTTCTGAATGAAAAGTTGATAAGCTATAGCGATGTCCGTATTTCTGCCTGTCTGTATGAACGTTAGCATCTCGAGGGCATGGCCGACCCATATGTATATTCTTACTTAGTTTATATAGTCGTAATCAGCAACAAAAGTCAATTCAATCTAGATTTGTCCCTCTATCGTCATCGTATGAGTCAACACCGAGAAGTGGGGAGACTATAAAAGGTATAGCTACCTTAGATTCGACTGTTTAGCCGTATTAGTCACCGTGCCGCCTGCGATACCGAGTATGTCTACATAAGAAAGTTGACACGATATTTCGGAGTGGTGAAATCACGACTGACTGCATTCTTACTTATTGCTGCTGAAACTAGAAGCTCAAAATAGGACCACTTATGTATATGAACAGCTTGGACACTTGTAAGTGTGCTCGACTTGGAAGTAACTCTTAATTTTGAATGATAGATTTCTATGAGGCTATATTCAATAGTTGTGCGATCTGATGTTATGTGAGATATTTAATTAAGATTCACGTAAGATTCGCATTTCTAGCTTAACAAAAAACATTTCGTACAAAAACACATAAATAGAGTGTGAGGCTTTGTATGGGGACTACACCTTATAGTGGGTTTAGCACATTCATTTAATACACTTTATCTGTAGATGGACTAGAAGTCTCTTGATAGTCTCCAAGTTCTCATTGTTCAAACGGACGGTCAGACGAACATGGCTATATGAACTCAGCTTTCAAGATTATATGTACTTTGTAGGGTCTACCACGCCTGCTGCCTGCTATATACTTAATATTTCCTATGGATGCAGAGTACACCAATTTCCATTGGCACATCTCGCACATACATATATAGCTAGTTGAGTAGTATGGTTCAGATAAAAATTAAATTTCGTAGTCATTCAAGCCATAAAGTCAAAATTCGATATGAATGTTATTAATATTAATAACTGAACTGATCGAACCTTAATCGCTTAAAGTATCTATACAAAACGAAAGCTCAGATAGAGATCTTGACATAAGCCGCCTATACATATTTTATTTATTCAAGTTTGAGACTCAAAATTTGCTATAAATATTTTTATGAATATGAATTCCCGAATTGATTGAACAAAATACCTTCACATATACATATAAACCTATAGTTCAGATTATGTGTCATGTCATCATGTGTCTATTTATTTATTATCCAAACTAGACATTCAAATTCATCGGAATCTGTATTAAACATTTACCATATGGACCGTTTTTTATTAAAAAGGGAGGGGGTAGTGGAAGTAGTGCCACTTGGAAGTAGTGCCACATAAATTTGTTTCAATTCTGATGATTTCTATGAACAATTTTTGTATGCTATACAGTTGAAAATTGGCACATACATTTCTTTTTATTGCAGCGTACTAGAGCATCAAGATTGACCCGCTACGCCCACTTATTGGGGCAGCCGCCATACGAACACAACGCACACTTTTGACTTTTTGAATGATAAATTTTTTTTTATTGTAGTCAATATCAAATTAATAATTGATATGATTGCTTCTAATGGGCGGACGTTTCACATTGTACATACATTAATGAGTGGAACACGTTCCCGTGCCAACTTTTCGGGGTAGCCCCCATTTAAACCCCTCTCATGTTTAGAGCTTCGGTTCAACCGAAGTTAACGTTTTTTCCTTTTTATACCATTCACACATGTCCGCCTGTCTGTTCGTCTGTATGTTGTTGCGCATTTTTTCTAGTTTAATAGAGTGTCAAGATTGACCCACCACGCCCACTCTTTGGGGTAGTCCCCATACAAACTCATCGCCCACTTTTAACTTTTTGTATGAAAAACATTTTTATTGTAGTCAATATCAACTTAATAATTAACTTAAACTTAAAGTGATGACATATACATTAATGGGTGGGACCCGCCCATTATTTGGGCTAGCTCCCATACAAAGCTACTGCCCACTTTTGACTTTTTGTAAGAAAACTTCTTTAGTAAAGTCAATATTAGGTTGAAATGCAATGTGGTGCCCTTCTATGGTCAGCCGCTTAACATACATAGACTAACTGGCGTGCCCGCCCACTATTTGGGGTAGCTTCCATACAAACCTATGGTCCACTTTTGACTTTTTGTAAGAAAAACTTTTTTATGAAAGTCAATATTAGGTTGAAATGCGATATGGTGCCTTTTAAGAGACAGCCGCTTAACACACATAGACTAATGGGCGTGGCCCGCCCACTTTTTGGGGTAGCACCCATACAAACCCACCGTGCAATTTTGTGTTTTTATGAAAATCTTTTTTATTTAAATCAATGTTAGCTTGAAATTTGATTTAATGGATTTAAGTGGACAACCGCTTCATATACATATACAAATGGGCGTGTCCCGCTCACTTTTTGAGGTAGTCCCATATAAACCCACAGTTCACTTTTATGCATTTGTATGGAAAACGGCAATATCAACTTGAAATTCAATATGGTGGCATTTTACACATCTACTACATCGCTTCATACACATCTACTAGTGAGCGTGTACCACCCACTTTTTGGGGTAGTCCCTATTTAAACCCCCACTTTTATGTTTTACAATACGATTTAAAGTTTCGTGTGAATGGTATTAGAGCTTCGGTTCAAGCGAATTGATTTTATATTAATTTTTCGCTTGTTAGCGTACACGGCGTGGTCTGCCACAGCGCCGTGTTTTGTGACTTTTGAAAAAAAAAACATAATTTTGTAGTTATTTAGTTTTTATTTTGAGTATTACATGGGTCGCGGAAGCTTACATTTTTTCGGTGGAAACTTTCTTTCAATTCCTTTCAGATTTGTACCAAATCCTCATTCTTCTATATATAAAACAGTTCCAGAGATATAACGAATATATAGCCATGTCCTTTTGTGTGTCTGTGCCCTCCTCCCAGCGCTATGCCCTCAATCTTTGAAATATTGGTTTGCAAGTTTGTATGCAGATTATTTATATAACCATAGACAAAATTTTCAATTAGTTTAACACTATCTGTACTACGATATATGTACATATGTGTATGTATTACATTTCGTGTGTGTGTGTGTGTGTGTGTGTGAATGGCTTTAAAACTACGGTTTCGCCGAAGACAATAATTTTTGTTCTGTTTCTTTTATCACATTATTATTTTTATGCTTTTCTTTCTTTGCAGTTTTTTCTTTTCTTTCTTGTTTCTTTATTATTTTTTGTTATGCTTTGTTTCTTTGCAGTACTGGCCTGATCCGGAGCACTTTGATCCCGAACGTTTCTCTGCTGAAAATCGACGCTTGCAGACGCCGATGTCCTATCTGCCATTCGGCGCTGGGCCGCACAACTGCATTGGCATGCATATTGGACAGTTGCAGATCAAATTGGGACTCATATATTTTCTACGTCAGCATCGTGTCGAGTTCTGTGATCAGACCGTCGAGCATATACAATTCGATGCCAAGTTTGCGCTACTTTCGAGCGAGCGCAGCATTTATCTGCGCGTTGTGAACTGTTTATAAGAAGCGCGCGCTGAGCTGAGCTGAGCTAAGTTTTGTTTTTTTTTTTTTTTTTGCTTTTTTATTAAAATAAATAAATAAAGCTGCATGAAAAGAAAAAAAGAGAAGGAAGAAATGTTGTATCGCATTCATTTCATACTACAATACAATAAATATTCGTCGTACATAGTACTTCAATCAAAATTTGTACGCATTGTATCTGATGAGATAAGTTATCAGCAGCGGATATGGCGCGATGCGATGCGATGCGATTCGATGGCATTGACTATGTCAGCGTCTAGGTCGCTCAATGGCGCTCGCCAACATCAAAATGTGTGTGTTGCGGCGGCGGTGGAGTCACCGGCACCGGCACCGGTGGCGGCGGTGACTCCACCGACAGTAGACGTGCGGGCGAACCGGTTTATCATGCAAAAGCTAAAAATTCGAATCGTTTGCAAATGCCGCGCGATGCGTTACAAAGTTCAACAAGTGTTTGACGCTTCTGTGCGATTCGATTGACGGGGTATATATGTATATAAATATGACATATATATATATATATATATATATATATATATATATATATATATATATATATATATATATATATATATACATCTGAGCAATAGATATAGTTGTATCTAGAGATCAATTTTGTAGTTTTCACTGAAGTGTACATACACGGTTAGAGCTCTTGTTATCTGTCAGCGTGTTCGAATAAACATACATAAATTGTTATAGTAAAATGAACAACATTGTTCCAGAGTAGAAGAATCCTTTTAGCATATTGAGAAGAACCACCCTACACAGCGCACAAACAGCTAATGGCTTTATATTGAAGAACATGTATTAATTTCACACTATGCTAATGTTTTTTTTATTTACAGACAATATCAACTTGAAATTCGACATGGTGCCTTCTTATGAACGGAAGCTTTACGTAGTTATTGTTGTGTGTGTCTAACCCACTTTTAGTGGTATTAGCCATAATAATCAAATTCCATTTTATGATTTTTGTAGATCAATTTGTATGAATGCAAAAAAAAACTTAAAGTTCGTAGGGTCGAAATGTAATCTACGGGCAATTTAAGCAACTTTGTCTTAGAAACCCTACTCCTAAAATCGATTTCGAATGACAAAATGACAAATGTTGCAGCATTTTGTTTTTTTTTTTTTTTAGAAAATTGATTAAGAAAATTGACAAAGAAAACTTAGCTCTACGGATCAAAATTTTATATAAAATAACGTGATAACCTTTGCGAACTAACAAAACTAAGAGTCAACAAGAAATTTAAAATTAATTTTGTTAGCTTAGGTTGTATTAGTATTATCAAAAATTGTATATTTACAAAGATGATGCATTGAGTTCAAAAATATCACACTTTCGTTTTTATGCTTCATGGCACGGGCAGGCAGACAAACAGCGTATTTGTGTCGCAGCTATATAAAAATAGAACAACGAAGACGGTCCGCACTGGTATGGCACAACCGTCATAGATAATTTTTGTTTATAGTATGCAGTGTGTCTGTCATCTTTGTTAATATATAGTAATCTTTGGTACTATCGACTTAGATGCTGGCAATATTTTATTCTCTAAACACATTCTGTAGGACTACTTTAAAGATTACTTAGACTTTGAAGACCCACCACTTTGTGACACACATATTCCAAAATTAAACATGCTTCGAATTGTCCGTAAATTACTTTTCTGTCGCTGCAATTTTTTGTCCAAAATATTAACCCACTCAAATATGGACATGTCTTAAATATTTAAAAGCTTTTTGTCAGTTAAAATATAAGAAGTAAATGTTCCCACCCTAGAGTAAGCAGTAGTATCCATAGAAACTTGCCAACCCAACCATTTTTACTTAAATTGGAAACAGTTTCTTTGTGTGTTACGTCAATCATAATAAAATATGTAAGTATATCAACTTTGTATTGTGTTCATATGTTCACACAAAGTGAGTACGTAGATACATACATACATATGTATATACGAGGGCTTCTATTTATATTTCGGGAACTGGCAACACTAATGTCAAAAGCTAAAATCTGGCAACACCATAATAAAGTTTCGCATAAACGTACTCACAAAGTTTTGACGTACAATTGCTATTTGTTTTGTTTACAGTGAGTTAAGAAAAGCAATTTGTCCAAAAAATGGAAATTTCAAGAGAAGGTTTTCGTTGGATTATTTTTCATAACTTTCGACGTGGATTATCTCAACAAGAATGTGTCAATGAACTCAGTTCTTTGTATGGCGATAAAGCACCATCAAAAACCACAGTATATCGCTGGTATAGTGAATTCAATTGTGGTCGTAGTTCGGTCGCCGACGAATTCCGTGAAGGTCGTCCAAAATCGGTTATTGTGCCCAAAAACATTGATGCAGTGCGTGAACTGATAATGCAAGATCGTCATGTGATGTGACATATCGTGAGATAGAGGCATGCTTGCACATTAGTTCCACTTCAATACATTCCGAGTTTGCATTGAACACTTAGCTGTAAAAACAATTTGCTCTCGTTGGATACCCCATAATTTATCAATCGCTCAAAAAAAGGCTCGCGTCGATTGGTGTACGGAAATGATTAAAAAGTTCGACCGTGGTGCTTCAAAAGACGTGTATAAAATCGTGACAGGTGACGACTCATGGATGTATGCGTATGAGCCGGAAACAAAACAGCAGTCGACCGTGTGGGTATAGACAAGACAAGCCAAATCCAACAAAAGTTGTTCGTGGAAGAAGTACAGCTAAGCAAATTATCGCCTGTTTTTCCGGCCGAATGGGTCATGTGGCCACTGTTCCGCTTAAGCAAAGTAGGACGGTCAATTCTGAGTGGTACACGACCATTTGTTTGCCGGAAGTCTTCGGAGAAATTCGTAAAACCAACCGCCAAAGACGAATCATTCTCCATCATGACAATGCGAGCTCTCACACATCTTGTCAAACAAGTGCATTTTTGAGCAGTCAAAACATTGAATTAATGACTCATCCTCCAGTACAGTCCTAATTTGGCACCCAATGATTTCTTCTTGTTCCCGAATTTAAAAGGTAAGCAGCTGAAGCGTTCAAAAACCATGTTTTGGAGGTGTAAAGCATATGCAACCGAACCAATAGGTGAC